>QODF01000086.1:2008437-2137520 GCA_024372805.1 Oostethus manadensis
CATTTGACTGCGTTTATTATGAATTTTGTTGCGCCACATTTCGATGCCGGACCTGACCTGAAAAGGGACGGGTGGGGGGTGGGGTGAGGGATATAAGAAAGGGTGCAGAAGAACCTCACAAACATATTTCAACCATATTATAAACAACCGTGATAATCAAGATTTCAGCAACAACCAGAACAGTCACAGAGCAAAATGAGCAAAAATACAGGGGAAAGAAGAAAATAAAAATTATAATAATAATGATAATACTAATATTCATGTGCACACATTCATATACATATATATATACATATACACACACATATATACACAAACATACATATACATGTATATATACACACACACACACATATATACATATATATATGCACATATTCGTACACGTATACATACACATACTGTGCACATACACATATCCATGCATTACATACATACACACACACACATACAGTGTGCATATATATGTATACACAATCCTAGAACCTTCTGATCCTAGCCTATATCACTTCGTATTTTCTATAATACCTTACAGTTGTATTGCTCATCTTATGTTAGCTACTGCATTAGGGCAACGCAGGTGCTACAAATACATGTGAGTTGTATTATTATGTTGATGTTAATAAATCTGCTTATATTGTTGTGTTATGTATTTTTCACAAATAAGTTTGTTGACAAAAATATATGTTTGTGTCTAAAATATTTCACCTATGTTCTGATTATAAACATAATCAACAAATTAGGGCAAACTCACTTATGGATCTTGAAAAAATAAAATAAAACAAACAGTATGTAACATTGGTCCCGTATCTACTTTGTATCGGATGGATACCAAAAATTGAACTACATCTACTTATCAGGCATGTCATTATTACTTGCGTCACGTCTAATTCTCGCGAGAACAGTAGGCGGGATTACAGGCCGCGTCACCTGAGACTTGAGAGTCGAAACCACAAACCGCTCGCGACCATACGGGACAGGAGACACCGGGAGAAGAGGCGAATGTGAGACAATTTAGTCATTTTTAAACTACACGGCGGCCTCCTGTTTATGCTTATATTTAGTCCGACATTATGGTATACAGTGAAAAGGAATTACTGCGAGGTAATGTAGCTAGCTCGCGTTGCACATTTGACCGCAGTCTAGTTAGCTAACTGCTAATTGCTATCAAGCTAAGTGAGCCCTTCAGAGGAACGTTAGCTTGCCATGCTAGGCTCGCTCAGGCTGGCTGTCTATAATGTTTCTTTCGTGTGTTTTATCAAAGAATAATCATCAATTGTTAAAGTGACGTCTCGCTTGGGCCATTAGAGAGGCTTTCTTTACAACGTCAGCCGTATAGTGAATAACTGCTATAAAGTTTGCGAGTTATTTGCACTTGATTGTTATTGCTAAGGTTTCCATAGAAACTGGTTTGTGTTGTTATCAATTATTGTTAGTACAGACTACATGCTATTTTAACAGTTCTTCACTTGTTGACAGAGGCTAGTATATACTACACTTTTAATATTGGCACGCTAACTTTGATGGAACTGAACTTTTGCTGAAGATGACTCACCAAGTGACTGCTATTAATGCTTGCTTGCTTCCTTACAACGAGTAGTGGTAAGATTAAAGTCCAGTAAATTTTTACTATTGTACTTCCAGTGTGTCAGTGAGGATGTCTTGTAGCGAAGAGGGTTATGTGGTCAGGATCAGAGGACTTCCATGGTCTTGCACCCAGGAGGAGGTGGCCAGTTTCTTCTCTGGTAAGAACAAGCATACACATCTTCACAGCCAGGGGTTGAAAAGTATATAACATTTGGCTATTCATCATTTAATAATTTTTTATCAAGCGTAAAAATCATACACAATATGATTTGGCTGTGATGGGCATTTTGAAGCTTCGATAGCATGCTGTAAGTGTCTAAATGTGTTTTTTTTCATAACATGTTGGGTTTTGTCTTCCATGTAAGGAAATCTACATTTTCTCTGCAGACTGTGACATCATAGGGAAAGTCAATGGAGTGTGTTTCACCTACTCAAAAGAAGGCCGCCCCAGCGGAGAGGCTTTTATTGAGCTAAAAACATCAGAGGATTTCAAGAGTGCTCTCTCTAAAGATCGTAAATACATGGGACATCGATATATTGAGGGTAAGAAACTTTTAAAAACCTACAGACCGCTGATATATTTAGTGTTAAGCTGATTCCGCTGTTCATATACCTGTATACCCTTCCAATGTGTCACTATGTATGTTATGCAAGTTTTAAACCCAATAAGTTACAACTTAGGTCCCCAAAATTTCAATAAGTGGATATGTGAATAAAAATGAAAAACAATCATTGCGTAACTCTCAAAATTACAAGTGCGCCTGAATGCCTCACGATGCTAGGACAACTACACAAAAGGTTCTGTGTGCATCATATGGACAAATAAGTGAGCTTGATTCTTTTGTACATTCAAAGTCTTAAGCTAGAACATTTTATATTGGTGTTCCAGTCCTCGCGCGGCACACCGGTGAAAACCTGTTACTGTGAGTGGGGATTTTCCCAAAAATGGCTTGGAGCCGGGGGGCAACAAGAATTGCCACCCCTGCTCGTTGCCTCGCATTGCTGGCAAGATCACAGTGGAATGATGTCCAGCCCCTCTCGAGAGGACTGGTTCCAGAGCCCTTGCTGTGCATTGAGGTGAGTCCGACGATATCTAGCTGGAATTTTTCCACCTCACGCACCAGCTCAGGCTCCTTCCCCACCAGAGAGGTGACATTCCACGTACCGACAACTAGCTTCTGTAGCCAAGGATCGGACCGCCAAGGCCTCCACCTCAGGCCGCCACCCAGCTCACTTTGCACCCGACCCCTTCGGCCCCTCCTACGAGTGGTGAGCTCATGGGAGAGGGGACCCTCGTTACCTTTTCGGGCTATGCCCGACCGGCCCTAATGGGTGCAAGCCCGGCCACCAGACGCTCGCCATTGTGCCCCACTTCCAGGCCTGGCTCCAGAGGGAGACCCCGTTGACCCGCGTCCGGACGAAGGAAAACAAAGTCCATTGTTTTTAGCCATCATCAGGGTCTTTTGAGCCACTCTTTGTAGCCATTGTGAGGGGACACAAAAGTCAAGCTCAAATTCAAATGGAAGGATGCCAACAAAAGAAAAAATATATAGGATGATTACTTAACTGTTTATCAATGCTTATGTGACACTATATCAAAATGTGATCATGCAAAATATACATTTTTGACCTGGAATTATTATACAAATTCTTAAATTATGTTCAATATTTTAATTTAATATGAAAATGCATATGTTTTTAAGTGTGCAGGAGTAAGGGTTACATGGGTTCAGGTCAAATGTCTGAAGGGGTATGAGACTGTAAAAAGCTTGGGAACCACTGGATACAGGATATTGGTCAACCTCCAATTTGTTACAGGCTACGGGATCACTCCAGGGACACATGAGACGGCTGTTTTCTTTAAACATAGCATGCGACTGAGCTAACTAGTTATCCTTGAATGTATTCATTCTAAACATAAATTGTTAGAAACAGTGTTGGGAATGTAATGTCAGTGCAACATTACTGACACCTATAATACTACATAACATGCTTTTCAATACACAGTATTTATTTTATTTTTTTACAAATAATGGTCCATAATCAACCACAAAACAGCGGCCTTTTAATAATATATTTTTGAAAAACCGCAATGTACTGAGCGATGTTTGTGGCTGTATATGCATAGGGACGATTGTATATACAAAACAATAGCATGTATAACCCCCAAGGCATGCTGGGTATCTTTCTGTTTGGGACGTTTGTAAATGGGTTTTCCAGCATGCCTTTCTGGTTATCAATACTGGTATTGTTTTCCATGTATGTTAGTGTGTACATATTTATTTTATTATCTGGTTAATTTTATTCATGTAAACTTTTGTCTCATATGTACTGTGAGTTAGTTACGCAATTAATGACAATAGTATGTTGTGTGTTTGTAAATCAGTATTCAAGTCAAACCGTAGCGAGATGGACTGGGTCCTGAAGCGTAGTGGCCCTGCTGACTATGACAGCTCCAGTGGCTGCATGTTGAGACTCCGAGGCCTGCCCTTTGGCTGCAGCAAGGAAGAGATAGTTCAGTTTTTTTCAGGTATATACTGTGTTTGTGTGTGTATATATGTACACTCTTACAAGCTTATATTAAAAACCGTACACTAAACCAGCCCCTATATTATACAGTTTATACTAGTGAGGATAAGCGGCATAGAAAATAGATGGATGGATGCCACACATTATGTAATGACAGTCTAGACTGCATGTAATGAACCTCAACACTCTTTTCAGCCAAACATGCCTGTATGCCTAGAATGTAAAAGTTCCATACATGGAATTCGTATGTGATAAATGATTGCATGTGTTAATGTCTTATCTGTTTTTGTATGTTGACTATAATTAACCCTGCTGTATGTTAGAATGTTAATGCATATTATTAAGCATGTTTTTGTATGAACTATACAATGTATATTAAACTAAAGAATAGGCTGGGCTTGTTTGGATCAGTGGAAAACATTGATGCATGACGCTGATCTGGGGTCAGTATCATTGCCATCAAAAAGTGATGTGAAATTTATACCTCTTGAGAATGGCTAGACTTTTGAGTTGGATGCAAAATTGCACATCAGAAAATACACTCTCACTCACTAGACTAGTGGTCTCAAACTTGTGCCTTGGAGGGCTGAGTCACTGTAGGCTTTCTCTTCAACCAGTTTCTCCCAGCAGGTGATTTTAATTGACGAGCTCCTTCCCTCAAATTGAAGGAGGTGTTGATCATTAAAATCACCTGCTTTACTGACTGGAAACAAAACCTGCAGGGACTCAGCCCTCCATGGCATGAGTTTGAGACCCCTGCACTAGACGCTTAATTGGTTACGCCTGGAGAATAAGATTAATTAAATTCTGTCTATGCAGAGTCAAAACAAATGCTGTTTTGGTGTGGCTGATATTGTGGCTAGTGCATGCCCATTGGTCACATGATGGAAGAATTGACCTCTCTGGCTTTTCCTGACTCCAGGCCAGTGTTTATGTCAATCTCCCACTGAGGGCTTATTCCAAGTAGTCATGTTAGATACTTACTTTGAATGTGGTACTATGAAATACATTGTAATGGAGCTCCTATGTCATGTCCTCCACCTGAACGCTCCAACGGGTTTTGTCTGCCTATCGACTTATGTATTTATGTGTGCTTGGGTTGAAGGGTTGAGAATCGTGCCAAATGGGATTACTCTGCCAGTGGACTACCAGGGGAGGAGCACAGGGGAAGCCTTCGTGCAGTTTGCCTCAAAGGAGATAGCAGAAAAGGCTCGGGGGAAACACAAGGAAAGAATAGGGCACAGGTGGGACAGACGGCAAGGGGGACGGGCTCCTTCTATTCTAGCCTATACTGGGGGATGTGTTATGTTGGAGCACAGTAATGGGTTTGATAGATCAGCATGGGAGGGTCTGCTAGAAATGCTAAATTTATTTAGTTTTTTTTCAAGTTTGTTTGCATTTACTGGTTAAATCTATAACAAATGATTTTATTAGAACATACTAGTCATACTTCATTTGGGGTACTTTATGGGGGTGGAGGGGAAGAATAACAGGGCATAGTCAAGGCAGTTGGGTGAGTCTGATGTAGAAAAAGTTGTTTACGCATCCCTAATTGTGCAGGTCTATTTGTCTTTTTGTGTTTATCTCTTCTTCTCTCTGTATTTGTGTTGTCTGAGATGAGCAATTTTTTTTCTCTAAACCCTCTTGCCTGCACCCCAACCCCTCACCTTGCAGGTATATAGAGATCTTCAAGAGTAGTCGCGTTGAGATCCGATCCTACTACGATGAGCCCCGGCGGGGTATGGGGGCCCAGAGACCTGGTCCCTATGACAGACCCATGATAGAGGGCTCCAGGGGTGGATATTTTAGCTCCGGGCCCGGTCGTGGTGGCTCTCTGGTGGACAACATGAGGGGTGGAGGCAGCTATGGAGGAGGCAAGTACTTTGTCTTGGAATGTGATGGACATGCATCAAGCAGACTAGTATAGTATAGTAATTTGTCATACAGTAGAGCTTGTTGCAGGATGCTGGTTGACGTCCACATTTGTTTTTTGACATTTATGAAAATCTTTCTCCCATAAGAAATAATGGAGGTACACATAATCTGTTCAGGCGTTAAACTGTCACCATCATAAAAGCTTTTAACTGTAAAGTAGGGATGCGCTGATGGATCAGCTACTGATCGATATTGGCCAATTTCCATAAAACATGATCGGCTTTCGTCTTTCAAATCTAATCACAAAAAACGTGTGTGTACCAGACCGAAAGAAGCAGGTGTGCGGTGTAGTGTCCCCCTCTGCCTTTCTTTCACACCACGCAGGCAAGCACCCACAAACCCCATGTCTGTTGTGTCAAGTAGGGGTGGGGCTGGGGGGGTGTGTGTGTGTGTGTGTGAGACCACTAGGCGCTCCCTGCGAGCCCCTCCCCCAAGCCTAGCTCAAGGGTAAGGCTCCGGTATCCCACGTCCGGGTTTTTGATTTTATTCATCACAATCTTCTGAATCACTTTTGGTCTGGCCTGTCACCTAGGACCTGTTTGCTTTGGGAGACCCTACCAGGGGCATTTATCTCCGGAGCAAATCTCCTAGGATAACTCAGGCACTCAAACACCTCCACCACGATAAGGTGGTGATTTGCGAAGGGGAGCAAACCCTGATCCAAGTATCACTTCTCTATAGTAGTGTAGTAATGAGCACAAAATGTGGGGGAAATGTATATTTAGGTGCTGAAATGTTACAAAAAAGCAAAACACATCAAGATTGTATGATACACTCTGATTGGAGGTCAGTTTACTTAGTTTAAATATTGGAACTAAGACTTTTGGCAACTTTAGATGTACATTTTCCTTCCAGTGGTTGAATCAGTTTGAATGTGTTTATGAACAACTCTTGGTAAATAGACCCCAGCAATATTCTCCATTGGAATTATTTTAGCGCTCACTGCTCTTTTTAGTTATCAATATTTTTTAAAACATTTTTAACTTTGTTTTCTGCTGATTCTTGTCATGCGTGTCCAGGTTATGGTCAAAGCTTTGATGGCTACAACGGATTAAACAGCTATGGCTTTGGAAACTGCATGTTTGACGAGCGAGTGAGAGAAGAACGAGGATCAAGAGGTAAGGTCTCTCCTGACAAGTGTTTTTTCTTTTTTGTAAATGTGAATCAGTGAATGTAAATCACTCAATGAGGGTGCTTTGCTTCAACGCGTTCTTAAGTGTGCGTTTGCTTTTGGGATGGGAGGCCACAGTTACAGTCGTCAGGTGGATGGAGGATCGGCTTTCCAAGGTGGCCATTTTGTCCATATGAGGGGTTTGCCTTTCCGAGCCAATGAGGGAGATGTTGCTAAAGTAAGAAGCCAATGAAACACGTTCTTGTCTTGTCAGATGCCAATTGCTCTGTTGGAACTCTGCTGACAAACTTTGATTTCATCTGCAGTTCTTCTCGCCTTTGAACCCGCTGAGGGTGCACATTGATGTCGCTCCAAACGGCAAGTTGACAGGAGAGGCGGACGTCGAGTTCTGCTCCCATGAGGATGCAGTGGCTGCCATGTCCAAAGACAAAAACCACATGCGTATGTTGTTTGTGGCATGTTACTAGGGGTGGATCCCCATGGAAATGTTTGACAAGATAGCTTTGTCTATTTATCAAGTCATTAATATTATTGACTATTTTGTCTGCAGAGCACCGCTATATCGAGTTATTTCTCAACTCAACAGCTAGTGGAGCCGAAATGAGTAAGTTATTAATAACTATCTTGTTTAGTGTTCTGTTGTCTGTTACAAAATTACATTTCCCTTGGCATGTTTTAGGTCGTGGTAGTTACTATGGTAACTCAGGCGGAGGCTCACGAAGCAGCGGGCTGCGAGGCTCATACTGATGATGTCACCAATCCCCCTTTGTTCCTTTCCTACCACCCCAACAGGGCAGCCCACCATGATGTTTTCCCTACAGGAGATCTGATCTGACATTTCTTTCACCTTCAATACTGAAACAGTTTAACTTTTTTGTAAGATTTGTACCTTGTTAGTCACAAGGCAGAATGAGGAAGATAGACATGCTAATGGTAGGGTTTTATAGGAATCTTCAGTTTTCCCACCAACAAGGAGGGGGAATAAACCCCACACAAACCAAAATATTTTAATTTAATGCTGTCAGGACCAGTCACTGTCACCTTGGATCACAGCTCTTGCTGTATAATTCCTAGGTTTTATTTTCCTCTAACGCTTGAAACAAGAAGTGTGAGCTTTTTGTTGTTAGGGTGCCCTGCTATGTGGATTTCAGATTTTATTTGCTCCTGAGATTTAATGTGAGCTTTTTTTTAATTTTATTATGAATCTTTTTGCACTTGACATAATCTTGAGTATTACATTCTGATCTTCAAGAGTGAAAGTATATTTCAACGGCAAAAGATCCTTTGCAGCTGTTGTACATTTTGCCTAATAAATTTTATATTTAACGATCCTTGCTTATGTTTCTTGTGGCATGTAGAATTTGGAATTAGAATCCACTGCAGGATCAGAGAATGATGACTTTTGTGTTTTTCACTCGATTTAATCAAAACTGCAACTGTAAAGGCAGTCTACTGTTGGCAATAAATAACAACATGGTGGTTATAGATCAACATCCATTTTAACAAAATGAAAAATAAAACATGGTCCAAATCCCATCAAGAATTGGGACTCAGAATGAGAACAAATGAGGCCTTGAGTGTAATTCAGAACCATTAGAATAAAATAGCTATGGCAAGACTTCCACAAAAAACTTAACTTGTCATCAACAGAATAATGTACAGATGAGCATGTAGACCTGAAAGTGAACAGAAAATTAGATCAAGGAAACGCTAAAGTTGCTATTTGGCAAAATGTCATGGTTATGTTGTCATTAACATGGATTAATTTTATCAGCTTCCAGTATGTCTATTAAGTGCTGTCTAGTTATTTAAAAGGAATGGTCAACAAATAAATACAGTACATAAAAAAACTGTTTGCAACACATGGCGGTCTTATTGGTTCTTGAAGCAGCGGTCACTGCATTCAGGCCTCAAACATTAGCACTTCTAGACCAGCTACCATTGCCGATAAACTGTCATTCATATTCGTACACCAGAGTCAGAAATACATGGCTTATTGTGGCACCATGAGATGAGATTACACAAACGGCACCAACACTTCATTGAAGGAACTTTAACTTTCTGTACTACTAGATGCTTGCTTTAGTTTCAGTGCATGTGTTCCATTCAGGTCACAACATGTTGGTACTCAACTTTTGTCAAGCACAGGCACAATGTGGCACTTTTCGGATCTGACATTACGTGGCCGTACCAGAGAAAGTAATAGTGCCCGCTGAGTTAGTGAGCTAGTGAGAATAGTTAGTGAACTTCGAAGTGATCATGTTCAACCAGGCCTTCATAGAACTAACATGGGGTAAGTCCATCAGCCCCGGCAACTGTGAAAGCAAAATACAATACAGTACCTCCACATTCAGCAACATCAGAAATGTTTATCCTCATTAGGGTCGCGGGTATGCTGGAGCCTATTCCAGCTGACTTTGGGCGGAGGCGGGGTACACCCTTGACTGGTTGCCAGTCAATCGCAGGCCAGACATACAAACATTCACACTCTAATGGACAATTTAGAGTCGCCAATTAACCTAACGTGCATGTTTATGGAATTTGGGAGGAAACCGGAGTACCCGGAAAAAACCCACACAGGGAGAACATGCCACCGTGCGGCCATCAGAAATGTTGTGACATCAATTTAAAGGATCCATTCAGACTACTAAAACTGTATTCCACCATTCAGTATTGTGGATTTTCTCTTCTCTTACACAAGTAAATACAAGCCCATTGCGAGTGTAGTTGCTCCCTCTACGTTTCTGGATTAAAGTTTGATGGGAAATGTGTAAAAAGCATTTTGCAGTATTTCCTCATGTAGTAGCCAAGAGGCGGCCTTTAATTGTACAAATAACTTTCCGTCTATCCTTTTATTTTCTATGCCGCTATGGGGTCGCAGGAGCCGATCCCGGCAGACTTTGCGCAAGAGGTAGAATACACCCTGGACTGGTCGCCAATTAAATGATATATATCTTTAGTGATTTTATCTGTAATAAATACGGCGGCATTATGAGTACTATAGTAAATTAATACATAATGTTACACGGTACACTGGCCAGAAAAAGCATTTTCTGTGTCATTGTTTGTACAGCAATCGTGCAACTTTTATACATAACTTCACATTTGGGCAGTTTTTCATGCCTAAAAACACAATGTTTTCTTCAGGTTCCAGATAAAAGCAAAAAACTTTGGAGATGCATGCTTTTATATCCTTTTTCGTATTCTATATCATATTATGCCATTGCTCACTGGTTTTCTGGAAGCTACTTGCTAGTATTTATCCCACATGGATCCATCCTTGAAGTTAAAATTTTAAGTGAACTTTCCACCACCACAACTTCCAGCAGAGTATTTCCCCCTAATACTATGTATAAACTTTTATATGAGGTGTGGTGTTTAATCATTTACAATGCAATTAGTGGACCTTGATTAATTTGGCACGGCGTTCATTAGAGTGGAAGCCACAATTTGAGGAAATAGTCTGTTCTAAATGCACTCATGATACATATTCCAAAAATGTGCCTTTATGAGGAGCAGGCATTAAAGAGTTAGACACCTTGTCGAGTATAGATGGAGATTTGCTTTAAGTGGGATTGGAGGAACATCTCTGAAGAAGCAGGGCGTGACAGGTGTCGCACACTCGCACAGGCTTAGGAGATGCGGGCAGGGGAAGCTCGTTGTCTGAGCAGCTGTTGCAGAAGATCTCACCGCAGTTCCTGCAGTGGTGCTGGACACGCAACATTAAGAAACTAAGTGAAGCTCCACTAGTGACCGTTGGGGATGGTGGAGACTTTGGGGCTGTTCTCACCTTGCGTCTTGAAATGGAAAACTCCTTCTCACATAGCTTGCAGTGGCTGGCTTCCTTGTCCTTCAACCACACCTGGCCTCCCTGCAACAGCATCATAGTTTCTGTTAAGTGCACTTCACATAGACATCATGTATGAGTGCTGTTTACCTGAAGAGCTTTGTTGGCTTCTTTGATGTCTTCGATCTTCATTTTGGATCTGTTTGACGAAATGATTCATCATCATTAAGCCATGTTTCATGAGTTTGCAGCTGGGCGGTGAGTTAAATATCAAGCGTACTCGCTAAGTTTAGAGCCCAGTTCCTCGAGAGCCTGTTCTTGGTCCTCACAGATGCTCTTCAACTGGAAATTCTCATCCTGGAGGCGATGGAACTCCTAAAAATTATTATTTTTTTAAAACACACACCCACACTGGTAACATTCATTGGACACTGAACTGTTTCACAGTGAATATAAAATAATTTAAAACTATGAACACAATAAACATATAGTTAAAGTAGAACCTATCTTTCCACTGCTGCCACCTGCTGTTCAAATATGGACTGCATCTCCTCCAAATGGCATTTTGCAAAAAACAAAATAATTTATATTTTAATGTTATTGTGTTTAGTCATTATGACAACACTGATCTGACAAAAAAAAGCGATGGCATTTCACATACATTAAAAAAATTGTAATACTTCATGAATAAAACAACAATTACAGCTTCTTCAAGCCTATAAACGATCTTTTTGGGCACCAACCTTATTTTCGTTCTATTAGCAGAAATGTGCATATAGCCCATTGGGTTGTGTAGTGCACCTGCATGCACACGTACAGTGTTTTTTATGTAACTATGTTCATACTTCATGCAGTCTTTTTTTACCATCTTGAGGCCATTGATCTGCAGTGCCTGTGTCCTAAGATGACACACTGTCTCTTTCTCCCGGTGCAGATCATTCTGCAGAGTTTGCCTCCACTCCCGCTCGATCTTCAGGTCCGTCTCCAGCTGCAAGCTGTGAGGACAAATGGCGCCAGCACAAACAATCGTCAGCACAAAGAAATTTTGTCTCACCAATGAGGATTTTAAGGTTGTTTCTGCTGGACTTACAGTTGCTTCTCTCTGTGTTCGATCTGCCGCTGCAGACTGTCGGCCTTGTTGGCAAAGTCCATCTTAAAGCGCCTGGTTCCCTCCTCGGCAGAGGTGCGGTGGCTCTCGGCCTCCTGTAATCTGTGCCATTATAACCAGGGACAAACTCAGGACCATGGAGAAAAAAATAACTGGAGGAGTGAGGAGGAGGATGGTAAAAGGACACAAAAAAAGGAGATGTGCAAGACGTGGACAGATGATGGATGGACGATGGTGGTAAGGAAGGGTGAAGAAGGTACAAAAAAGCTAGAAAGATAAAATGTACAACCAATGCAGACACCTATTAACTGGAGATAGCCTCAAAGTCCTATAACATCTACACTTTCTTCACTTCCGAGACTCCACAAAACCAGCACTTTCAAAACACCAAACTTTATTTATCAAGGTGGTAAGATAATGGCATTATGGGATGTATTTTTACATAGTTTTTATGAACATGTATTTAGTCTATGCGCATGTATTAAGTTTTATTCTATCACTACAGTCAATATTAAGCTAAGATGTGACATTTAAGGTTCTTAGACAAGCGTCAGGGATTTACATCGGTGTGCCGAGAGGAAGCAAGTGGAGCAGTGAGCCACCTGGTCCAGCAGAGGGAGCTGTGTTGAATTCGATATGTAATTTATATTTACTACAGCAAATTGACCTGTAAATGTGATGTATCAGAAAAAAAATGTGCCTCATCCTTTTGTCTCATGACCACTGCGCGGTATCAGCTAGGCTATGGGTGTCAAACTCCATCACACAGGTGGCCGAAACTCAAAGCCAAAAAAGTAGAGATTCAGCAGACCAGATGAGTATGACATACTTATGTACCCCACTCTCCAAGGTCGGACTAACATTTGACGCTTTTCCAGACACTAGTTCTAGCATTTGAGCCGAGACTGTACGCGTGACGTAAAACCACGGCTGGCCACTCATAGGCTGATTTGTCATCCCCACAACATGCTCAAAATTGAGGATACATGCTAACATTAGGGGCTGCACGGTGGATGAATGGGTAGCATGTTGGCCTCACAGTCAGAAGCTTCTGGGTTTGAATCTCCGTTGGGCATATCTGTGTGGAGTTTGCATGTTCTCCACGTGCATGCGTGGGTTTTCTCCAGGTACTCCGGTTTCCCCCCACATTCCAAAAACATGCATGTTAGGTTAATTGGTGACTCTAAACTGTCCATTAGAGTAAGAATGTGAGTGTGAATGTTTGTATGTCTTTGTTTATTTATATGTGCCCTGCGATTGACTGGCGACCATTCCAGGGTGTACCCCGCCTCACGTCCAAAGTCAGCTGGGATAGGCTGACTTAGACGAGGATAAGCGGTATAGAAAATAAATGAATGAATGCAAACATTAACTTCTTTTTCTGTGCCTAGGCAGCAGTATTATACGCCACAATCTCCAATAAAGTGCCTGTCCTGACAATATCCAACGGCTACGTACCGACAACTAAATACATATTCTTATTGCTCCAACTGATGTGTACAATGTGGCATGTTTTTCCCAGTTTCCTTACTATTTTGAAGTGTGAAACAGAGGCAAGTAGAGCTCACCTGAGCCAAGGAGGCAAAGTGCAGTGGAAAAAACAGAATTTGTGTTCCTGTTGACTCACCTCAACCGTTTTCTATTGAGAGGGTCAATAGGACCCCCTGATGCAAGTTATAGTTGTAAAAAGATTTTCTTTTACTTGACTTTAAAAAATAAACAAAAACCAAGAAAACACCACTCGGCTGATCAAGTTTAGTAGCTCTGAGGGAGAGACGTTAATTAAAAAATCATGTCAAGTGACTACTAGGAAAAAGGAGACTGAGTTATAGAGAAAAATAATGTGATTTTCACACTAAAATTTTGACTGCTTTCAAGAGAAAATGAGAAAAGGTGCAGGTGACAATGAGATCAAAAAATGACATTTCACAACATTGATGATATTTGGGTTGCAAACTGCACAATTCACTGCAGACCCACAAAACCGTGCGGGTAAAAGAGAAAACAGAAATATTGAAATAAAGTTGAGTTAATTCCTCCAGCCCGTCCCCGCGTGTGTTTGTGCTCAGAAGGAGATGTCCTTGACTAGCTTGTACTGGTGTTCGGTGTCTGTACTGGCACACTTGACAAACGACATGGCCAGAGTTCTGGTCTGACTTAACAGATCTTTATCGCTGCACACAGGAGCAGGAACCAATTGCAAAGCAATGTGGGTAAAAATGGATTGATGGGTGATTTCATGGCATAAAAAGAAAAAAACGGGGCGAGAGGAACGAGAAAGGGAAAAAAAGGAAAGAAATAAAAAGGAAGGAAGGAAGGAAGGAACAAAGGATGTCAATACATCAGTATTGTAATTGGCCCTAATTACACAGGAAATACTAAAGTCGTCAGTAAGAAAATCCTAGGTGTGACATTATTTTTATTATTATTTCATCAAATTCATGAACTTTTGGTTGCCTTTCACTTTGAGCTTAGCAGAAACACAAGGGGTCGGGTACTATCTTGTAGCAGAGGAAAACATTCTAAACTGATCAGAAACAAGATGAATCAGATTTAAACTGATAGGTGGGTGACTGGGAGAGGAGGAAGGAGGTATGGAGGGTGCCTACTAACACAGCTGCAAGAAAGTGTGACATGTTGCAACTAATTGTATCATGCAGCAGCACACATTCTCTGAATTAGTTCACATAAACCAAAGGCCGGATTTCTCCCAGGAAATCACTGAGGTTCTGAGAAGCTACGCAGACATAAAGGGTATAGAACTTAAGTGGCACAGTCCTCTTACGGAATTATACCTTTGGAGGAACACAAACAAAGTAAAAAAAGACACCTCAGTGAGCGTTTTCACATAACAAAGTCCATATAAAGCATTTAATCATTAACTGGTGTTAACATTTAAACTGTTAACGTTAAACTGTCTCTATCACACAAAAATGTATATTAATTAATATATGATCACAGTTTGGTAGTTGAATTATTTTAGTATTCTAAACATGCTAAGATGGCTGAATTTGCTAAGATTGCTTATTTTCTCTGATAATATCTGTTATTTTGGATAATACAAGTGTAAAGGTGACAATAGGAGTGTTATTCAGGGTTTCTGCTACATGTCATGTACATCTACAAAATAAAAGCCATACAAAATTCATACAATTTTAACATATTGTATGAATGAATATATACAGTATATAGCATATATAGCTTATTATTTACGCACATATTGACCACGATTATCCATTTAAAATACCATTAAAATATTTCACTCCGCTTTATTTTGATAAGCACGCACAGGAATCGCCTCTCTGCCTTGTTGGCACTTGCCCATATGTGACCAGCTCAGCGACACGTCTACAGTAGTGTTGACTTTCAATTTGTTATTGTTGGGGGAATTAACAATAGCCCTTAGAATGTCTAGCAATGCCTTAGAATGTGATTTCTAATGTTCCAATCTCATTTCACTTCCTCAATCATCATCACAACTTACTTTTGTGTAAGTTATTAATCCCTTTCTTGTTATTATACTACGTATTCCTTGTCTTCAAAACACTAGTTGTGTGTCAAAGTTGTTTAATAGAAAACTGTTTTTATGCAATTATTCAATTAAAAAAAGTAGCATAGTCAAGCTTTAGATAGGGACACTATCACAGGGGTGATAGTTTGCCAAAGAATATTTGCTTCACCTCTTAGTATTTTTATGTAAGTGTTCTATTCAAACATGATGCCTGTATTTAATGACAAATGGGCACACTGAATGGAGATCTGAAAATATTTAATGTATATAAGGATTAAGGAATCCTACTTGGCAGAAATTCACTTATGTGGTCGGGTTTAGAACCAATTAATGCAATAAACGAGGGATGACTGTATTTTGTATGATACTGCCATGACAAACACTTCTATCATCTGTTCTGGTCACGATTTTTTTGTGTTTCCATCACAGGTGACAAGAGGCTTGTGACCCATTTCCGTGGGAGAAACCCTGACACTGATGACTGGAATGAGGACACAAATCATTTTCCTCTGGCTCTCCTCTGCAAGGTTAAAGTCCAGACCGCCTTATTGTCCTTATTGTAAAATAGCATAACCTTGGACAATCTATTGTATAAACACTTGCAACCTCACATTTGTTACAAAAGTTATTTCTTGACTTGACAAGTTAAAAAATTGTGGAAAAATTGAGGAGATAGGAGAGGATGAATGATTTCCCCGCCCTTAGCCCATGTTGCTCACCTCTGCTCCAGTTGCTTCATAGTGGCAGTGATCTGATTGGTCTTCTCCTCCAGACGGCTGATCATGTTGTTCTTCTTCTTCATCTCCTCGTCAGATGACTACGAGACAGAAATGCTAGGCTCAAAAGTCCGTTTCTCTTTATCCACCTATCAATGCATCCACCCATGTGTTTACCTGCATCTTCTGGTACATCTCTACATTGATAGCTTTGACCTCATCCAGTTGGTGTCTCAGTCCAATCAGTGTGTCCTGTTTATGGAGATTAAGCGTTGCACAAATTTGTCCAAATTCCAAAATCTATAATGGTGATTTTGTAAATGTGGATTTAAACCTATGCAGTTGAATTACAACTGGTAAAATATGCATTTACATTGTTACCAACGCCAAGCAGGAACGTGCAAAGGTTCATCATGAAAGAATTGACTGAAATGAATGAACACGTACAGATGTGATTAATTTATACTGTACCTGCTTCTCATGAATATCTTTCTCAAGAAGTTTCATAGCCAACTCCATTTCCTGCTTCATTGACACCTGGACCACAAGCTCGTTCTCCACGTCCTCAACATAAAGCACACAATGAAGCGAAGCGCTGTTGTTGCCACAACTCACATGATACGGTCACAACTTGGATCACACTGAGGTGTGTGTGGGCTTACCTGTCTTAGCTGACATTCCTCCTTCAGCTGTCTTTGTGCCTCGTTGTACATTTCATCCAAACCTTGACGAGATTGTTTGTATGTGTCCCGCTCCACTGATACGTCACCTTGAGATACCTGTATGGAAAATCAGTAAGGAATATATCAGCCTGTTCAGTAATGTATCAATCAATAATGGACTTAATTATAAAAATTACATGTGTGTCCTGACTATAAGTGTGTGGGTGCAAGAGGAAGATGGCCGCGTTCAAAGAGGACAGTCGAGTTTGCTGAAATAGTTTTGAATTGATTCAGCCAATAGTTGCTGCTTTTGTTTTTGCAATAAATAGACTGGTGATTGACCACCTCCACGTCATCCTTACTACATCCAGGTATACGTTACAATACGATCTTAATACTTAATGACTTTCCGGACAGTCATGCAATGAAACAAGTGCGGCCAATATGGCGCACGTAATGTATTTTTCATGAGAGTTTTGTGTTTAAGAACCAACATTTTTTATTAATTTATGGGAGATGGCATGTAAACATGCATTACCTGCGCTCAGACATACACTCACTGACCATAACATTTCTGCATAATTAATGAGATAAAAATACAAGAGCTAAGTGTCAATCAAGACTCTGATTTTGTGTCATTGCCATTGTGTGTGTGCGAGAGAGAAAGAGTGAGCACCTCTAAATGTTGTTGTGCCTTCAGAAGAATGAGGCTGTTTTCACTCCTCAGTTGCTGGTTTTCTTCTTGAAGCTTGATGATGTTGTTTTTGGCAATAGCTAACTGCACACAAACACAAAGTGGAGAAAAACTGTTGAATTAAATCTGTGACTTCCCTCTTCATAATTAACACCAAAGATGCAATGAGCAAGTCTCACCTCCTCTATAAGTTTAGAGTTGGACTTTTCCAGAGAGTCCACTCTGCCCTGAAGTCCATGAACTGTAGAACTGGACATCATTTAAGACATAACTATTATCTTTAATATATATATGAAATTCAATACATTAAAAAAATCTGTCTTCCATTTGAAAAAATGTCTTACTTCAGCTGGCGATTGAGCTCCTCTACATAGTTCTTCTGATCAAGGATGGATGCTATTTGACTGTTCCTGTTGGCATAGAAACAGGCAATACAATTTAAAGGGGACATGAACAGAGTGCATAAAGGAGGGAAATAAATAGCATGAGAATGTACCTCTCCTCACTCCGGTAATCATCAATGTCATTCTTTAAGTACATCGAGAAGTCAATCACTCCGACCTTAAAATAGACACAATAGCCTTAATTCAAGAAGGTGATGGAACAAACTGTGATACAATTAATAAAATTCACAAAAAAAGGCCGGAATCAGGCTGAATCCCATTTCTACCGCTTAACCCAAGGTTTAGCATGATCACAAGGATGAAGTGGTGTGCCTGTTCTCTTTAAATCAAACGGTAAGGGTAAGTGCTAAGGGCTGTATAGCCTTAGAAACCAAGTGTGGTCGACTTAAAATGAAGAGGTGGGCAGACATACAACACCCGCTGACAAGACCGCAGAGCAGAGACCAAAGATGCTTATATATACATCAGGTGTCTCAAACTCATGCCATGGAGGGCCGGACACTACAGGAGGTTATTTGTATGATCAACACCTCCTTCAAATTAAAGGGAGGAGCTCATCAATAAAGGCACCTGCCTTAGCAACCGGTTGGAATGAAAACCTGCAGTATATCAGTCCTCAATGGAGTTTGAGACCCCTGATATAAATCTAAGTAAGCAAATATAATTATTGACTTTCAGTCAGACATGTTTTATTAAATATTCAATCATTTGCTACTCCAAATAAATATTTAACATGTTTTTAATTGTTGGTTGTCGCTGGTTATAACTGGCCAGCTAACGTCAATATCTACAGTAACTTCACTGCAATCTACTGCATTTCATACATGATTAGACAATGATGAGATACAGTAGATACTATTTCATATGTATATTTGATACATTTGTTGCTACTGTTATTTATTAGTTTCGTGTATTGCAATAAATATTACAATGTGTAAAACGGTGTGTCTTTTATTTAAAAAGTGTGTTCTGAGGTACACTACTGTACATAACATTGAAACAATGCTGAAATGTATGCATCTTACTTTATGGTAGGAAACATGTAATTTGTCACAGCCAGCATGCGATGAAGAGTGATGATGCAATGAGAATCAAGTAGCGTCCCATTTTTTCGTGGCTTCTTCACCTTGGCCCTAATTTTTAAATTGACTATGGGATAGAATTGACATTCAGCCTTAACATTGAAATAATGACAAGAATGCACAAGTTCTTCAGTGAAAAGACACCCAACACACTTACAAGTCATAAACAAGCCTACATAGACAATATGCTCCTAGGACAAACTTTCCACCCACAAAGTAAAAATACCAAGTCTGCTTTGCCCGCTTGACAAACTCACAATTCTTACTTCCTGAAAGTCAGGTGAGTAAAAATAAACCTTTTAGTCTCGACTGACCAGATGCAGGAAATGGAGCTACTTTCATTTCTTGATGGTTTAACATTTGTTTATCTGTATTCTAAGAGCAAATAGATCCCGAGAAAGATACAGTCAACATTGTCAGGTATGTGGTTACCTGAGAGTCCAGGTCTTCACCTTTGACACACAAGTTTGCATCAATGACATTCAAGCCCACGAGCAGGCCCACTATGACAGCCCCTTCCTCCTCCAGCATCAGCGCTGAATTCTCATAGAAGTCACTGCAACAGAACAACAATTTGAAAAATCACTTTACTTCTCAACTAGGGCTGCAACTAATGATTATTTTAAAGACAGATTAATCGGTTGATTATTTTTTTGATTAATCTAATTTGGGGTGCAAGTACCAGAGGAGGTCTTTTCTGGTAATGAGTAGTCGCAGATAGTCGGCCAGCCGCTTCTGCATGAGGGCCAGTCTCAACCACGCCCTTGCACGCCCTAAAGGAGTCCTGATTGCAAACAAGTAGTAAAAATGTGCATCCTCAATACAATATACATCTGCAGTGACTATGCATACTTATTAATCACTGCCAGCCTTACTTGAGTCCTGGCAGATCTCGTACAGAGGCTGAGACCTCAGCTGCTTCAGGACACAATTTTTCCACCAGCTCCAGAGGACCCCACAAAGACTTATTAAATCCCAGGAAGGACTTTTTCACTGGAAAATTCAACAAAAAAAGGTTTCAGACACATGGCATCTATTTGGAAAAAGGATGTACTGAGCCACAGCGGCACAACTGATGGCCTTACCTCGCAGACCGTGTTTGAGGCAGTGCTCCATGACGACAAAGAACTGCTGCAGAGGTGGGTAGTCAGAGTCCAGTGTTCTTCCAAAGCTCAGAGCAGACTCAATCAGACCTTTAATACTCAGCTTGGCCATGTTGAGCAGGTTGGCTCGCTCCATGGCCATGGGGTCCCGCAAAGCTGAGACACAAACAAGATCATCACTAGAAACATGCTCTTAAATTAAGGATTTGGCTATGGCTATATTGGCTATGCTGGCTGAAGATTGTTGAGAATGTAAGCACACGGCTAGTGTAGCAAAGTAGTTTCTGCCTCACCTTTTGACATTTCACTACAGTTTATTCAACAATGAGCAAGAATAATGATGTCACATACATTAAAGATACTACACAGGTTATAGAAAGTCACGGCGTAGAATAAATCCTTCTGGAAACATATTAGTGGCATTCGGAAAAACAGAAATGGGCAAGCCACTCAATCTAGTCTATCAGGAAACTAGCAAAATCTGTAATTTTTTACTTAAGAACATTTTTTAATAATTGTAGGCATACAGAAGATACACTTGGTACAGTTCAGTGGACAAATACAGTATTAAAATTTTATATATTTAATAATATAACTTTCCCTCCCCTGCCAGTGGTCACTGCATTGAAGGCTGGTCTCAAGTGAAACTTACATTTCTGCTAGAGAAAGCTGTAACATTTGGGCACTTGCATCAATGTGTGATGTCTGGCAGTATCACAAGACAAAGCACAAGTTTCTATAAGTCAATCTCAGCTGTTTCTGTCTCTAAAAAATAGCTAAGAAAATTAAGCCACATAATTAGACAAATAAAGTTGTAACTAACCCACGACGCTAATGAGGATAAGCGGTATAGAAAATGGATGGAAGTAGTAACTACAAAAATAAAAGGGAAAGATATTGGACAAATAATGATATATGATTTTCTACTTTTACAACAAATACTGGTAGGTTATATTTTTATAGAACAAAAAAATATTTTACAAAACTTATAGGTCATAACAGTATAACATCAATGTGGTAATACTACCCCATTGTCCATCCATCCACCCATTTTCTTCCGCTTATCTGAGGTCAGAACGCAGGGGCAGCAACCTAAGCAGAGAAGCCCAAACTTCCCTCTCCCCGGCCACTTTGTCCAGCTCTTCCCAGAGGATGCCGTGGCGTTCCCAGGCCAGCTGAGAGACATAGCCTTTCCAACGTGTCCTGGGTCTTCCTGGAGGCCTCCTACCAGTTGGACGTGTTCTGAACACCTCCCCATGAAGGTGTTCGGGAGGCATCCTAACCAGATGCCCGAGCCACCTCATCTGGCTCCTCTCAATGCGGAGGAGCAGCGGTTCTACTCCGAGTCTCTCCCGGATGACAGGGCTTCTCACCCTATCTCTAATGGAGAGCCCAGCCACCCTGCAGAGAAAACTCATTTCGGCCGCTTGTACCCGCGATCTTGTCCTTTCGGTCACTACCCAAAGCTCATGACAATAGGTGAGGGTAGGCACGCAGATCGACCGGTAAAATTAGAGTTTTGCCTTTCGGCTCAGCTCTCTCTTCACCACGACAGACGAGTGCAGAGTCCGCATCACTGCAGATACTGCACCAATCCGCCCGTCCATCTTACGTTCCATCCTTCCATTGTTCGTGAACAAGACCCCGAGGTACTTAAACTCCTCCACTTGGGGCAGGCCCTCATCCCCGACCCGGAGATGGCACTTCACCCTTTCACATTCTTGTTACAATTAAAATACTATTATTATTAACACTGTATGGCTGCCTGCTCAGTCTATGGCAGCCTTCTAAGGTTCATCCATTCCAGGAAACAATATGGAACTTCGGACTGACTGCTGGAGAGTTAACTTCCTTAGTAATACCAAAGTGCCCAACCAACAACTCATTCTGTGGTGTGGCTCAGCCCCTTCATGCTGAAATCTACAGCCATAATGTACCCAACTGGGTATCTATTATATATATCATGCATTATTCCATAGTGGAAAGATGCACATTGCATTTAAACACATTAGTACCGACAATAGCATTGCCATTAAAGAGTGCAACACAACACCATGGCATGTTTCCTTCATTTGAATCAATGAAGAATGAGGTGATTGAGGATTCAGGGTATCGGCGAATGTAACAGTGACACACAGCAGATGAAAAGACCACAGCACCAGGTTGTGAACAATCAATTGGCTGCACACTTGATAATATGAGGTAATGTTACCCCTCATCATCATGTGTCATGTTTGTTCCTGGACGTCTCATGATGTCTTCTTTTTCTATGTACAAATATGTTAGCCAGGTGATCATTCCTGCATCTAATAGTAGTGTTAACATTAACAAAATTATTATGAACATCATGAAACTCTACCTTGGACGGTCCATTCTCCAGGTAGGGATGCTCTGTTCTCCGACACTTTAGGCAGTACGTGAATGCTCCCTGAAATGGTTTCGGATGCTTTCCTGGCTAAGGCAAAGATGGGAGCCTGCCATCGTCCATCTCCTCCCCCGCTGCCTCTCAGAGTGCCACTTATGCTTGCCTTATCTCCGCCACTAGATTTCTCCTCCTGTAGTCTCAATATCCCAAACATCTGAGCTTTCTCTTTGCTGCTGTCAGCTTCAGACAGAGCCAGGTCGTGCTCGGCGGGAGATGCCATGTTTGGCTTTCTCCCCAGATATGCTAGTCGATGGTCAAGCGCCACTCTAGTGCGGTGTATAGCACAACCTCTGCGGCTTAGCTCGACGCTTAGCTCACCTGGCGACCGCTATGACAACCTTGTCTTAGAAATAGCAGTGACCGCATCGGGTAATTAACGACAGGTGAGTAGCTAGCCGTCGGTCGTCGACATGGTGAGCGTCCGTACAAGTGGCGGCAAAGCACAATGCTGCTGCTGCTGCTGCTTCCTCTTCTCCTCGGGGACGCTTTCTATTCCGCACATGTTGTTGCATGCTGTGGAGACGTGTTAATACCGGCAGATGTGACCGTCATACGGCTAGTGACGGTGTCCGCCACTGCTGCTGCACCCTTCGGAGGGGCGGTGTCAACAACACATTCACGAGACACACAATAGGAAACACTACGTCATGGTTGTTGTTACCGCTCTACCGCCCCCCGGTGTTTCAAGCGAGAACTGCACGTCGTGGACAGGCTGTTCTCGCGAGGCTTCTGAAAAAAACAGTGCCACAAAATTGCTTTCTGTATCATTCCAATAATTGTGGCACTTTTGTGGTGATAAAACCTGGTAAATAATAATAGCAATACATAAAACCGTGGGGGAAAGGAACAAAGCGAGGCAGACAATATTGTTCTGCAATAAAAGCAGCAATTGTGAGCCCAACAGGTTCTCTCTTACTCAACATTAGGGGTTCTCAATTAGTTTCTGCCATCCTCCCACTGAATGACAGAAATGTCTCCCAACCCAGAAAACACACGCAAGTTTAGGGGAAACATGCAAACATCACACTAAACTGTTCTGAAGGAGATTCACAGTCAATTTCCCAACTGCGAGGCCGAAATAACACTAGATATTCCAATAATGTAGCTTTTTCCCCCTTGGCCGTTAAGCTTCTATATAGTTCATTTCTGCCTTATTAAATGTCTTATTACCCTTTCTGACCTGTACATGTCTGTAAAAATGCTGGATGTTTATATTGTGTAAACACTGTTTGCATATACAGTATACACTGTATAACAAATTCCTTGGCCAATAAAGAAATTCTGGTTCTGGGCAGAGAAGGTGTCGTGACTGTGGATTGCATCAATTACTGGTGCATAAATGAATTCATACAATGTAAGAATGTATACTAGTTGCTGTCTTATGTCAGACAATACTGAGTTCACATTATAGTGAGAGCTTACCTTGGCTGTAGGCTAAGCGCTCCATGCTCTCGCTGTGAGTGATGCCCCAGCGATGGAGGCTCTGAGGGGAGTACATGGCCAGCGACAGCGTCCTTGACCAGGCGTCCCGGTGCCAATTTGATGGCGAGTTTGTATGGCTGGAGGAAACAGTAAACAGTGAGATGATGTTTCCCCCTAGTTTGCATTTTCTGTCTTTCTGGAGTGTGCAGCTAAGCTCTTGTTTCCATTCTGCCTCTCTCTCTCACCCTAATAGCTTATGGCTGACCAGGGATCATATGACTGGTTTACTTGAAGATCCTTGTTGACTGTGTTATGTCCCTGCAGAAAAAAAAAAAACATGCCTCGTGACTTGAATATTGTCGCCCATAGCTTGACCACTTCTTTTTCCTGTTTGGCTTAATTTATGTTGTGCTTGTTTGTAACACAAGATTCAGTAGTATGTCAAGCAGTGAAGTTGATCAAAGAAACTACTTATGTGTTAGGCCTTAGGAGCCTTAATGTTAGTGTGCACAAAGTCGAGGCATGCAACAACAAATAGCAACATCACAAAAAGCTTGCTCATGAAGTTATCAAGTAGACTAGAGTTTCATAATGCAAATGATTGTTTAAAATTTTGAAGATTTTGCTGGAATCAAGTCATTATGCTCTTGTGTAAATAAATATACATATAATTATGTAGGTGCCGCATGGTGGCTAAGTGGTTAGCACATTGGCCACACAGTCAGGAGATCTGGAAGACCTGGGTTCAAATCTCCGTTGGGCATCTCTATGTGGAGTTTGCATGTTCTCCCCGTGCGTGTGTGGGCGGTTTCCTCCCACATTCCAAAAACATGCATGTTAGGTTAATTGGCGACTCTAAAATTGTCCATAGGTATGAATGTGAATGTGAATGGTTGTTTGTCTATATGTGCCCTGCGATTGACTGCCGACCAGTCCAGGGTGTACCCCGCCTCTCGCCCAAAGCCAGCTGGGATAGGCTCCAGCATCCACGTGACCCTAATGAGGATAAGCGGTATAGAAAATGAATGAATGAATGAATAATCATGTAGGTGTATACTGTAAGGGTCCAGTCAACAAGTGCAATAACATTAGCACACATTTAATGTGTAATATATATGTCAAAACATGTTAGCAGTTTCTGATATTACAGCACAAAGCACTTTATTAGCTACTAAATATAATCTTGCACATATGCAGGAAAATGTTGATTCATATGCTCTGTGCCTGTCTTTCTCAAATAAATACATATACATATCAAAGTGTGCTTCCCCCTAGGGGGCACCAGAAGACTGCAGGGGTGTGGCAGCAGATTGAGGAAAAATAAAGATTTAAACACATCAATTTAAAGTAAGTTAAGCTAACTTCTGCTATTTTTAAATTCATTAGGTCATTACTTAATATCTAAATTACTCAATATCATTACTGAATGATCACGTTGTCATCTTACAAAGAACTCTAAAATCATCACACAGCAACTTAACACCTAAAAGGTAGCTAGGAAATATACATGATGAGTACCAACACGAGTTTAGAATAACAACAACAATTTTAACTGCTTCCCACGATTCACCATTGTTTCCCAGCAAAGCCGTTCATCGGGGCTCCAATGGCTGCAATAACGGCCTGTTGAGGCCGTTGTCATGGAAGACTTTCCATGACACGTTTGTGATTAGCCCCTTCCAAAGAAAGAGCTACCGACTCGTGAGCGACACACTATTTAAGCGATTAGTAATAGTTCTGAAGTGAAGGAGAAGTCACGAGATTAAAAGATGGCCATGAATTAGCTGCAGCGCTGTAAAAGCTGCAGGGTTCAAAGTTTTTTTAAAAGGTAACATCTTTTACACCAGAAAATAGGGATGTCCCAATACACATTTTTCGTCCAATTTTTTTTATTGTCTTGCTGGTAGCAATTGTTTTGTTTTTAATAATAAGCATTTGTGGAATTGAATATGGTTTCAACCAAGATATTGCTAAATTTACTTTGCCCAACAAAGTTTGTTTGGCTTTAGTGACAAACCTCTATGAGTCAAGACTCTAATCCAATAAAAGATAATCATTGAAAAAAATGGGTGCTCAAAATACTTTTAGGGAAGGATTAATCATTTGACATGGTTATAGATCAATTTGTGGTGTGATTTAGAATATATTACTTTTTTTTTTTAACAAATTCTCTTCAGCGCTAAAGTAATTTATTTGCATGAAAAACCGGCGGTGAGGGGGAACTACCGCTGTAGATACAAAGCCAAATACCCAACGTCTACGTGAAACTAACTTCACCACGGAACACAGCGGACAGGTCTGCGAGGTGGTACTGCGTCTTCTTCTTCCGGCGTGCAGGAGTTGAGTGGCAACCAGCAATGAAGCCTTACTGCACCTACTATGTTGGCGTGTGGTCGAGATTTACAAACTTTATACAGCAACCGGATCGGCCTGATCTCGTGGCAGAAGCTGATTTTACCCGATCTTCAACATACAGTGGATCGGGAGCCAACTATGATCATGTAGATTGGATTGGGACATCCCTAGAGTAAATGTTGGTTGGGCTATTAGAGTTGATGACTGCATAGTCGGGATCCAGCACCCACAAATTAGCAGATTTCTGGTCCAAATATATGTATTTTTTATTTACAATTTTTGTCATTTTTTCCACAGAAAACACATCTCAATTACCATGTATGATATACCGGTAAAATGTACAGCACACATGTACAATTTTCGTACCCCTGTAGATACACACAGCCCACTTTGGGACTCTAGGAACTACAGTATTTACACTTCTTGGTTTACATTTAACTCTTACTTATTGATAAATGATATGACTCAACTTTAGGTTGGTCTTTCTATGTATCACCTGGTTACGGTCGCATTCGGTGACATCATATCCAACGTTTTGTTACATCGGTTCGGTCGGCGTTCACACTCACTCAGGACTGGAGTGCACTTGCAAGCTTACCGAGGCCCTTCTTTCAGTCCTCCTGTTTGGTGCGGAGCTGCGTTTACACTTGAACAAACAGTACTAGTAGAGCAAACAGATTGGAATTTGTTTTAACCGCACCAAACATAACAATTGTGACCACACTCAAAAATATCTTTTCCCTTTTTTATGCCTAAGTGGACTGAATAGTCTCATAAAAATGAATAGCAAAAGATGTTGAGTGTGTACACTGTACAACATGGGGAACATTGTAACTTTCTCTTAGTGTATAAAAACCTGCTGCTAATGACTTCTGGCCCTATTCTTTCATCAATGTCAACTATGCGATGCAGTTTCCGACACATAAAGCCACTAATAACTGACAAAAGCCTCTTTGCTGCCTCCTTCCTCTGTCACCATACAGCCCGCTCCCTCTGAACCGCTCCTGATCACCACTTACAAACTGATACATGCACACCAGATGAGCATGACACAGCATGGCACAGCACATGGCTCAACCAACCAATCGATAATGCACACTCGGAGAAAGCTGTTTTAATACTGTATAAGCTTGCCATCCTCTGTGGTGCTGAGGTGGAATGCAACTTGGTAAGTAAATATTGCAAGTTAGAAAAGCACCGTGCCATCACCATAAAAACATTGATCACGTTCTCTCACCTTAGTATGTCAGCGATGAGTATTGCTGGTCTGTACCACTCCTGCAATGACAAGATCTATTAATCTATCTGCTCACAGCAAGATGCAGTTGTTTTGAAACAGTAAGCCGGTACACGCCGTGGGGACATCACAGACAGAAACCACAAGCATCACCCCACACGGCACCCAATGAGTGAGAGAGGGGGGAAGGGGACATCCTGGGAGCCAGCAAGGGATGGGAGAGGAGGGATGCTGAAAGGCCCATCTACACAGGAAGGCAAGGAGCTGTGCAATAGGATAGCTTTACTGTTCATGGGCTATAAATAGATAAAAATGCATGAGTGCAAATGCTGTGTACTTCCTGATGAGCCCAGCCCCAGACTGATGATTGGACAAAGAGGGAGGAGCTTGTAGAAATGAATGACTTACACGTGATTAACGAAAATGCTACAAATGAAGATGAGTAGGCAAACTGCATCATAAGGAGATTGTAGGTAATATTTTGGTAACCTCATTTAGCTACATAATATGATGCAATGCTATAGAAAGGAAAGTTAAATATTGGATGAAATTATGATGCTAATGAAATGAATACCTTATCTTCAGATTTTGCAGCAAAAATAAACGTATTGATAGATTACTATGTTAAGACGAATTTGATAGATGAATGAGGTTAGCATTAATGCGCATGCGACATGGCGCTATGTTTTTGTTTAAATTTGGTTTTACTTTTATTTTGGAAAGACCGGATATTCGGAGCCAAAGGCATGAGCCAATCGTCTTCGCTGATAAGGGACGTCTTCAGCCAATGGCCGCTAACGTAGCCCGCTACTGTTTTTAGTAGTGCAGCACGTTTACCTTTGAATTGGTGCATCACAGTCAGATTGAGCATAGCTGTTGTTATTCTCTTCCGTTTTACATTAGTGTTATCACACTGTACCAAGTAGTGTACTAAGTACAAGAACAAATATTATCTTGAAATAACGCGTGGTGTGTTTCTGTCTAGTGTACACTAGAGGGCGCACACACTCTATTTTTTTACCACTTAATTGGAGGCCTGTTGAATTAAAACATTAAGCACATATACTGCTAGCAAAGGATATAGTTCAATTTGCTCTTGGTGTCAGTAAGATTTTTTAGATGCATGCTTGACAAACAAAGTAAGAAATCATTAGACCAGCGTGTGTGTGTGAGTTTGTACATATATATACATACAATGGTGTGAAAAACTATTTACCCCCTTCCTGACTTTTTATTCTTTTGCATGTTTGTCACACAAAATGTTTTTGATCATCAAACACATTCTAATATTAGACAAAGATAACACAAGTAAACACACAATGTTTTTATTATGTAAGGAGAAAAAAATCCAAACCCACATAGCCCTGTGTGAAAAAGTAATTGCCCCTGCACCTAATAACTGGTTGGGCCACCCTTAGCAGCAATAACTGCAATCAAACGTTTGAAAGTCATAACCTTCAAGTCTTTTACCTAAAAGTCTTTTACAGCGCTCTGGAGGAATTTTGGCCCACTCATCTTTGCAGAATTGTTGTAATTCAGCTTTATTTGAGGGTTTTCTAGCATGTACCGCCTTCTTAAGGTCATGCCACAGCATCTCAATAGGATTCAGGTCAGGACTTTGACTAGGCCACTCCAAACTCTTCATTTTGTTTTTCTTCAGCCATTCAGAGGTGGATTAGCTGGTGTGTTTTGGGTCATTGTCCTGCTGCAGCACCCAAGATCGCTTTAGCTTGAGTTGACGAACAGATGGCCGAACATTCTCCTTCAGGATTTTTTGGTAGACAGTAGAATTCATGCTTCCATCTATCACAGCAAGCCTTCCAGGTCCTGAAGCAGCAAAACAACCCCAGACCTTCACACTACCACCACCATATTTTACTGTTGGTATGAAGTTCTTATTATGAAATGCTGTGTTACTCTTAAGCCAGATGTAACGGGACACGCAACCTCCCAAAAAGTTCAACTTTTGTCTCGTCAGTCCTCAAGATATTTTCCCAAAAGTCTTGGCAGTCATCAAGATGTTTTTCAGCAAAATTAGGACGAGCCTTAATGTTCTTTTTGCCTATTAGTGGTTTGCGTCTTGGAACTCTGCCATGCAGGCCGTTTTTGCTCAGTCTCTTTCTTATGGTGGAGTCGTGAACACTGACCTTAACTGAGGTAAGTGAGGCCTGCAGTTCTTTAGATGTTGCCCTGGGATCTTTTGTGACCTCTCGGATGAGTTTTCTCTGCGTTCTTGGGGTAATTTTGGGCGGCCGGCCACTCCTGAGAAGGTTCACCACTGTTCCATGTTTTTTCCATATGTGGATAATGGCTCTCACTGTGGTCATCAGGCCTGGGGGTGGCTACAGAAATTAAACTCAGGTGTGATAAATCACAGTTAAGTTATTTTTTTAACAAGGGGGGCAATGACTTTTTCACACAGGGCCATGTAGATTTGGAGTTTTTTCCCTCCATTAATAACGTAAACCTTAATTTAAAAACTGCATTTTGTGTTCAATTATGTTATCTTTGACTAATAGTTAACTATTTTTTATGAGCAGAAACATTTAAGTGTGACAAACATGCAAAAGAATAAAAAGTCAGGAAGGGGGCAAATAGTTTTTCGCACCACTGTACACATATACATACACATATAAATAGAAATAAATTAATAAATACAGGAGTGTTGCATATTCAAACATATAATAAGTGTTTAAAAGTAGCCTGAAAATATTTCTTTCCAATATGCAACATTTACCACTTGTTCTGTTACACTAATGTCTAAAACCCCTAAATCAAAGCTTACACGATCAAAGGCTGGAATCTAAATGAAAGTTGATTTGAACCGTTTTCAAATGATAAGTACATAAAGACTCCAGGCGAGTGTAAAGAGTGTTTTAAGATCCCAGCATTACATTTCATTTACATGTGAAGGCCGAGTGTCGACACATCAAACGTCGTCTGCGCTGGAGGGAGCTGCATCAAGGCAGGCTTGCCTGGGATGCGCTCTCGAGGACAGACGAGGACAACTATTAGCACCTATTATCATAGCAATGTCACATGTGACTTGCCAATCCAGCTACTAGTGAATGATTAGTGTGCTCCACGAGACTGCTATTATTGGCATTTAGAGGCTGACAGGTGCCATTAGAAGGGACGACACAAATGATATACTGTAGACAGTAAGTGATGGTTAGCAGGGTTAAGCACTTCTCGTTTACAAACAACAATAACAGATTACTTGTCGGCATGTGAAGGAAACAGAGAGACTGACTTTGCTTCTACGGCAAAATGGAGACTGTGGAGTACAACACTGTAATGTCCAGAGCTAAAGCACAGAAACATGGTGAAACTGACAAGGGTAAAACTGTTCCTCTGGGTTTTAGGGCTAGATTCCATGTACAGATGACAGGATTGTCTCATTCCAGGGTGTACTCACAGTTGACCACTTGTACCGTACCCGAGCCCAATTCACACCTAAAGGACGGTACATTTGGTAAGTGTGAGAGTGCTGAATGGTGGCCAGGCGTGGCACGCTTCTTCTGTTTTGGTACGACTGGCGGAAGTGGTCTCACCTGGCACAATTCCATGCACATGTACTTGCATCACAAGAATTACATCTTACTAACAACAACAGAAATCAATTCCTAATAAAAAATACAATACAAAGACTTAAAATGATCTGAGTGAAAGCTGAAACATGCTTGCACACATGTAACTACAATCATGTTGGTAATAAATACTTTTCATTTTAACTGATTTCATTCATATATGATTGCCAGTCTCCCCCCCAAAAATGGCAATTTGTGTCCGTTTTAAGTGGAGATGTGTGACATAAACTCTCGATGACTAAGAAAATGTATATATGTTTTTCAGTTATATGTTTAGTTTAGTTGTTTGGTTAGTTGCCATGTGAACAAACAGCTAGAAGAACACTACGTGAAATTTGTTTTGGGGTTAAAAATGGCCACGTGGCCCATAAAATTCTGAAATACTGCAGCATCTTAATGCAAAAGTTGTCTGCTTTTTTGCCTGTTTCTAAGTAGGTGGCTCCACATCTCGGATTGTCTCCACACACACACAGACACACGCTCTCCAACCTGGGTAACATATTTATCTGTAAATGGAAAGGAGGAGGACGCACAGGGCAAGACAAGCTTCCTAAAAACAGACAGCCATCAGGTGGTCACAGATAAATGGTCAGTGGATGTTTCAATCACAGAGTAGCGCAAATACAAGACAGTCAGTGCCAAAAGCCAATATGTGTTCATAGTAAGATGTGTAGTTTGCTCTTGTTGTGACCTGATACCATAAGGGGAGACGTTTTCCAGGTCTCTGGTATGTGTGTCTTTCCCAGACCAGTGAAAAGTGTCACCCCAGTGGGGGCTTTGACACCTGGGCTGGTGTAAAAAGGGGAGAGGGGGAAGGCGGACATGAGAAATCCAGGGTTCACACCTCATTAACGGAAGGAGATGATCCTCTAACTAACCTCCTAATACACACGCAAACGCATTTGGGACCCCTTCAAGGGAAACAGCGGCTGCTTTGCCTCTTTTAGGCTGCTGCTTTCATTAACATATTTAATCCCTATTCTTATAAGACATACAAACCAAATGACTTCCTGGGCTATAAAGTATACTGTAAATTGGGATGGGTTTCCAACAATAATGGTAAGACACTCGGAAATATAATAGAATAGAGTGGAAGAGAATGCTTTTTATTGTCACTATACACATATACACACTAATGAGTTTAAAATACAAGAATGTTTAATTTTACTAACTTTTTACTAACTAACTTTTACACCTCTTCACATGATCACCTATCAGCCTATTTTGTTATCTTTCTTCACTGATAGCTAGGAGAGGTCACATGGTTCTACTGTCTGATAGTGTTCCCTGTGGTCTCCAGTTCCACTAAACCAAATATGGTTCCTTGCTTGATTAAGAGCTAAAATCAGCTTCTTGGAAGTTTTTTTTTTTTTTTACAGAGGTGTGGATTACAAACATTTCAAGTGTTTTGTAAACTATATTGTATTTCAGATTACAACGTTTAGAAGTGACTAAAGACTCGTGATTAATATTGTGTATTAATATTAAAATTTTGATAACCAGATACTACCGGTGGTTTATTTGGTCTCAAAAATGTTGACAATGTACCTGCATTGTTTTTCCATTTGGTTAAATAAAAAAAGTTTGTTTGGACAGTAATTTTTTGTCATTGTACTTTTCTTAAAATTCATCTTAAAGTCTCGTCTCATTCTTGAGGCTGCGATCTTGAGCATCGTCTCGTCTCGTGGGTTAGGTGTCCCGTGACAACCCTACAAACAACATAACTATTTCAGAATTAAGTGGAAAAGTAAATACCTGGTGATCCTGCTTTTAAACATTCTTGTTGTTTTTTTTCCTATGAAAGTAAATTTTTAGGTCCAGTAATATTTAAAACCAAAAGATACGGTTTGCTCTCCCTTTTCTACAGCCTGTTCCTTTTTGACAATGACATGCTAAATAGAGATTGGGACTCATTTGTACTATTTAAGGCTTCTGTGTCAAGTCCTGCTTCCTCATGTGAGCATCTTCATAAAGTGAGGAGGCTTATACCACCACAAATAGTAAACAGCACATATTGTGTGAAGGCAGGGCCCAAACTAATATGAAAATGCGTTTACGTTTGGAAAAACCCCATCATCTAATTTGACATTTCTTTCACAATATTTCATTTCATATTACTTGCTATAAATACATGTGAAGGCTATTTTGTGGAGCGCACCAAAGGGAGTGTGGTTTTGTGAATATGTGTGTGTATTTGTCAGTCCTGTGCTAAAGGGAAGTGGCAGTGCAAATCAAAGAGCAGAATGAGGTGACATGTACCCGCTGAAGCACTCAGGTCTTTTACTGGCCTGCAACCTTGCACTAATGTGTGTGTGTGCGTGTGTGTCGATGTCAAATATCTTACCAGGCTCTGCAGAAATCATTCCCCTTCAGGTGGAGATCTTTAAAGTTGCAAAAAGAATATGTTTGATTTTTCTGCTTAACTATATTAGGAACAGAATCCATTATGTAGTAAAAGAGGTAGTCATGACGCAATGCATGTTTGCACCACAAATGTACAATCCACACCAATAAACATATTGTTATAGTAACAGTCTCAATCAAAACATTTACAGTAATCCCTCATTTATCTCGGTTAATTGGTCCCACACCCAACTGTGATAAGTGAATTTTTGCCAAGCTGAATTTTTTATTTACAAATGGAAGTTAGAGCAAAGAAAACCTGTTTATAACCTTCTGAATAACTTTTTTAGAGCCCCCTAGACATAAACTAACAACCCTATAGTCACTTTTACACTTGTATTACCCAATATAGTAGACATAATAAGCCATTTAAGACCTAAATAAGACATGTGCTCGTGTGTGTTACTATATACAGTAATTGTTCCCTACGGGTACAGATTGGGTAGCAAACAGGAAGTAAAATCGGTGGTTCACAGCTGAGTGTATTCTTGCTGTGGGTTACTGTCACAATAGTAGCCCATACATTTATAAGGGACTATGTGCCTGTTGTGTGATATTTCAAACCTGCAAAAAAAGCATGTTGTTCCTGCAGTCAAGTCTAGTGATTGTGTATCTCATTGAACCTTACAGTAACATTACTGACAACTAGTAAGTGACAATACTACATCAAAGTTTTTGTGTCTTTTGAACGACTTGTTTTTGCATTTTAGTGTATTTTGCTCGAAAATGCTTAATTCAGGCAAAAATGTGCATGTTTTGACAAAAATAGGCTGGATTTAAACCACAAAACAGCAAGATTTATTTATTAACATATTTCTGAAAAATCCTGATAGAATGAAGTTGCAAAATCTGAACGGCCAAGTGGCCGAGTGTGGTCAATGAAAAAGATGTCCCCCCTACAAGTGTTCCTCATAAAATAAATGTTAACTTCCCCCGCTTTTGTTTTTCGTCCTCTCTGATCAAAGGGTTTCCAGTCAAGACGTTTATAGCCATGACAGTGATTTATGAACAAGAAGAAGTCACTGTTGTGTGAACATCTTCAAAGTGATGTATGAAGGCAAGTCCTACTATACACTGCACGACATTAACGAAAGACACATTTCAAATGTGACGTCTGCATTTGGGGGATGTTGCTCAGATGTCAGCGCAATATTGGGTCGGAGTAAACAAATGTATAGGTAGATTTCAGCGATGTAGTCATTTATAATTATCATATACAGGCACAATAATGAAGCAACATCCTTAATAGGATTCTATTAGCTTGCAAACAAAATGGCAACCCGAACCAGAAGTCAGCTACGTTGCTCGCCTACGATGTCATCAGCTCTTGACTGTCAAAAATGTTAACACAAAACACACTTTTACAATTATAGTTTTACATGCATAAAACAATTCTAAATACATAGAAATGACGAACCAAAGGGATAAATGAACAATTTAAGTTACTTTCAAACCCAATTGAATTCAAGGAATTCAAGAAATAACTCGTGGCGAAACAGAAATAAGGTGTTCGTGTTGATCTGGCGGTCTTGTCTTTGGGAACTCTCAGGTCAAACTTCACATCTTCAATGAAGAAACCCTAAATTGATGAATTTATGACTTTTATTCATCATTAACTATATTTTCTGCATGTCAAACTATAATGGTAAAACAATAAAAACACTTTTTGTGTTTAATTGGATTTACATCTTTTCTTACGGGAAAAAACTATTTGGTATGTGTCGGTTTTGGTTAGAGTTGGACTTTCTGGAACAAATTAATGAGCCCAATCAAGGTTCCACTCTATTGTATACTGCTGAATCATTATACAAATAAAGAAAAATAATTAATTCAACTAAGATTTTTCAATATATGGTTGGTAAAACTGGGTTGTAAAAATATAATTAAAGGACTTAAAAAAAACAAAAAAACATCAAGATCCTGCAAAGCCTTGATAAAGACAGACAAACCTCATTTGAGGGCGTGTAACTACCCACAAAATAAAAATGAAGGAATACAAAAGTATGGAATTAACGCACTTGTAAATTATGTTGACATAACGTAAGGTGATCTTTAATCCTGCAGCGAGAGCTCGTTTACAACATCTAAATGTCAGCTGGTAAGACTTCACACTTTAATTTATCTGGGAGACTCTTGTTTTGGTTAGCAACATAAATAGAATGGACCCAGCAGTTATAAATGGGCTATGTAATGCTAGCAACTGAGGTAATCTTATGGTAAAAGAACGGGTTTATGGGAGAGGTGCTTATTTTTGCCAAGTCGAGCTTTTTATTTTTTGTATTAAAACATGGTTTCTCTTATACTGGAAGTCACCTTTTTGAGAAAATTCAGTATATTAGATGAGGCAAACCATAAAGAAGTCACCTGACAAGGAGGATGATTGGCCCAATGGTACCTCTTCTGGGATTTCCCAGTTATGCCGACCTTTGACCATGACCCTCTTTACCCACCTCCCCAATCTGTCTGTTTGTTAACCTGGATCTTCATGCATGAGACCCATGGCGCACTTCAGAGAAAGATGCAGGAGAAAAGACATCTGTGCAGCTTTAAAGCGTTACAGGAGGTTAAACAGAGAAGTGACAAAGACAAAGACAAAAACAGGATCTTGAGGGGCAAAGGAAGAAAGTGTCATGACTCATGCATTAACACAGGAATGCCATTGAAAGGTGGCACGCTACAGTGTGTGCATGCTACTAATGACCTGGTTAAAGGAAAGAATCCATAGAGAAATGAGATCCAGGTGTGGCATAGCTCTGATGATCTTGGCGTCAGAAAGTTTAAAACAATCCATAATACTTAACAAAATGAATGTTGTCAAATACAATTATTTTATAGTTTCTAAAAGTGAAACCGTTATAGAACATAACGGAAATCCATGAAGGTGATTTATTTGAACAATACACTCCTCATCAAAAATTGCAACAATATACATTCAAGAAATGGGAGTGATAAAAACACATTTTTGAGTAAGTAATTTACTGCAAACTTCCATTCATCCATCTTCTAGGGCAGTGTTTTTCAAACTTTTTTGAGCCAAGGCACACTTTTTTAATTCCAAAAATCCCAAGGCACATTACCATCAGAAAATGTAAACATGAATCTCTGTAGCCTATAGAAACAATATAAAGTCAATATAAAGTGTTGACACCAAATGCTATTTAGCTTATTACATGATTAGTCTGCAGATCATTGGACGGCACAGACACTCAGCAATGGCACATTATTTGCGGATTCATTTTCAAAAAATATTTATGCACCAATTAGGTGAAAGTGGATTATTTCCCACGGCACACCAGACACTACACCACGCCACAGTGGTTGAAAACCATTGTTCTAGGGTGCAAACAACCATTTAAGTGAAATAGGCTGTTCATCAACTGATCAAAAGTTAAAGACCACAGCCAAAATTTCTGAAATGTAGACTCAATATCATTTTCTGTCTGGTATCCATACTTTCATGATCTTTTGATGGCTCTTTGAACCTGGTCGGATTGTTAAGATGCACAAGCAAGGCCTCTTGCACCTCGCCATTGGTTCTGAGGTTGGACGCAGTAAGACACTCTTTTTAAACTTCTTCAAAGACCCTGTGGGTTATGGAACAAAAAAAGTCAATTGATAGACCCAAAAAAATATCACCAGCTCTGAGCCAGAGGATCTGACTGGCTGTGCGTCAAGACACACACGACGACAAGACAATCCTGGGCCTAAATTAAAGGTTGTTTCTAGTGCAGTCCAATAACAGTCAGACAGCATCTGGGAGAGAAGGGTTTTATGAACAAAGGCCTTTGTTACCTGGCTGGCATGGGTGCAAGGTGTTGTGGACTCCAGAGCAGAGACGAAAGCAGGTAAGTGGAAAAAAAGTATTTAATAATAACAAAGAGCACTCACAAAGGAGAAAAGAAAAGAAAGTACAACAAAAGACACCGGTAACATTAAGGTCAATGGGAAGCTAAAAGTACAAACAAGGGCTTAAAGTAGCGAATCAAGAAATGCACAATAGCTCAACAACCTACTGGGACTGGCTGGCAGCAACAAGTAAAGGTTAACAAGGATTTATGGAAAAATGGCAGGACCTAAAGAAGGAGAAAGGAGAATATGCTGCCAAGACAGTACAAGAATCTGGAAAAGGAACTGCTACACAGCATGGCTTAAAGTCTTGATTGTTGAAGGGTTGCGGGTAAGCAGAGAGGAGTCCTCGCAAGACTGCAACAACACAGCAGAGGGCAGCAGACCAAGACAGAGTGCAGATCATGACAGTCTTGTCTCTTTCTGCTCCACAAAACGGACAGTTTGGAATTTGACAAGAGCACTAAACATGGGACAGAGAAAGATGGAACAAAGTTTTATTGTCTTGATGGCGTCCAACTTTACTAGCATTACAAGGAGATCTCAACTGAGGCGTTTTCTACACAGCACAGGGGAGGGGGCCGCCATCATGATCTGGTGGTGCTATTTTATTCAGCTTCAGGTTGTAACAGGGCATCAAACGGAAGCTGGCTATGTGGAGATGTTGAAGGGAAGCTTACAAAAATGGACATCATTTCCAGACAGTGGATGCCCTCAATGAACCATCTTCACCACCTGGAACAACATTCCTACTAGCCTCCTAGAATCACTGGCATGAAGCATATCAAAACTAACTTTTGAGGTGATTAACAAGAATGGTGCAGCTACTCATTACAGAGTCAAAGTCCTTTTTTGTGTGTGTCTGTTTTAGGGTGGAGTTGAAGGTTTTTTGAGTTTTGTACTTAACCTTTTGATCAGCTGACGAACAGCCTATTTCAGTTTAATGGTTGTTTGCAATAAATACCTTACTCAAAAATGTTTTTGTATCACTCCCATTTCTTCTTTTTGCCTTGTGAAGCACTTATTTTTCTACAAGAGAGAAAATAAGAATGTTCTCAAAATGTTGTGTGACACCAATAAACAAAATGTATACTGATTTTTAATTATATATATATATTGTATTATATATAAAAATATATAATATATATATTTAATATATAAACACCTCACCACGGAGGCGCCCGGGAGGCATCCGGACTAGATGCGCGAGCTACCTCAATTGGCTCCTCTCGATGTGTGGGAGCAGCGGCTCTACTCTGAGCTCCTCACCCTACCTCTTAGGGTGAGTGCAGCCACCCAACAGAGGAAACTCATTTTTGCTGCTTGTATCCGTGATCTCGTTCTTTCGGTCATGATCCATAACTCATGACCATAGGTGAGGATGGGAACATAGATCGATCGGTAAACAGAGAGTTTTGCCTTCCGGCTCATCTCTCTCTTTACCACGACGGTTCGGTACAGCGACCGCACCAATCCGTCTATTGATATCACGCTCCAACCGTCCCTCACTTATGATCAGGACCCCCGAGATACTTGAACTCCTCCACTTGAGACAAGACCTCACTCCCAACCCGGAGGGTACAGTCCACCCGTTTCCAAATGAGAACCATGGCCTCGGATTTGGAGGTGCTGAGTCTCATCCCAGAATCTTCACACTCAGCTGTAAACTGCTCCAGTAAATGCTGAAGGTCACAGCCTGATGAGGCCATCAGGACCACATCGTCTGCAAATAGCAGAGACGAGATCCTTAGGTGGCCAAGCTAGACTCCCTCAACGCCTTGGCTGCGCTTAGAAATTCTGTCAATGAAGGTTATGAACAGAATTGGTGACAATGGACGGCCTTGGCAGAGGCTGGCAATGCAAACCAGGCTCCTGCTCTGATTATACAAGGACCGAATGGCACAAAGTATCCCCACAGAACACCCCGAGGGACACGGTCGAATGCCTTTTCCAAATCTACAAAGCACATGTAGACCGGTTGGGAAAACTCCCACATACCCTCCAGTGTTCCGCGACCAGGACAAAAACCACATTGCAACTCCTGTAACCGAGGTTCGACTAATGGTCGTACCCTACTCTCCAACACCCTGGAATAGACTTTCCCGAAGAGGCTGAGGAGTTTGATCCCCCTATAGTTGTAACACACCCTCCGGTCACCCTTTTTAAAAATGGGGACCACCACTCTGGTCTGCCAGTCCAGAAGTACTGTTCCCAACTTCCATGTGATGTTGAAGAGGTATGTCAACCAAGACAGTCCCCCAACATTCAGAGCTTTGAGGAATTCAGGGCAAAACCTGTCTACCCCCGGAACCTTGCCACTGGGGAGTGTTTTACCTCCGCGTACATGTCCGCATGTCAGCAAGCCCCCGTCGGTACTGTAAACAGTGTGAACTGGGGACCGCTTCCCCTTTCTGAGGTGTTGCAAGTTTTGCCAGAACCTTTTTGAGGCCGACCGAAAGTCGTGCTCCATATCCTCACCGAACTCCTCCCACACCCGAGTTTTTGCCTTGACCACCACCGAAGCCACGTGCTACTAGGCCTGTCGGTACCTATAAGCTGCTTTGGGAGTCCTGCAAGCCATCCATGCTTAATAGGACTCCTTCAGCTTGACAGCAGCCTGACCCCTGGTGTAGATTGATCGATTGTATCGATTTATATTCCTACAATCCAACTACTCGATCTGTGTTCACCAAATTACATCTAGAAAATGATACTAGGAAATAAAGCATTTGATTTAAGCACAGCAGGATTTATATGGATGTGTGTTTTTTTTAGTAGCTATTTTAATGATAAAGATGTGTCCCCTTGTAACAGTTTGATTTGTCATTGACTGGGGCACACAGATGACATCATGTGACGCTGAGCGTGAACACTCTGGTAAGATAGTACGTGTGGACATCCTTAAAAACGCAATTTTTCATAGGATATTGGGTGTATTTTCATTGGTGTACATGTTTGTTAACTACATTACTTCTTCCTCTTCAATTTCGTATGGGATTTAAACTAAGTGTTGAACCACATCCAAAGTTAAACCCAACTTTAAGTCTTTCAAACTCATGGATGGGAGCGTCAGGACAAGATAAAAGATATGTAGCGACCGTAAAGTTAATGCGACGTGCACGTTGAACAGACCGAGATTGGGAGACTTGTCGTTTAGGAGTCAGTTTTGGGAGCCACTGTCGTTCTGGTGTGTGTGACATTTTTTCTTGCAATGATAAGCATGTTGATCAAACACCTCCTCTATCTTTAATAATGTCTGTGCAAACTCTACAGTATGTAGGATATTCATTCACTTTAATATCTATCTGTACATGAAATTTCATTCAAACCTGATGGTACTGCAAAATAACTTCTTTAATAGTTGGGATAGAGAAGTGAATGAGGTATCAAATTAAAGTATGTCAACTTTTATCATTCAACCTGTTAATTTATTCTTTGTTAATTCAACCTGAAGTGTTGGTTGCACTTTATTCAAATAAAACGTGAATGCCTTTGCCATGAATTGTTGTTTACCTTTTTGTTTATATCATAATTAATTTATACCTGCCTGAGACAAAAGCAAAGGGAATTTAGGAAACTTCACCTGCACTGTCCAGTATCCAGGTATTTATTTCACAGTCAAACTGCTTGAATTTTTGGCTAAAAAGTTACTGAATCGATTTTAAGTTACTGAATCGTTTTGGATCGTAACGTTCTAAATGAACCAATATTGTCCTTGAATCAAATCGGCAACCACGATCGTGATACAAATCAAATCATAGTTAAAATGAATCGTTACACCCCTAATACACAATAATAAAAAAAATTAGAGGACACTTTTTAAACAGAGTATAGTAACCTGTCAGTCAAATGTATGGAATATTGATCTGGTCAGTTAAGTAGCAGAGGGGGTTGTTAATCAGTTTCAGCTGCTTTGTTGTTAATGAAATCAACACCAGATGCATCAGAAGGGCAACAATGAGACAGACCCCAAAACAGGAATGGTTTTCCAGGTTGAGGGCGCTGACTTCTCATCTCTTTTGGCTGATTTTTTACTGACTGACTTTCTACTGCTGTAGTTTTTCATTTGGCTTGGATCAACATCTCTGTTGATAGCATGGCGCGGTAACCAGACGCTACAGGGGTTGCACAAGTAGTCCAACTCCTCCAGGATGGCACATCAATACGTACCATTGCAAGAAGGTTTGCTGCATCTCCCAGCACAGTCTCAAGAGTATGGAGGAGATTCCAGGGGACAGGTAGTTACTCCAGAAGAGCTGGACAGGGCCGTAGAAGGTCCTTAAACCCTCAGCAGGCTCGGTATCGCCTCATTTGTGCAAGGAGGAACAGGATGAGCACTGCCAAAGCCCTGCAAAATGACCTCTAGCAGGCCACTGGTGTGAATGTTTCTGACCAGACAATCAGAAACAGGCTCCATGAGGGTGGCCTGGTGCAGTGGGACCTGGGTTCCTCCTGGTCCACGACAATGCCCGACCTCATCTGGCTAGAGTATGCAGGCAGTTCCTGGAGGATGAAGGAATTTATATCATTGATATGTTCACCTGACCTAAACCAAATAGAACACCTCTGGGACATTATGTTTAGGTCCATCCGGCACCGCCAGGTTGCTCCTCAGACTGTCCAGGAGCTCAGTGATGCCCTGCTTCAAGATCTGGGAGGAGATCCCCCAGGAACCCATCCGCCGTGTCATTAGGAGCATGCCCCGACGTGGTCAAGCATGCGTACAAGCACGTGGGGTTCACACAAACTACTGAGAATTATTTTGAGTTGCTACAATGACATTTTGGCAAAATAGACCAGTCTGCTGCATCATTTTTTCACTTTCATTTTTGGGGTGTCTCGGAGTTCCCCCTCTATAGGGTGATCGTTTCCATTCCTATCAAATTATGTGGCATCATTTTGTTACTTATACATCACCGACTTATTATCAGGAAAGATATTCAAGATTTTTTTTTTGAGCAGTGCATATATATCTATCTATCTATATGTGTCTCCATCCATCCATCTATTTTCTTCCGCTTATCCGAGGTCGGGTCGCGGGGGCAGCAACCTAAGCAGAGAAGCCCAGAGGTCCCTCTCCCCGGCCACTTCGTCTAGCTCTTCCCAGCGGATGCCGAAGGGCTCACAGGCCAGCTGAAGGACATAGTCTCTCCAACGTGTCCTGGGTCTTCCCCGAGGCCTCCTACTGGTTGGACGTGCCCTGAACACCTCTCGAGGAAGGCGTTCAAGAGGCATCCTAACCAGATGCCCGAGTCATCTCATCTGACTCCTCTCAATGCGGAGGAGCAGCGGTTTTACTCCGAGTCTCCATCGGATGACAGTGCTTCTCACCCTATCTCTAAGGGAGAGCCCAGCCACCCTGCGGAGAAAACTCATTTTGGCCGCTTTTACCCGCGATCTTGTCCTTTTGTCACTACCCAAAGCTCATGACCATAGGTGAGGGTAGGAACGTAGATCGACCGGTAAATCGAGAGCTTTGCCTTTTGGCTCAACTCTCTTTTCACCACAACAGATCGGTGCAGAGTCCGCATCACTGCAGACGCTGCACCAATCCGCCTGTCCATCTCATGTTCCATCCTTCCATCACTCGTGAACAAGACCCCGAGGTAATTAAACTCGTCCACTTGAGGCAGGACCTCATCCCCGACCCGGAGATGGCACTTCACCCTTTCCCGGGTGACAACCATGGACTCGGACTTGGAGGTGCTGATTTTCATTCCAGCCGCTTCACACTCAGCTGCGAACCGATCCAGTAAGAGTTGAAGGTCGCTGCTCGATGAAGCCAACAGGACCACATCATCTGCAAAAAGCAGAGATCGAATCCTGCGGCCACCAAACTGAAACCCCGCAACGCCCTGGCTGCGCCTAGAAATTCTGTCCATAAAAGTAGTGAACAGAATCGGTGACAAAGGGCAGCCCTGGCGGAGTCCAACCCTCACTGGAAACGGATCCGACTTATTGCCGGGAATGCGAACCAAACTCTGACACCGATCATACAGGTAACGAACTGGCTGGATTAGGTGGTCCGATACACCATATTTCCGGAGAACTCCCCACAGTATTCCCCGAGGCACACGGTCAAATGCCTTCTCCAAGTCCACACAACACATGTAGACTGGTTGGGCAAACTCCCATGCACCCTCAAGGACCGTGCCGAGAGTATAGAGTTGGTCCACAGTTCCACGACCAGGACGAAAACCACACTGCTCTTCCTGAATCCGAGATTCGACTATCCGGCGGATCTTCCTCTCCAGAACCTCTGAATAGACCTTACCGGGAAGGCTGAGGAGTGTGATCCCACAATAGTTAGAACACACCCTCCGGCCCCCCTTCTTGAAAAGCGGGACCACGACCCCGGTCTGCCAGTCCAGGGGCACCGACCCCGACGTCCATGCAATGCTGCAGAGTCGTGTCAACCAAGACATGCCCACAGCATCCGGGGCCTTAAGGAACTCTGGGCGGATCTCATCCACCCCCGGGGCCTTGCTACCAAGGAGCTTTTTGACCAACTCGGTGACCTCAGCCCCAGAAATAGGCGAACCCGACTCAGAGTCCCCAGGCACTGCTTCCATGTTGGAAGGCGTGTCGGTGGGAATGAGGAGGTCTTCAAAGTATTCCCTCCACCGGTCCACAACATCTCGAGTCGAGTTCAGCAGCACACCGTCCCCACCATACACGGTGTTGACTGTGCACTGCTTCCCCCGCCGGAGACGGCGGATGGTGGTCCAAAATCTCTTGGAAGCCAGCCGGAAGTCGTTTTCCATGGCCTCTCCGAACTCCTCCCATCTCCGGGTTTTTGCCTCAGCGACCGCCAGAGCTGCAGACCGCTTGGCCTTCCGGTACCTGTCAGCTGCCTCCAGAGTCCCATGGGCCAAGACGGCCCATGGACTCATTGGTGGACTCTTTCTTCATCTTGGTGGCATCCCTCACCACTGGTGTCCACCAACCGGTTCTGGGATTACCGACCACCTCACGGCCACAGCCCCATCGGCCGCATCGACAATGGAGGCACGAAACATCGCCCATTCGGATTCAATGTCCGCTGCCTCCCTCGGAACATGGTAAAAGCTCTCCCGTAGGTGGGAGTTGAAACTCCTTCTGACTGGGGACTCTGCCAGGTGTTCCCAGCAGACCCTCACAATGCGTTTGGGTCTGCCAGGTCTGACCGGCATCCTCCCCCACCATCGAAACCAACTCACCCCCAGGTGGTGATCAGTTGACAGCTCCGCCCCTCTCCTCACCCGAGTGTCCAAAACATGTGGTCGCAAGTCCGACGACACAACCACAAAGTCAATCATCGAACTGAGGCCCAAGGTGTCCTGGTGCCAAGTGCACATGTGGACACCCTTATGCTTGAACATGGTGTTCGTTATAGACAATCCGTGACAAGCACAGAAGTCCAATAACAAGACACTGCTCGGCTTAAGATCAGAGGGGCCGTTCTTCCCAATCACACCTCTCTAGGTTTCACTGTCGTTGCCAACATGAGCGTTGAAGTCACCCAGCAGAACAACGGAATCCCCCGAGGGAGCACTCTCTAGTACTTCCTCTAAGGACTCCAAAAAGGGCGGGCATTCTGAAATGACGTTTGGCGCATAAGCGCAAACAGTCAGGCCCCGTCCCCCCACCCGAAGGCGTAGGGAAACTACCCTCTCGTTTACTGGGTTAAACTCCAACGTGCAGGCTTGGAGCCGGGGGGGCAACAAGAATTGCCACCCCTGCTCGTCGCCTCTCATTGCTGGCAACACCAGAGTGGAATGAAGTCCAGCCCCTCTCGAGAGGACAGATTCTAGAGCCCTTGCCGTGGGTTGAGGTGAGTCCGACTATATTTAGCCGGAATTTCTCCACCTCACACACCAGCTCAGGCTCCTTCCCCACCAGAGAGGTGATATTCCACGTACCGACAACTAGCTTCTGTAGATGAGGATCGGACCGCCAAAGCCTCTGCCTCCGGCCGCCACCCAGCTCTCTTTGCACCCGACCTCTTTGGCCCCTCCCATGAGTGGTGAGCTCATGCGAGGGGGGACCCATGTTACCTTTTCAGGCTGTGCCCAACCGGGCCCCATGGGTGCAGGCCCGGCCACCAGAGGCTCGCCATCGTGCCCCGCCTCCGGGCCTGGCTCCAGAGGGGGGCCCCAGTGACCCACGTCCGGGCGAGGGAAAACGAAGTCCAATTGTATTATTCATCATTAGGGTCTTTTGAGCCACTCTTAGTCTGGTCCCTCCCCTAGGACCTGTTTGTCATGGGTGACCCTACCAGGGGCATGACAGCCCCCGACAACTTAGCTCCTAGGATCATTGGGACACGCAAACTCCTCCACCACGATAAGGTGGTGACTCAGGGAGGAGCTATATGTGTCTATGTACAAATATCTCACCATGAGGGTCAGATCCCACATGGCATCACTTTCACTAATCCTCATTCTTTCCACATCTTTAACTTCACTTAAGCACTTTGTTTTTGGGGATGCTCTGTAAACAGAGGGCCACAGCCTAGACACGTATAGTACAAATAAATAAAATGTTTATGTATTGCCATTCTGTGTGTATATATACTGTACATATAGGAAATAAGTATACATTTTATATATATATATATATATAAATAAAGAGGATGACTGCAGTGTCAATATATTTTTTTCAACAATGCCGATAGAGCAGAATGTACAGAAGCTGTATGCACCAAACAATTAGAGCTTAAGTTCAAAAAACATCTGTGAGGATACAAATAAATGCCTGTTTGTTTTCTAAGGCAACAGCACAAAATTGCTGCAAATGGCAAATGTTTGTGTCCATGCAGGCTGTGGCCCTCTGTTTACAAAGGATCCCCAAAAACAAAGAGAAAGAAAGTGCTTAAGTGAAGTTAAAGGTGTGGAAAGAATGAGGATTAGTGAAAGTGATGCCATGTGGGATCTGACCCTCATGGTGTTGTTGTATACTAGAAAAACATATGGATTTAAAGAATTTAATGCTTCCAATATTTCTGAAGATTTCTCTCTGTTCCCAGGGGTCAAAGTAAGGTCCATAAAGCCGTACTTGGATGTGTTTCGTGCGAAAGAAGCCCATAACAGAGCTTTGGGATCAACTAGAAGAGACATTGTGAGCCAGCAGGTCTTCTCTCAGGTCCAACATCTGTGACCTCCGATTGAATGTTCATCACCTTGGCTGGCAGAGTTGCATTTACAACGGGCGGAAGACATTCCTGTGAAGCACTTTCAAAGCTTCAAAAAGAAGGATGACAGAAGTCTTCAGAAAAAGCGGAATGATGAAAGTTGATTGCAAAACTAAACTGTTAATGTTGACAAATGTCAACAAAATGACAGCTAAAGTGCAATTTTCGGCTACACAAAAAACATTTGTTCTGCCAGATAGTGGAGACAGTGGCAGACAAAATCGAAAATAATTTTGCTTGGTTGCCCCTAAAAACCAAGATTGTAATGGGACTTGAAAACAAAACACCACAATTGGAATGGGCCTCAGCCTATGTTTACGTGTGTAAATCTTTTTTATTCACAGACTTGTCAATTCTAAGACTTTAATTTTAAGTTACATATTATAGCAGCTTGATAAACAAAAGTAGCAAATGTGTGCCTATCCCGTACTTCCGTTATTGCTCATATCATTACACATGCACAGCTGTTAAACACAAATAATGACAACTAATATTTCCCCCCCATTGCTTAGGTGCTCCTTCTAGCGCGGCACCCCATATAGTGCAGGCACACTCCAGGACATGTATGCTATTTATTTACAAGATTTCAAATTTGCCACACAAGGCCAGCTAACTAGCGCACAGTAAAGTCAGTATTTTCCATCCTTTCTTTGGTTGATCAAAGCAAAAGCCTAATTTGACAAGCTGAATAGCTTGTAGCGTTATTTGCACATAATAACACCCACAATGGCTAATGGAGGAGGAGGAAAAATGGACTCGAGGTGAACAGTATTAAAAATCCATTTTCAAGGCAGACTTTTCTTAAATAAAAGCTTAACTTTTATTTAAGCTTAAGAGCTCAGCCAACCCCAAAGCTAGATAGCTTGTCAGCCCGGAGAGATTTGTTCGCCACTTTCAGACCAGTGCTCACGAGCAGTAAAACAAGCCTACAAACAAATTGGGATTCTGAACTGTTTCAAATGATGTTTGCAATGGTTAATTTCTTTTAAAGTCTACTAAAATGTCTACAATATTCATTCTGAAATTGCCAATACAGTTAATAATGCTTTTATTCGTGATTATTTGTATTGTTTTTTTATTTAATCATATTTATTCATGGTAATAGTTTGTATTCCACTTTAGAGGTTGTACTGTATTCCATGATGTACTGCAGGGGAGCAAAATGTCACGTGGTCCCAGGAGGTTCCAGTCCAAACACACATTTACTGGAAAATAGTGTTTATCCCCCAGCAATTAGGCAAGTATTAAAACCATGCAGATGTGGTGCAGTCAGTTGCACTGTAACACTTGATAGATGACAGCGGTCTAGAGATGGCTCGGGAGCAAAGATGGCAAACACATTAACGCACACATGCACGCACACAAAAGATGGCTCAGGGTCTCAGGAGAGGTGTCTCACAAGAGATGGGCTGACATATGGCCAGCAGACCCCAGACCATTGGGTGGAGCAGGGTTTGTGTGTAATGGGTAAATGGGGCTTGTGCTCAGCGTGCGTGTGTGAGTGTGTGTAAGGGTGGGGTTGCTGAGTGTGCAGATGAATAGCCCAGTGGTTTGAGACAGTTGAAACTCAATATTCATTTTCACTGCTGTTTCTGTGAGTTCATGAGTGCTACAGTTATTGTTGATGAATGCAGATATCATTGAAATAAATAGTCACCCCCTCAATTTAACCAGCTAAATTAACCTTGCATACAATTTCTGCTGATCCGTTGCAAAAGTACACAACTGTTATGTGGTTAAAACCCTAAAGAGATGGCATGAAAGTGGCTATAGAATGTAAAAACACCCTTGCCAAAATAACTTCTGGTATAAAAAAAAAACCCATCATGATTGGTTGTTTCAAAATGATAACAATAATAAAATGATATCTATGAAATAAAAAAAAACATTTCTGTTAGGGACAAAATATATCAAACCTACAATAAAGGGGTTGTTCACGCGGTAAAAGCACCTTTTATACTTTGATAGCAGCATTCAGTCGATCTTGACTTGACCATTTCTGACCAGTGATCTTTGTAAGAGTGCTCCTAATGTGTCAGATTGTAAGGGTATCTCTGGTCTACATCCCTCCTTGGGCCACCCCAAACATGTTCTATTAAATTTGGGTTTGGGCACTGTCTTAGCCATTCCAATAATGAAGTTTTCTTCTGTTAAAGACAATATTTCAAAAGGGGTATGTTTACCTTACATATGCAATGTAGAGTAAATCTCATCAATATATGACAAATTACGTAACATTAAAAACCGCACTTCTCTGTTGACCTTGTAGCAAAAAAATATGCATATTTAAATTATTAGTTTCCTGAAAAAAATAATCTCCTAAACACACTGTCAGCCTGCTTTCATCAACATGTGGGAATTCCTCTACTCTGCCAGTCAATTCCTGAACATAAACATAAACACACACACTAAGGCACTCAAACAGCCAAGCGTGGTTTGATGGGCTATTTGACTGAATGACCCATCGTCATGGTTACAGCAGTACTCCATCAGTCCATTCAAGGAACAGATGGCTGATGTGCAACCGGAGGCACATGTTCCAATGAACCCACACACACGCACACATATTCACACAAAGACAGACACACAAACACACCCACGACAATCATTCACACAAACACTCACACTCTCCCTTGCGCTCTCTCCCTTACGCACACACATGCACGGATGTGCCCCCGCTCAGAGGGAGGGTATTGAACAACCAGCAGCATATGTTCCACTAGTCAAAGTGCATTCATTCATAGACACAGGCAGGAGAGGAGGAAAGAGGAGGGGCCTGTGAAAGCTTGAAGGGAGTGAGCAAAGAATGGACACAGGTAACAAAAACCCATCAAAGGCTAACTTTAAACAATTGCTTAATTTTCTATAATGTAGAAACATATTATTAATCTACCTAAATGACAAAGGTCAGTATCTCATTAATGTGTATTCAATGTATGAGAGTCTCTTATTGTTATTGATGTCACATAAAGCATCATCAGCTCAGACTTACAAACAGCAACACCCCCACTCCCAAAAAGTGTCAAACCATTGCAATTAATTGCATGCTGCCAGTGTGGGCAACGTACGCACACACACACACATGCACCAAAGTAGTTGTTCCCTCTGTTTTTTGCCCGAGTTAAAGAGATCACTTTGTATTTTTAGACATATCTTGTAAATACAGAAGGGTTATATTTACCCGCATAAACTCACACACATTTTTGGATGCCCTTGTCCTGGTTTGCATGCGTGTGTAAAATAATCCACAAGAGAGAGGGAACGTTTCTGTTCCCAGGTCAGTTGCTAGGTGTAAGAACACACTGGTGAAGACACTAATGATCACTGCTGATTGAAAAAGTCACAGGTATTATTATAACAATATGTTTATTATTTTGCTTGTAGTGTGCAGTGGTGTTTAGTTCAAACTGAGTGATATCTTTGTAAAGTCAGAATGCAGGTGAAAATCTCATACTTTTCATTCAGAAGGCGGTTGTCTGAAAAGGCCCCAAAACGCTTTAGAAATTTTAGATAATAAAGTAATGTAAAAAAAAAAACAGCAATCTGTTGAATGACCACCAATGGAGGGGAAAGGGCTAATCAGCCAACTCAGTTCCTGCGGTTTAAGCAACATAACAAGACCATTGACTCAAAACTTGTCTTCCCTTTTGCTCTCTTCTCAGACTTCACCTCCTTATCCTGTTTTTGTTGCCTTGTCTATTCTTAGTCTTCCATCAGCTTGTCCTGCTTCTCTCCTCATATTCCTTAATGTTTACGTGACCTCCGTCCAACACTCTTCAATTCCTTCCTTCCAACAGTCAATAATATTCTTCTTCTACAGACATGATCAAAATCTTAAGACCAGTTGAAAAATTGCTAGAATTTACTTCCTTTTGCACATTTGCATCTTAATTAAGTTTTAAGTAGAGCTACAACATGCAAAAGCAATAGTGTGACAAAAAGTACTTTGAAAACATAATTTATTGAAAAGAACTATTAAACTGAAATAGGTTGTTTATCAGCTGATCAAAAATTTAAGACCATCACTCAAAAAAAGACAAAAAAAAAGAGCATCAACTGTCTGGAACTAATGGCCATTTTTATAAACTTCCTTGCCATCCATCCCTAAATGTTCTTTATGGGATTTTAATCAGGGAAACATGCAGGATGGTCCAAAAGAGTGATGTTATTCTCCCTTAAGAAGTCCTTCGTCAAGCGAGCATTGTGAACTGCAGCTGCTCTCACAGATGAAGGTCCTCAGTCATGAGGGATGCCCGCTGCAACGTCTGCACGTAACCAGCCACCTTTTACACTTTGCTGTTATCGCAAAAAGGAGAAATGCTTCCGTGGGGAAATATTTCTCCCCGCCGAGCGCTCAATTGTGGTGGCATCTCCTCACAATTACTATCACGCCCCCGAACTAAAAAGGTAGAAACAGCAACCTGAAACACTGGCAAATGTCTGAAAAAAATGTTAATTCTAATTTAATCTCTTACATGAGTGAAGCCTGCAGGTTTAGGTTAGCATGATAGTGCTAACCTAAACCTGCAGGCTAACCTAAACACACACACACAGGATGTGTGTGTGTGTGTTTACACCAAATTGTGTTTTAACGCTTATTGACGCAAAAGAGTGTTTTAGAATGCCCGCTTACATCATCTAAATTTTGAGTGACATAAGTACGAAAACCATGGCATCAAGACACTTGTATATCTGCACGTGCAAGCTTGTTTCACTTAAGATTCAAGAGACAATCTCAAAATAAGAGCACTGTGCGCACCAACCAGTCTAATTGTGCAAACAAAATAAAGGTGCTATAAAGAAAAAACAATTAATAACACAATTGGAAATGCATTAGTGACTATGTTTTCTTTAACCACAAACACAGCCATTACAATATGTTGAGGATTTCTGGCAAGTTTATGAAGTGCTGGGCAAATTTGTCCAATGATGTATTAGATCAGCATAACAAATTAAACTTTCCCCCCATATGGCGCCCTTGGCAAATATTTGTAATGCCAGTAATGTAATAATGTTAGCTTTAACCTACTAATGATGTGTTGTTGCAATAGTAATCCTTATTAATCATATTAAAAATAAAATAATAAAATAAAAATCATATGTAATTTTTTTTTCACAGTTAATGCATGTGATCGGTATCGGCAGATCTCACTCATGTATAATCGGTATCGGAATTGGCAGCATAAAACCCTAATCGAAACATCCCTATTTGCGCTGTCAATGTAATCTGCAGTCAACAGTCAGCAACAGCGTCCAAAACAACAGGGTCACAGTGCAAACTGTTCAAATTAGTCTTGTGTTTGGAGGATGCAGTTGCATTTGTGCAAGAAGAAGACTGTTACTGGACCAAGCGCTTTAAAATGTTTCAGAAACAAAGCAATAAGTGGCAGCTGAACAACCACTGCTGGCATTATTTGAGAAAGTGAAACTGTATAAGGTAGAAGGCAATTCCTAGCACCCTCTGCAACTAAAAAATTACACAAATAAAATAATACGGTGCATTAACAGCATAAAGATACAAAATAAATAAAATGGCATTTAAAAAAAAAATTAGAGTTTACATTTATTTGAGCTCAGTTTTTCCTCACTTTCTCCATTACTGTATTCCCTTCAACTGATCCTGCCTCTCGTTGGCATAAACACGATGATTGTCCATGTTCGGTAATGTGACTGTACAAAGTGCAAAACCTAATGACGTAGAGCGGACTAAATTACAAGTGAATGGGGAGAACTAGACAGGGTGAAATTTTTTTACTCGGGTTACACACTAACCTTGTTAACTGGCGTACCAACTCTTTCTTCTACTCACGCTACTACTCGCGTTACAGGTTACCTCTGTATCTCCTACTCTGTAAGCGCCATACTTTCTCCAGTAGCCTTCTGCTTCATGAGCTACAGAATGCTAATGACACCTGCACTGAACAAATACTACTCCCAAAAGGTATTAAATGTAACACCTTCCTTTTGAAAATTGGACATTCATCTTTTTTAGAAACCGAAAGTTGTATTTAAGACTTTAGGTACCCATGAGGACTGTGTATGTTATTGATGGTTTGTGTAATTGTGACATGAATTATATGTGGTGGTATTAAAACGTGGATTAAGTCAGTCTCCACTGAAGGCCCATGTACCAAATTCACCACCCACCACTGCACTGAATAAAAGGTTGGAGGAGGCAGCAGTTAACAATTGGATTATTTCTCCTTCTATTGAATTGTCATGCCTAAAGTGAGAGGTTTGGTTGAGAGTAGTGTACAAATCAACAGCATTGTAGTGTGTGTAAAACGGGAAAAGTGTGCACAGGAGCAACATAATTAAATTGTGGTAATAAAGTAGGTCATTCTCTGGCACAGCTTCTACGCTTGTTCCTTTTTACTCTGAACAAAGAAATTAAAAAGCACATAAAATGATTAGGTAGATAATTAGGTAATTAAGTATTTATCATCTTCTTAGAGTGTAAGTTGGCTTGTTTGTCTTTGTTGGTACTTCCTGCTCCATTTTCTGTTAGCGGTGCTGACAAACTTGAGATACGACTGAAGACTTTTTCTAAAAAAAAAGTCAGAATTAACCAATGTTGGCTGGTTTCAAAGATCTTTCTTTATCCCCTCTGTTTTCACCTAGAACATCCTTTCGACAAACATTCTTGACTGCTAATTCGCTAATCAGTTTGTTCAGAGAAACTTGATTCTGTCAGTCCTTTCATCAGCTCTTTCCTACCCTCTTAACTCCTCAAGTCCTGCACTCTAATCCCCTGCTCCTCCGCTCTCTCTATCGGGGTGGGCTTGTGCTCCATGACCGGAAGGCTGACCCCATCTGAGGAGAAGAATGACACATGAAGGAACAGGAAAGAAGAATAGGGTGATTATTCTGCTAATGTTTACCTGGGAGCCAGCTGGTGTCTGCCTCTGCTGGGATGCCATCGGCTATGAGTCTGCTCTGGCGGAGAGCTCGTGTTCACATTGATGGAGGGAGGATGAAAGTGAGAGTGGAGATATGGACCTCTTCCTCCTCTTCTGTAACCTTGTCGCTGCTGCGCTGTCTCTCTGCTGTTTCCACCACTTGATTGTCTACTCTCACTCCATCTTCCTGCTGTTGCCGCTCCTCGCTCTCGCCAGTTGTCATTAACACCTGAAACATGAGCTGAAAGTAACTTATTTATCTGCTCACGTTTTTGTTACATGTTCAACAAAGTTGTATCAATTCCTAAAATCATTCATGAAACACTCAGTTTACCTTAAATCCCCATCTTACCAATGTATTTTAGACAATTTTATAGTTCCAGCTTTGAGCAAACATCCCGTTTTGTCACTGGTGCACAAAGCATGAACCACCAAGCGTTGGATTGTTCACCCACTAATGGGGAACGTGAGCTGGGTTTAGACCGTCGTGAGACAGGTTTGTTTTACCCTACTGATGATGTGTTGTTGCAATAGTAATTCTGCTCCTATCAGTAGTATTTCCTGTTTGTGTTTTTCCAGCAGTGCTTTTTGTTCTTTGTGTGTGTGGCTTCGCCCAGGTATATTTGTTGTACTTTGTATTGTCTTTTTGTATGCTTTTTACTGCTCTGGTATAGAGCTGATTTTTATATTAAACCTTTTATTCATATCTGGTGTTTAGCCATCTCTGCATTGGGGTCCAACTGCTGACTTGCACCAGCCTTGTGCCCGTGCACACATTCTCTTCAGGTTGTGTATCATACTTTGAGCGGTAAACGGCATACGCAACCTTTTGGCCACATTTTGTGCGTAAACAATCTTTATAGGTAAGACCCCAGGGCTGTACAAAATTCAGAATTGAATCGACAATTACCTCTAAATTCCAATTCACACAAACTGATTTGTGGTTGCAAACAGGAAGCAGAATTCCACCCATCCATCCATTTTCAATGCCGCTTAGCCTCATGAGGGTCGCGGGTGTATGCTGGAGCCTATCCCAACTGACTTTAGAATAGAGGCGGGGTACACCCTGGACTGGTCGCCAGCCAATCGCAGGGCATATAGTAGACATAACAAAAAATAAGACATACAGGACATAGAAAAGCTGTTTGCTGTCTAAATACAACTTTTGTTTGTAGTACACTAGTGAAAAAAAATGGATGATAATTATAAATAACTGAAGGCTAGAGCTGGTTACACTTTGACTTTTGTAATAACAGCAATATGTAAAATGATAATACGGGTAAAAGGACATCTGCCATTGTTCATTTTGGTGAATCAATTCCCACAAATTCAACATCTTGTGGGGTGGAGTCAATTCAAATTCAAAATCATCCACAGAATTGAATTGAATTCTGAAATTCTCAGTTCAGTTTTTGCATATTATGGTACAAACGATTAAAAAAAATGTTTCATGCACTCTGTGTAATTGTGCGTCCATTTGAAAAATAATGCACATTCGGGGGCATATTTAGTCGTTTGGGGGCCCAAGGCAAACCCGGTCATTGGAGCCCTCCATATCCTGATACTGCTCTGACAAAGGTTCTATTTCTCACCTAAACACAAAATCTTGAATGTTTATATACCTTCCCAAAAACAATTTTAAATCTACTAAGTTAGCAGCACCGCGCGGTGTTTTAGTGATTAGCGCGTTGGCCACACAGTCAGAAGATCTGGAAGGTCTGGGTTTGAATCTCCGTTGGGCATCTCTGTGTGGAGTTTACATGTTCTCCCCGTGCGCGCGTGGGTTTTCTCCGGGTACTACGGTTTCCTCCCACATTCCAAAAACATGCATATTACGTTAATTGGCAACTCAAAATTGTCTATAGGTATGAATGTGAGCGTGAATGTTTGTTTGTCTATATGTGCCCTGTGATTGACTGGCCACCAGTCCAGGGTTACCCCGCCTCTCGCCCAAAGAATTCTGGGATAGGCTCCAGCATAACCGTGACCTTAATGAGGATAAGCGGCATAGAAAATGAATGAATGAATAAGTTAGCAGCACCAGGTCTGGGTCGAGGTAAGATAGTCAGCACAGCTAATACAATAAGCACCCTCCTGTAAAAATTCATCATTCTTGTACACATAGGAAATATGCCTTTCAGTGTATTTCTTCACAGAGAATATAATATGATTCATGTATTTTGGTGTCATGAGCACTCTAAATGAGGATTTTCCTTCAGCAAGAGCATGGATAATGAGGACGTGTACTCGTTTAATGCTCGTACTTTGCAAAAATGCATTAGTAACGAATACTCGTCTAAAACGAGTACCCAGCTCAGCCCTAGCGGTTACTGTGTCTCAGCAGACATAAGGAGAGAAGAGAAAAGCAGAGTCAGTAGTGGCAGTATATTCACAGAGTAACTGTGAGTGCAAAGATATATTTGCTGAGGGGACTAAACATCAAACTTGATTCCAAACAAAAACCAAGCAAAGCCCTCAATGACACCACAAAGCGCCAACAGGACTCTCTCATGCACATACATACACGCACGCATGCACGCACACAGTAGTAATGATGGAAATAGTGAGGGCACAGCCTTCCATCTTAAGCAAGAAGAAACATCCTCTTGAGACCCACAGAGCTCGACTCGAGTAAAGAGCCGACAGTTTGGGGTAAACCAACTTGGCACACACTGCTGCTTTAAAAAATACAATTTGACGACAGTCGGGAGGGTGGGGTAAGGGCGGGGGTGTTGCAGGAAAACGTTGGGTTCATATTTCACAGAGCTGCTGTTGAACCATGCTTGCTGACTGACCACCAAGAGTTTTTAATATCTATTTATAACTAATATTTTGTGTTTTTGAAGAGACTTTCGTTATGTGAAAGACATCAATGATCTGACTGACTGTCTACAATTCATGTTGTTGGTGAACAGCAGTGCAAGCTGATTTTTTCGCAAAACAATGACTTAAAAGCAGTGGTCCTTAAACTTTTCTCCCATTTTATGCATTAACAATTTTAAAATATAACTCAATAATAATGAATTTTATTATTATTTCACCAAAACTTTTTGACAATCTTCAGACACCCCTGACTGAAAGTTTTGTAAGCCTGGAAACTGTGTTGGAAGTTGGATAATCATGTCTTATCTGATCTTAACTGATTGTTTGGTTGGATAACTCTTAGTATACATCTCTTACAGTACTAGGGGATGCCAGTGGAATACACTGTTGAATGCATGCATTTCTAGAGAACGTTCACACATTCAGTTTTCAAAACTTCCACTTCGAGACTTGTTTTCCTATGTTCCACAACACAGTTGTCATGTAAAAGAGTGGTTAAGACAACAAACACCTTAAAAGTCCCAGTTAAAATGACCCAGAATCACAAATATTATATTTAAATAACGTTTTAAAATTACATGGAAGAAGGTGGAGAATGGTGAAAGTGTCATCGTGTTTGGAGAAATGTAGGAGAGGAAGAACAGGGAAGATGATGTGGAAAATAGAACAAGTGAGGCAAAAGGGTGCCCATGGCCGTGGGGGGATACATGAGGGGGTTAGAAACGAAGAGAGAAGCCTATAATCATTGTTGTTGAGTGTCCTAAAATAGAGCACTCCCCACCTATAAGCAGAAACCTGCTATTACTAGCACACTGACAAAGCAAGTGTTGGATACAGGCATGCACATGTGCACAGTGTGTGTAAGACCACAGCACACATGGAGCTGGTTACAGCACAGCCCTCTGGGTAATGTGGTTCATTGAGGGGTAGCAGAGAACTACAACCACAGATTAACGGTCAGATTAAAATGCTGCTTCTCCATTTGACTGCTGGACTATTTTCACATCCAGCGCTCATCGCTCAGGTGACCCTCAGATGTGAAGCCACCTCAAAATAAATGACACCATTTACCTGGTAGTTGTAACATTGTTATTATACTCATTTGACACATTTGCTTTGTGAGACACACTATTGCAACATTCATCGGCTAAAACAGGAAATGACAAAGAGGGAAAATCACAATATAACAGAAGATATGTGGGAAAAAAGATTTGACGTTTGTCTCACCTCTGTGCCCATCTCTGTATTGTGTTCTGTTACTCTGATCTGGCCTGTTGGGTCTGGGTTGTGACTGCAAGACTCTGTTTCTCTTCTTGCAAACTTCTACAAGTTTCTCTCTCAGTTGGATAAACAAGGACAAACTGGGCTGCTGGAAGGAAAGCAGACAATAACAATAATATTACACATAAACATCGCTGATGAGACCTTTGACATATCCTGTTCCACAGAAGTCCCCGACCACGGCACTTAGTGCACATGCATATTCTAACAAGATCCAATACAAGAGGTCATCAAAAAATTCTACCTTTACAAACATAATAAAGTTCAGTTTTGACTGACACTGTCACAGAGGTAACTATTTAACAATAACTTTATAACTTCAGCTGCCTCTCTTATTGTTGTAAAGTTTTTGTACATTGAAATTTTACGCTCTCTCTTTGTATTCTTACTACTTTCATTATTTTTATCATTTCAACAGCCTCCTGTGGACAAGTGCTACAAATAGCACGTGTGATAAAACACTCAAACAACGCGTCTGGTTTGACTCATCTAACTGTGATGTTCACATCAAACGATAAAATACATCAATGTTTATTGTTTTGGTTGTAGTGGTGTACAACTGTACTGCATAATACTGAATTATTATACAGCTACATTAAAAGGTGCTATCCTCCCAAATTAAACTTTTTTCACCCAACCCCACCACCACCGACCAATAGTGGTTTCAAACAACTGACTGTACAAAAAAATCGATATTCATCACAATTACAAGTTAAACTGAATGAGATTTGTTGTTCGACCTGAAAAGGGGGAGTGTCGTTAATGCCTGTCACTAAACTCACAGCTCGATACAGGCACATACTTGTAATGTGCGCACACATGCACATAAACGCAGTCTACGTGAAGCTATCGATAAGCAGTCATGGCTGAGGAGGAAGGGTGGCGGGTGAGATAGCACGTTTCAATGCAAGTGACCCCATTGCAATACATAATCATGACAGACAGCAACTTTAATGCCAACCTATGTATATTTTCCTCCTGTTTAATTCTGTCCAAATAAGTGATTAAATTTGCTATAAACTACAATAGGTTGTAGGGGCCTAAGACTATTGCACAGCATTGTAAATATACAGTATGTGTCAGTCAAAACTTTAAAAACAAAACAAAAAATTTCAGGATTTTGGTAGTGCTCCAGTGTCAATGTCATTAAATTGTGCTGGTTTCCACAATAAACAAGCCAAAGTGTCTTACAGTTATTAGGCCTTCTGTCTCCACTTACATGATTGTCCAGTAGCACATTTTCCTCAGTGGAGCTATGTGCCAGCAGGTATTTGGAGTGAAAGAGCCGTCCATCAAAGCTGTGCCAAGGCATGAAAGCGGCACTGGGCAGCGGGCAGCCACTGGCACAGTTAGCCCCCAGCAGGTGGCTCAGTCCTCGGACGTAGAGAGAGCCCAGTTGTATCGCACGAGTGCAGAGGAATGGCAGCTGAGAGCAGACAAAGAAAAGAGGTCGGAATTATATTTGCTTGGTTACACACGAGCACGCATGCACACACGGCTGATGTTGTGTTTGATCTGTCGGAACTCTGCATGACAGGTGCCACATGTTACTTTTCATTACTCCAACTACTAATGTGCATGTTTCTAAACACTGGATGTAGTTTAATGATTTTGCATAAATATTCAATTTTGCTTTATCACAATAAAACAGAAACACAACTGGTTTTTTTTATAAGAGAAGAAGTAAAAATGAAAGGAAAAAAGAAGTGTCATGCACATTTGTTCACAACAAAAGTTAACAATTTAAAAATATATATTCAGTTAACCATTTAATTTAATATATTGAAAATAATATATTGGCTTGGATGTGTGTATTTACCAAACAGAACAAACATTTTTATTTATTCAGGTTTGGTTATTTATATATTTTTACATTATCAGTGACTGCTCCACAATGCATTAAACACTCGTGGATAAAAATAGCCCCATCACCTTCAATTTCTTGTTTATTTTAATGACTGGTCCAAATAAAGTTACATTTGGACTTTGGACAAACTACTTTGGACAAACATATTGATGACAGCAAAAATAGCTCATAGGGGTTTAGCTTTTTTGCAGTACAATACTATAGCTATTGACGGAAGAAATTATGTGATTCAGATTATTATCATAAAACCATGGAAAAGGCCAGATATTAGCTTTTAAATTAAATGTACTTAAATTATGATTAAATTATTAGAATTACACAAATGTACCTATAGTTGTACCAGACATTAATATAAACAAAAAGCTGAAGAACAAGTGCTGTAGTATTTTCTTCCATAACTGTATTATAATGAGAGTATAAAAAGTGCTGCATTTCATTACTTTTCATGTTTACATGGTGAGAATAACAATAAACCATATCGATACAGCTAAAAGGCAAACTATGATGTATGTATAGCCCAAAAAAAAATTTAACAAAAAAAAAAAAGAAAAATAAAAAAAACATTTAAACAAAAATGTTATAAGTGAAATTGCTATTTTTATTATATTTGGGGACCACATGGGTCACAACCATGCTGTTATTTTACATTGCCATAGCTAAGATTAATATCAAGGAATCAATAGGTTAAGGGTGTACTTGCAGTGTAAAAATTAATAGATTCCGCTAACAAATGTAACTTGCTGCTCTTTCAGAATTTGATAACAACTATGTTGCGTTATACTGTAAATGTACAATTGTAAAGTGCAAAATAACAGCAATGTCAGAAGTCAGTGACAGTAGGCAGATGTTCGCACTGTGCCTGTTTATGTGTGCGTGCGCAGGCACACTTTATGCACTCACCTGCCCCTTTGGATGATAGCACTGATAACTCTGATAGTGTACACATGCACTCTCACAGCCCTGTCTGTCACCTGCTTCCAGTCAAACACAGCTTCACACACTGAAAACAATGAAGCACTGGACAGATGCACAAAACAGCCTGAAGCGCTCACAAACAAACAGACACAAAGAGGAGGAGGGAGACTGAAAGGGTAAAAAGAATAAGAATATGAGAACACACAAAGAACATAAAGCTAAGTATGTGTGTGTGTGTGTGTGTTAAGAGTTCAGTGGGGCGATGTGTGTTTGATGTAAATAGCTCCATGTGGTGAGCGTCAGCCAAGACAGACGGGCGACTGTCGCCAGCACACACTCTCCATCTTTCCCTCTCTCGCTCACACACGCACACACACACGCACACACACACACACAGGCCTATAGCCCCATGGGGAGGAATGCTGCAACAAAACCAAGGCATCCCAAAACCTACCCACAACCCTTTTCCCTTAAAAACAAACACAGGCAAATGCTTCGTCTCATTTTACATTAAGGTGAACAGACACCCCGAAAGTGATTTCAATAAATATAGGTTTACATGGCAACAAACACACACGTATGCCACAATAGAGCGCTGTCTGTTCTATTATTGGGCTGCGTGTGTATAGGTAAATCTACACTGATCCTTTTCAGCTATACGCAGCAAACCCCTTCGGTGTGGTAATAGTTTGCAGTGGTACAGAAATGTACTGCAAAAGTGGTACATTAGTTTTATTATATTGACCTTCTCATGCCACTAAATACGATAACCAATACGTGATAAAGTGTAAGCTAAACCACAAAAAAAGAATTAATAATTGATCAAAACTGGTTACTAATGTTTCTGTTAAGAAAAAATACATGATACCGCTCATTATAATATACAAGTACGCCTAATGTTTTGACAATTGTGCAAATGTATCTGCTGATTATCATGGTGCAATCAATCAAAATCTTTTAAATGTATACAACAATACAAATAACACAATTTACACAACAAGCCCACTTCTAATTGTTGTGTTTGTTTTCTCTAGGAGATCCCCATTCAGGACCTTATCTGTGTTTTCTCTACATGCGTTTTTCTTTTCATTTTCCCCTGAGTGGAAGCCTAAAAAAGGTGCATGTTTACAGTCAAGCGCACAGGTCCAATGTGCTCATGCCCTGCGAAACACAACACACATTAGGTTGGTTGCAATAAGCGTGTATGTGTCTGACCTTGATCCGTTCAAGCTCTTGTGGAGATTTCACACTGAGACACACAGCCTGACTCAGGTAAGCATCCACATCTTCAGAACATAAAGACGGTACCTACACAATGACAGAGAGAGATATATAATTTGATTTAGTATATGTCCTTCCAATTCAAAACACACCTTTCTGTGTCTTTCAGACAGTCCATTTGTTGGTCTGTCCTCAATAAGAGAAAGTAACAATACTGAATGCAGCAAAGAAGGCAGCCAGTGTGTGTGTGTGTGTGTGTGTGTGTGTGTGTGTGGAGTGCTCAAAACAAACAAACCCTCAAGCTATTTAAACAACCAAGTGACAAACGAATGTGAATGCAGTGGCTGTCAGACAACAGCAGCCACTGTTGTTTGTCGGCTCGTCCGCTCATCTTTGCTTGTCTACTCGTCTAACTGATCCTCTAACAAGCTGCCCCTCTCTTATGATGTTGTTTTAGGTCCAATTAAATTGCACTTACAAAGTAAATAGCTGACAGTGGCTCCAAAAATCCATCTTGAAGACGGAATGTGCGGAAAATTAAGAAGTAAAGTATTTAGGTGCTAATCAGTGCATTTGTTGACATGTCTGGTCACTCTGGATGATAATAGCAGCGATCAAGCCAGACAAATGTTTAACATCACATGTTGACAAAAGATGGGAACAACTGTAATATGTTTGTCACAGATGTCAGTCCCAAACAAAGTCCCCACTAAAGTGTCAGCAAATACAGTTTCAGTTTTTGTCCTTTGTTGACATCTATCACCCAAATTTCACGTCAAACACAATCATTAGCTTGGCCAACAATAAAAACCAACATTGTTATTCAGTTATTTATAAGAGACAACACAAATCAGGTGTGTCTGTCACTGAAGACTGTGTACTGATATATTGAAAATGTTCCACTAAACAAACCTAAATTAGCACTTTCTAAGTGTTGCTGGCACAGCACTGGTTAAAATATTGAGATGCAATATAAGGGTCACACCGAAAATCCATTCACGTCACTGAACAAGCTCTGTGCTATCAAACATTTGGACACTTTTGAGAAAAGTGGTAAACTTCAAACAGAAAAAGTGAATAATTTAAGTTACTATATTTTCCTTTCAGCATTGCCCTAGTGCTGCTTATTACAATACTAAGTTGATGTTGTGATGTGAGGTGCATTAGCGTAAAGGAACAAAGGAAATTAACAACACTCCTCTAATCCCATCAATGGAAGAAGAGCAGGTGGCCGGAGACAGGAAAGTCTGGGCATCCTTACTCAAGACTGCTGCTCTTATGACCCAAATAAGCAACAACATGGATGGATCAATAGATGGTATTCACAATGATTACTGTTTGGTTTTAAACATTTATTCTAAAAAACTACTACTACCTGGAGGGCAATGTAGGTAACCAGACAAAGAGCAGCAAGGAGAGAGTCTTCAACCACTCCATGCAACTCAGCAACCTCCTGGCAGTCAAATATTGAAAACAAGCTTGTCAGACGAAGAGTGGAAATGTCAGGCCCAGAACCAAACCATAGAACATGCAGACTGGGCCGTTCACCTACAAAACCAGACAAATAAAACATATAACACTTGGTGGTTGGTTCTGAAACATTACATGTATGAAGCATGCTGGGCAAAAACAGCTATGGACTCTCAATTGTGGTCAAACAACTACAAAGCTACATTTTTCTTAAAGCATTGTAAAACTTCTAAATCACTAAACACAACAACTGTTTTCAAGATTAATATAGGGACAGTACATGGAAAGCTGACATGGATTGGTTGAACCATGTGGGGCTCTTTCAGTGGGTTGCCTGGATAGACAAACCATTCTCTGACGGCCGGAAGTTCCTCAGGTCCAGTCTCTACAAACATATAAAGTTTAGAGAATGACTTTAAGGTGCACTTATGTGGAAGTCCAAATGTGCAACAAAGACAGTGTGAGCTATCTTACCATCACCCCTGTTAAGCAGCAGCAGACCATAGATGTGTTGTCTGCAGGGCTGATAGACAACAGCCTGAGGTGGCAGTTCATTCTCTTCCTCATCCTCCAGACTGTTACTACATTCAACCAGTCCCTCACACACAACATTATAAACCATAAAACCCTCTGCTGACACGTGTTGTTCTCTACAAGCCTACAAAAGATCAAAAAGTTAAACATGGTTGGTGGTCTCCAAACAATGTCAATAGATACTGTACAGCATGTCACATAAGAGACTACTCCTTAACCATCAATCCTTTAAAGCTATGTTTGTAATGGGCTAGAATAAAATAGCATCTGCGTGGCTCAGCTGGGATAGGCTCCAGCATACCCCGCGACCCTAGTGAGGACAAGTGGCATAGAAAATGGATTGATTGATGACGACAATCAAAGTTCTACTGTACACTGCTGTCTCTTGAGAATACAATAACGTGGTTGCTAAAATGTGATGGGTGGATTTACTTTTGTAAGATACTATATTAATGTACTATACTGTATATATGTATTGTAGAATACATACCTTTAATATTTCTGGACTGACGTATTTCTCAAAGTCAAGGCCAGAGGTGAGAGGAGGAGTGTCATCCCGCTCAAGAGTGTCCTGTCCAGGCAGCAAATAGGAGCAAATCCCTTTTTCCAGGAGAAATCTGTCTGCAGCGGGCAGGTTCAGAGATTGAGGGATAAGCCCCATGTCTTTTTCCTCTCTGCTCCACAAAGTGTTGACAAACTCGGATACAGCAAAGACCATATGCTCCTCGGGTGCTCCAACATACATTTTTCTGAGAAAAAAAAAAGGTTTTTTGTATTTAATTATGTAATGTTGCAGTCACGCTGTCGAAGTTCCACACACCTGTATTCTGCCATAGCATTGTTCCTGATAGCGTGCATCTGCTCCTGTGGTACCACATCATTACCCATGAGACAGGCCAGCAGTGGTAACTGGCTAACATACAACCCAATTGCTCGGCAAAGCCTCTGTCGGTCATATAGGACAGTGTTGAGGCGGTCTAAGTGCAGTTTTGCCACCGACAAGTAAGGAGAACTGTAAAAAGAACAAAAATTATACATTAAATCTGGCTGCTTATCTGCATTTTTCCCCGGTCAATTTTAGAAGTTTGACTTGTCAGTGACACTAGGGATGAATGTGTATGTGTAGCAGAAAAAGTCAAACTGAAGGCAGCTTGTAGCATAACTCAACAAAGTCATGAATGTGCTGCGCCATATATTTGCTAATACTGCTACTTTTGCATATCTTCTGTGTTAGACACCAGAAGCCCGTTTTTCAAATTCATACGCTGAATCTTTTCTCACTGGTAGAGTAGTTCAAATTCAGTATTCATTCATTTTCAATACCGCTTATCCTCATTAGGGTTGTGGGTATGCTGGAACCTATCCCAGCTGACTTTGGGCGGGAGGCGGGGTACACCCTGGACTGGTCACCAGTCAATTGCAGGGCACATAATTAATACTAAAAATAATAAATTAAATTTTATATAGCGCTTTTCAAGGTGACCAAAGTCCTTTACATTGAAGTGAACCCATTATTCATTCACTCCCCAGTCACACATTGGTGATAGTAATTTACATCTGTAACCACAGCTACCCTGGGACAGACTGACAGAAGAGTGGCTTTCAACTCGAGCCTACAGCATCTCTGACCACCACCAAAAATTAAAAGGAGCGAGGACAGAACCGCCAACCTTCCGGTTTCTGGACGACCTGCTCTACCTCCTGACCCACTGCCACCATAAATTTGTATAACACAAGACAATAAAATCAACAACTTAACACACTTTTAATATTAATACTTAATATGCAAGCTGACTTGGGTAAAACAAAAAATAACAACCTGTCATATATGAGGAAGTCTGAGTCCTGTCCCAAAATGCCCATGCAGCCATGCCGACGAGCGTAACAGGCAATCTCATTATCAGCCTCCTTCACTGAGCAAAACACTTTCTGACCTAATGACCTGCCAAAACAGTTTATTAAACATTAAACTTGTATCACATTGATAAATTAGAACTTGTAAGTAATATTGAGAGCATTAAACATAAAACTGAATTTGTTATTAAAACATCCTCTCCAGCCACTTATTATAAAGCTAGTTTACAGGGTGTCCATGAAATGTCTTTACAATTTAACACATTACAAAAGGAAGTGAATGACAAATATTTGGAAATGATTACAAAATGAGGAGCAGATATTGAAGTTTTTTGCTGTATTTAATACACCTCCATATGTGTATTTGAACTGCACGAAGCACATCTAGACGATACGATAGCATAGCATAGCATCATCAGGGGTAAAAATGGCTTCTGGTGGTTTAAATCCTCTATTATTGTTCATTTCTTGATATTTTTGACATAACCCCACAGAAAGAAGTCCAGCGAAGTGATATTTGGAGAACGAGGAGGCTTCAGAATTGGGACATCCCTTCCAATCCATAAATCAATTGTTTTTGTATTTATTTTAATTGAAACTTTGTGAACACCCTGTATTAACATTATTATACATGTATATAGTGATCCTTTGTTTATTGTGGTTGGTTGGTTCCAGTCCCGGCTGTCATAAGTAGTTAGAGCATAAATAAAATGTTTACAACCTTCTAAGTACGTCTTTTAATATTAGAGCCCACTATACATGAACACCCCTATAGTCACATTTATACTTATATTACCAAATGTACTTTCATAGACATAATTAAATAGGACAAACAAAAAAAATTGTGCTTGTGTGTGTTGCTATAAATGTGTTCCTTAGAGGGGCTAAGTGGGGGGCAGACAGAAAATGACGTTGGGGGTTCCGTGTTGAGTTGCAGCGGGTTACAGCCGCAACAGGAGCCCATGTTTTAATTAGGGACTTATATTAGGGATAATTGTTCCTGTTATGACCTAATTAAAACCTTCAATAAAAGCCTGTTATTCCGGCAAGTGTTGTGTGTGTGTGTCTCGCCAAACATTACAGTAACGTCAATGTCTTTAAATGCGTTTTTGGAATGCCTTATATTTGTATTCGTTTGTTTTGGGCGTTTTTATGTTTGAAAGTTGCAAAAGTACATAACACTTGCTTAATTATGCATTTTGATTCCTAACAGGCTGTATTCAACCACAAAACAACATGATTTATTTAATATACATGTATTTTTGAAAAACCGGGATTGAGTAAAGCCACAAAATTAGAACAGTAAAGTGGTGAGGGACGGCTGTACAATGAGTGTACTAAAACCAAACCTGAGGGCAAAGCGTGTGAATGTTGCCAAGCCAGAAGGCAGACAGAAGAGAGATTTGCCCGGTTGTTCTCCATTTAACTTAATGTAACGAAATATTTTAGACACCTCCCCGTTCACCCTCTGTCTCCGCTTCACCTGTAAAGCAGGAAACAAACAATGGTTATATATACAAAGTTGAGCAGGTGGCGTATTGCCGAGTGCATCAAGCAGGCACCACCCATTACAGGTACAATTGTAACAGACACTGTTGACAAGAACAGTTCCAAACAGCTCAGATTTACAGTTTCTTGTCTCACCCATTCACATCTCTTCTTCTCCTCAACCACGCCATCAAAGAAGAAGACAAGTTTGATTCCTGCAGACGCAAATCTTTCTATCCAGCTACTCAGGATGCTCATGTACTCCTTCCACTGACCCCCACACACCCAGTCTTTACAGGAGTACCAGTGGCGCAGGCAGGCCATCCCATCTACAACGAGTGTAGGGCCTGCAAGAAAAGTAAATAATTGCTGTAGAAAATGGATGAATGGATGGATGTTCAAAGAGTAATTATTGTGCCTTCTAGACGTTGCATAACAACTTAGGTACATAAAGTAAGCACGAAATCACAAATGAAAGGTTACTTTGTTTGAGAATAGACACATAAAACAGAGACATAGATACACCCAACTGGTCGTGTTGTCAGAGGAAAGATGCCGCCTTGCCATGTCTCTCAGATTGACAGTCACGCAACATTCTGGACAACAGTGCTCCATGAAATACTGAAGACCTTTTACTCCCATTTCTGCAGAAGAGTAGCAGAACAACTGTTATTTGAGGGTACCGAGACGTTTTCACATCATGCTATTTGTTAGTTAGTTAGTTACAGCACCGCCACTGTACTCTCGGCTTCAAACTAACTCTTATATATGAAACGCTGTCGCCGTTGCACTTTTTGTCGTGTTTCGCGAGCCACTTACTTCAGTAAATTGAACATAACAAAGCAGCGTTCCCTGGTTGTGTTTACGCGTTCTTACTTCCTGGATCGTACGCGTGACGTCATGACGCTGCAAAACAAAGCACACGTGCTCGGCGCATGCGGCCCAGTACTGCCAGTTTAAACTCGTGATGTGGTGAGCGCAACCAATTAATATATGAAACAACATGCAAACATACAAACTCGCCCCGAATATAAAATAAAATAAAATACTACAGACGCAACAGATTACATAACAAAAAAACCTTCCTAATGTGGCATAAATATGAATGGGCCATTGTGGTCTTGAGGCCTGAGTCCACCCATAAACTCTCCAGGCTGGGATCAGAGACAGACTAATTGCACTCCAGGAGAATAGAGGCTTTTTTCTGAAGTCACAAGCTATTAGGTCTGCCTTCCACACAATGCACCCCCCACCCCTCCACTCTATTGTTTGAACTAAGCAGAAATAAAGAAAGCAACATATGCTGGCTGTCAGTCCAGCTGTCAGCATCTGTCGTTCCCCGGCCAGATGCTCTGTGGACGAGGAGGGCAATCCACCTCTCACAGTCAAGTGATCTTCAAAAAGGGAGGAGCTGGGTTGTAAATCTGCCCCCCTGACCCCCCACACTGTGATGCACTGAAAAATTATGGCCAACGGACCACATCAGGCAAGAGGACATTTTGTTGTCAATCAGAGGGCTCATGGTACCTTTTTGAATAATGATCAGTGTGGAAGAGTCATCAATACTGTACACTACAGAACAGCATTAACATGACTGAGAAAACAATGTTAGTCACACTTCAGGACTATAACAATACTAGACAAAAGAAGGGCATTAGGGGGTCAGAACAGATGTTGATGATCAGAACTGATGAGGTTTCAACTCGTGCTTAGGCTCTACCCTTTCAATCTCATAATCATCATAATAAAAAGTGACTACATGAGAGGTCAGCTTTAGATGAAGAGGGTAAATTTGGAAATAAATATTGCCTCCCCCATAAATTTTTACTCGTAATTTGAACACTAACTGTTGTCCTCAAGGTCTCCTGTTGGAGGTGTGTTTGTTTGGGTGCAGAATTTTGCAAAAACTGCTTAACCATCCACTGTGTTTTTTCTCTAGGGTCGCAGGTGAGATGGCTTCAGGCAAAAAGTTAGGTAGCATCAATAACAGGGGACACAGTCAAACAACCATTCACACTCACACAGACACATTTACAACTATGGATAATTTAGAGTCCCCAGTTAAACCAACATGCATGCTTTTGGACTTTGGGAGGAAGTACTCAGGGAAACGAAAAAACCCACGAAAGCACAGGGAGAACATCCAAACTAAACACAGAGATGTTCCAACAGAGATTGAAATTGTGATCTCCTAACTGAGACATACTAACCAATACAATCCTTTGGGCAATTTGTCTACATAAAAAATGATTTGGAGTTTCAAAACATTTACAAAATGCATGTTTTTGAAAATTACATCATTAACAAAAATGACAGACAGTTCAAACTAGTTTTCAGTGTATGCTCACCAGTGGTGCTCCTTGATCATAACAACAATGGCAGATCATAACCCTGTTGTTGCATTAGTGTTGATAGTGCTTGTGTTAAACACCCCCAATTCAGCCCATACATACACCAATACTGTACATAGTATGAAAAAGTGAGTTTTGGTTGAGATATAGTAGTAAGCAGTTAGCGCACTGGTAGCACCACCAACTACTGGCATGGCATGCATATACATGGTAAATGGTCTCTCACATGTATAGTGCTTTTCCACCTTTGACACTGTTTCTCCATTTACCTACTGATGAGCCAAAATACACATGTTTTTACTATTTAGGTGAGCGGTCAAACCTGTCATGAAAATGTGAAACATCTTGGAAGTTGTTGTGAAAACATCTTTATTCTGGGATATTTTTTTAACTTTGCAAGTGAAATAACATGATTTTTTCAGTGAATAAAGTATTTATGTAGACGAGGAGGTGGGTAACTATGATTCCAGTTTGGTGACCGTGGACGGTACCTGCTTTCTTGACAGCCAACCTAGTCAAATTTCCACATTGCAGTATATTTGTGTGTATCCACATGTAATAGTGGAGTGTGCCCCCTCCTCTTCTCCTCTCCTGACCAAAGCTAGACTCAGGAGAAACAGAGGCAGATGTTCTAGGAGCACATGATTGCCCCCCACCCTGCCGTCCAACCTCCCATTTGTACTGGATCAGCAGTTAACCCCCGGAAAGAATTGACCATACAAGCACGCACACGTATACAAAGAACAACCGCTTTCCAGATCTGCACTGACTCAACAGTTGTCCAACTCAGTGAACAACACACACACATACACACACCAAGAGCTGTCCAAAATCCCCCTCAGGGTCCCTGATAGTAGCCACCCTGGGGTCAGGCCTTGTGTCAGCGTCCAGGGCCTGGGGTCTCTCTGCGCAGCTGGTCTGGCTAATCCTGCTGCTGGAGGCCACTGTTTCTCAAACCAAAGGCCAAGGACTGGCAGGGGGCCACAGGGCAGGGATCTCAGTGAACAGGGGACTGTGCGATTTGTTCCCAGTGCAGGGGGCTTCGTTTGTTTTTGCTATGTTTTGGTTTCAAATCAAATATCGTATCCTCCACTACTGTGTTGAATGACGTCTCGTGGGAGCACAATGACTTTGAGTCGTCAGTCAAAGCAGATTAATCTCCACATTGTATGCAAACAAACACACCAAACTTGTAGGATATTATCTCCAAAGCCCCCAGAGTTATTTATGTTAAAGGAAAACACAAACAAACACATGTACTATGTTTTTTAATTCAGTAAGAAGCAATATTTTGCTACTTTTCATTCATTTTCATTATTACATTATAAATCAACTGTGTGGGAAAAATTAGTAATTATTGTAGTTATAATTACTGATTACTTTCCCCAAAAAGTAATTGAATCAGTAAAATAATTACTTTGTACTCATTTTGTGAATGTGAGTGTGAATGGTTGTATGTCTGCCCTGCGTTTGACTGGCGACCAGTCCAGGGTGTACCCCGCCTCTCGCCCAAAGTCAGCTGGGATAGGCTCCAGCATACCCGCAACTCTAATGAGGATAAGCGGTATAGAAAATGAATAAATGAATGAATTACTCATCTTACATTTGATATATGTAAGTAGTTAAATCTAAGTAGTTACCAGGGAAAGTAACTATTGCATTACTTTTACAAAACCTTATATAAATATTACTATGTAAAATAATTCAGATTTAGCTTTGACATGTTTCATAAGGTCTGAGTTACTCACAATGGATGTGGACACTTTGCTCCTGGACATAATGACACGTTTATGCAATGTATAGTAGTCAGTGTACAGCTTGAACAACGGTGTAAATTTACTGTCCCCTCAAAATAACTCAATAGACAACCATTACAACCAACAAACGTGAGTACACCCCTCTTGAAAATGTCCATATTGTTTGTTTGTTTATTTCGGGCCACACAAAACAAACAGAACCAAACATAATAATAAAAATACTCATATAAGCAGAAAACAATTTGGCTCAAAAAGGAGTGGGAAGAAGACCAGCTTATTTACTCCCACCGCCTATTTGTAACAGCCTGTTACATGTACAATATGCAGTAATACATAACCAAGATATTACACCTAGAAACACACATGTACAATATACACATACATACATATATATACATATATATATACACACATACATATATATACACACATACATATATATATATATACACACACATATTGGGTCCAGTGTCAATATTTAGTATGCATAGCATTATTTTCCGAGACTTTAACTCTCTCAGGCATGGAGTTGACTAAAACATCCCAACCTCTGGAATTTCTCTTCCAATCCTCTATCATGGTGCTGGTGGATGTTGACACCTTGCACTGATCCAGCTTCTGTTTTAGGGTGCCCCGCGAACGTGCAATAGGATTTAAGTCCATCAACTTTATCCGCAGCAAGGCAGTGGTCATCTCGGAGGTGTGTTTGGGGTCCTTGTCATGTTGGAATACTGCCCTGCGGCTTTGTTTATGTTTATGCTCTGCTTCAGTATGTCACAATACACGTTGGCATTATTGTTTCCCTCATTGAACTTTAGCTCCCCAGTGCTGGCAGCACTCATGCAGCCCTCTACCATGACACTCCCACTACCATTCTTGACTGCAGACAAGACACAGTCTTTGTACTCCTTATCGGACCCAAATAAGTTTATCTTGGTCTCATCGGACCACATGACGTGGTTCCAGTAGTCCATGTCGTTTGTCTGAATGTCTTCGGGAGACTCTTTGCAGGTTTTTTGTACATATTTAGAAGAGGTTTTCTTCTGTGAGGCTTTCTTCTTTAATGCAGAGTGTGGCGTATGGTCTGAGCACTGCCCGGTTGACCTCAGACCTTTAATGTCTGCAGAAATGCTGACAGCACACATATGTCTGTTTTGCCGGCACGGCCTCTGCATATGACGCTGATCATATGTATTTTTTGGTCAACCATGGCAAGACCTGTTCTGAGTGGAAGCTGCCATGTTAAAGTCATGGATGGTCTTGAACATCATGTTGCAGCTACGTTTCAGGGTGTCGGAAATATTACAACATCTTTATGTGGGGCAACACTTCTTTTTTCACATCCTCAGCAAGGTATTTGCCATAAAGTGACCATTATGAGAGAGTGTGAGAAAATAACACCAAAGTTAACACGCCTGCTCCCCTTTCACACCTAAGATCCTGTAACTCTAACAAGTCACATGACACCGAGAAGGAATTATGGCTAATTGGGTGCAATAAGTCCACACGGGAACATTCTGAGATTTTTTTTAGGGGGTTTGAAAAAAAAGTTGTGTCCATACTGTATGGATGGAAGGCTGAAACAATAAAATACTTTGCTCTATTGATCTGAAAATGTTTTCGTGTGGATAGCACCCATGATAAGGGAATATTCACTTTGTTGCCAGAGGTTTACACATTAATGGTTGCGTGTTGTAGACGGTTATCCAAGCTGTGCACAGACTATTCTATATTGTATTAAAGTGCTATTTCTTTTAATGCTGTTCCATGAAAATATGATGAAATATGAGCAGACTTGTAAGGGGTGTACTCTCTTGTGTGACAAACTGTGTGTTCTTGCCGATGCTGAAGTAGTACCTGGACTAACATCCTGAAAACGCCAGACCTTTTCGGACTCGCCATAGTTGCATCTCGTTCTCTTTCTTGTGGCTGTGGTGCAGGTTTATAACACCACCACCCATATACCTCAACACTGGCACTGATTGGCTTGCCATGAAATTGTGTTCTATCTATAGCCAATCATTATGTGTGTGTCACACCTTCTGGTCACCAAAGAAGAACAATCAGAAGAAAACCCACCTTTTATTTGCAGCTCCTGTCCTGCACAATGACACCGGTGAGCAGATAACAGCTGTTCGATATACTGTATAATATACAATTACGCTGACAATAACAGTTGTAACATTTGAAATAGTAATTAATCAGATTGTGCAGCTGTGCAGCTCTACAGTGTGGGAACGGGTGGGGTTGGTACATTCCCATGGAAGAAGCCTCAGGTCTTTCCATCTTTAAAAAGGGGGTGGAAGGAAAGTGGCTCAAAATTCTAGCATCACGTTCATTTTTCTACTAAGACAATCTTACATTTCCATCAATGCAAATCATCTATCTTTATTTACTGTAAAGTACAATCTATTTAATCATTTATATTTGTATATCATTTATAAGGTACACCTGCACAATCTGGTGAGAGCCCCAAAAATAATGCTCACCTTTGATTGACACTGTTAGTGATATCACTTTTAAAAATGTGTTTATTATTGTGGTTGTAGTTTTCAGTGGCAGTGCAGCTTCCTAAAAGGGGTTGCTATTATTTTGGTTAGCTGCAAGAGGAGAAACATAGTAATATACAGCTGTCAATCTACTTCAAAACCCCAATAACAAAACCAAGCTTGAATGGGCTCTTGTTAGAGTGTACAGGGAGTACCTAATGTTCTAGCTGTATGATAGGATGTACTGTATCGGGATTAGGCAGCTTTCATAACCTATTACGTGACAAAAGTCAAATATTCCATGTACATGCAATGAAATGGAAGTTGGCCACCCAAGTCTTTCACAAAGGCAAAAAGAAAAAATTACCCTTCATTCTACCAAGTTTCTTCTGGGCTCTGGTCTTTAAAGAGGGACGCCCTTCAGAACTGACACCCGTGGTAACTTTGCTAAGGTCCATTTTGCACTATGAACTTGCAGCATTTTTCTCATGCAGTTGTTTTGACATGGGCAACATTTTTCTTTTGCATTTGCTTTTGATCCACCAACATTTTTGTGATTGCATACTTTTTAAAAACCTGCAGCATTTTCTCATTGCATGTGTTTTAAAATGTTTTTGGTTTTGGATAATTCCTGTCTTTGGAGCGTCTGCAAAGGTTAAGAACTATGCACTGATCTAAAGGAAGTACAACAAGCCCATCACAGTATGATCATGTGGTGACAGAGGCGGCTGCCATGCAATGTGCAACAGTATGTGTGTGATGGCGATGATGCAGGGTTTCCCACGACAGCCATCCATCCATTTCTTGACAGACACAAACACACACAGGCCATATGGTCACCTCATAGCCACTGCATGCCTCCACTGTGATACAGCTCAGGAACATGCAACTGGTTGCTTCCTGCAATAAGTACAATGCATGCCACAAGGTTAGAGGAAAAGAAAATGCATACAAATGAAGAAAGACTTGCGTTAATAGAGAGGAAGGAATTATTTGGACAGAGATGAGGAAGGAAGGTGGAGGTGAGGGTGGGGGTCAGCCATTTGGTAGTTGGTGTTGTGGTGTTTAGGGGAGCAGATGGCCGGGGCTCGACGAGGGGCGTGTCTTGTCCTTGCGACCCTTCACAAATCACACGGTTCTCCCCCAAGGGGCTCGCGACTCGTCCTTCAATAAGAATCAATGGGAATTACTTGGCCAGAGAAAGGGATGAATGGGCGGCGGGGCGCAAGACCTCTTCCTTTGTTGTCGTCGTGCGTGTCACAGAGCCCCCTCGTTCCACACGCGCGCGCGCGCACACACACACGCAGCAACACGCACACACGAGGAAACAAAACGCAAAGCCCTCCAGTTAAACAATCGATCTCCAGTTAAACAATTTTTAACCTTGCGCACATGCACGCGCTTAATAGGGACCGAAGTGGGCGGAGCCTCTGTGCACAATTAGAGAATTTTGCAGCAGATACCCAGGAGGGTGGGGGCACGTTGTTTTATTATTGAGTATTAGCTGGGGGGTGTCGTACTTCCACCATGCTTTTCAGTCACGCTTTGCTGGCGTAATTGCAGAATGTGTGCCACGTCGTGGTGATGAATGACTAACAGTATATATCGAGGTAGGGACAGAGATGCACAGGACAGTGTGGTGAAATATGGCCACTACGACTTCCTCCCACAGTCCAAAAAAATCATCCACCCATTGTCTATGCCGCTTATCATCGCTAGGGTAGCTGGAGTATGCTGGAGCCTACCCCAGCTGACTTCGGGCGAGAGGCGGGATACACCCTGGACTGGTCGCCAGTCAATCGCAGGGCACATATAGACAAACAAGCATTCAGACTCACATTCATACCTATGGACAATTTAGAGTCGCCAATTAATCTAACATGCATGTTTTTGGAATGTGGGAGGAAACAGGAGTACCCGGAGAAAACCCACGCACACATGGGGAGAACATGCAAAATCCACAAGGGGATATTAAAACTCAAGATCTTCCAGATCTCCTGAATGTGTGGTCAACATGTTAATCACTCCAAAAACATGCAACTCTAAAATCCATCCATAGGTAGGAGTGGGAGCGTGAACGGTTGTTTGTATGTGTTCTCTGATTTACTGGAGGCCATTGTTACCTGACTGGTCCAATTCTGGACATGTCCGGCGATCAGAACCGGATCAAGACAGAGCTGTAAGCCAACATTGTTCAGTTGTTTAGCACACTACTTAAGTAGTCAAGGTGTGGGGTTTACCCGCAAATCCATCCCTGCATGCATCTCCACCCTCCACTCCAAATTCATTTGTGATAGGCACCTGTGATAATATGAGGACAAGCCGAGTAGAAAATGGATGAAGCAATAACTATTAAGGGTGAGTATCCGACAACATTTCTTTACTCAATTATCATTTTCAATAAACGGTAATCAATGAAGGTTGTGAGCTCCTGTTTACATTCCAGTGTTATACTGAGCAGAATAATGTTGTCCGCAGGAGCTGCGTCATAAATACACAAATAAGCGTATTTATATTGGGATGTCAAGTGAAGTCAGAGAAAAAACGCTGCATACTGTACATACTGTATGTTGCTATCTCCTGTGCAAATCGTTCAAAATGGGGTTTGGGGAAGTTATTACAAAGATAATTCATCATAAAGGGACAAAAGTCCAAGAAAGAACCAAAACAACACAGTAAGATGACTGCTGAACCTGTTTCTCTCATTGAGTGGAGCAGAGGATGAAGACGTTAAAGGTTGCAGCAACCAACAATAAACAACATCTATTCTGAAACCAAAGTTAAAATATTGTTGGTACTTGAAAATGCTCATGAAAATGGGGAACACAGAAAGAATTGCCCGTAGAAAGCCACTTAACTATATACTGCATTTCGTTGATCTGTATGCATACATGTGCAATGACAATAAAGTTGAATCTAATCTAATCTAAAACTATAAACTATAGATGTGTTGTTTCCTCATACCGCCTCCAACGGTGGAAGTGCTCAATTATTCAATAAACTTGCTAAATATAACGCCAACATTACAAAGCTCTGTTTTCTGTTGCAAGAAAATAAGATGGAAAAGTCACACACTGTACAGTATAAACAAGGGGGAAATGTCTGCACCAGCCGCAGTCATACCGTGAACTAAACAAATAAAGTTATACCCACAATGCTTACTTCATTAACACTAGAATACAAAAATACCCATCATGTGTGTTTTACAAGGGATGGTGCATCTTCACCTGTGAAACAAATATTTCCAGAAATGGACCGGTGTTCTGGTAGTTCCATACAATCCACTAAGTTTGACCCCAGGCCACTGGGAAGCAATTTAACAGTAACAGGACATGTTCATTTGATTCACGCTACAACTCCATGGAAAAACAGTGCAGCAAAGAATGAAGGACACATGCAAGAATGTATGCAGGATTATTGCGTGCTGTGAGAATGCAGATAGACATGTTAGAAGCGTTATTTGCATCTGCTACATTCATTATGTCCGACACAAAAGATAAGCTTGCGGTTTTGCCACATTGTCTTTTACTATTTCATATCTTTATGTAATATGCCATGCACACTCACACACAACAATGAATTGACGAATCAATAATGAATCAATGATCCAATTAATTTACAATTATTTTGGTATTCAGTTGATCTTTTGTTTTTTTTTAAAACATAAATATCCTTTGATTTCAGCCTCTCAAATGTTTTTTGTTTAATTTTGTTAGTCAAGCATTTTATTTTTATTAGTTTATTAGTTATTCATAATTTTATCTTTTTGAAAACATAACAGTGGCAAGAGTCTTGGAAATATATAATATATATTTTCCATACTTCAGTTTCCATTTTCCACACATTTCCAGAAGTTCCATACTTTTATTCCTGGAAACATCTCATGAATCCTGCAAACATAATAACTTTGATGAACACATTACTCTTACCAATATGGTCATTATTGTGTTTGTAGTTTGCATTGGTGTAGACCTGCATTACATCATGCAAAGAGCTTGAGATTCGTTTTAAACATTTTTACTCTCTCGTGTCATTAATGAGAGAACCAAAACACAGTACGATACAAATATGTGACTTTTTGATACAGCCCTTACTGGAGCTCATTGGGAGTAGCATATGATTGAGTTTGAATGAATGTTGGAATGTAGTGGGCTGTCATGACTATCATACTAATGATAGGTGAAGTAAAGCGCATTCGAGGATCTGCAAAGCATAGGTCAAGAGAAATTGTATCTCCAGTGGAAAAAAAACATTGTGCAAACACGTCCTGTGGTTGTATTGCAGCAACGGTGATATTATCAAACACACATCAAACTCTCTCCCTCTCTCTGGTGTTGTATTATTATGGGAGAGCAGGTGCTGCCGACCCAATTACCATACAGCTGAAAGCACAAAGAGAAAAACTTTACTCCCTGCATGTGCCCCCCTCTCTGCTCCACTCACACACACTCTTTGCCCACGTTTCTCCCCCCACAAATTCCCCTAATGACAGCCACGCGAGTGACACACCACCAAGTCTCTTTTTACTGCGTTCACCTAAAAAGAGACATGCAGCGAGGAGGACGTTTGGCCATGCGTGCGTATTCGGTGCGTCTGTGCGCACACTTTTTGCTGAACATCATCAGTCAGTGAAGTGTATGACGACCCAAAGAGGTGCAAACTTGCACATATAATGTCCAAAGCCAAGCTCATTGAAAGACGCCTTGTGGCGTGTGAACATGTGAAAGCCACGGCAGGGCTAACACCATAGGAATGTGGCCCGGCAGATGGTACGGGGTGAAGGCTTGCATCATGGGCCAACCCCCGGGGGTCCACCGGGCTGGCTTCACCGCTATACCGCTGCAGCCCGGTCCAACTTTCCGGGTGCGTAATGCTTTTATGGACTGAAGAATTTGTCGGAATGTAAATGGAGGATAGAGGCATCGGGTGGGAGCGAGGGGTTGTTGTACATTTAACAGCTCTCTATAGCCATTTGGCGTGTCCCTTTGGAGAGAAAGAGAGAAAAGAGAGGAGGGAGTGGGCTTAGAAAAAGTTGTGTGCAACACACACACACACACACACACGTGTGTGCGTGCGCGCGTGTGTGATGGCCCCGGGGCGGACTTGTGGAGGAGGAGGGTGGGGAAGACGAGGAGCAGAGGGGCTTATTTGCATCTTATTACCCTGCGCTTACTGCTGTGGTATAAAAGCTTGCGCAGGACTAGAGAGCCATCAGACACACGCGCAGTTAACCCGATAGAGATCACAAAACAGTTTTGAAATCTGTTTTCTGTGTTTGGAACCAGTATATATTTTTTATCATCATCAGGAAGGGAAAACAGCAAGGAAGTCCAGCTGCCTTTTTACGCAAGACTATTTGGAATTATTCCCTACGAGGATTTCCTCCGAGGATCATTCTTTTGAGGATTATTTTTACAAACTCGTATGGAAAATAGAAGCGAGCCATAAGGAAAAGTGACAGTTGTGACCTAAGGGAGAGCATAAAACTTTCTCCATGATTGTTTGAGTTGGGCTGCAGCAACCTGTGGAGCTTTCAGCGCTTGTTTTGAAGGGGCTGTCAACACAATGGGACGCCTGTGTCTGCCCTTGGTTGTCACTCTCTCCATTTTCACCTGCCAGGTAATGTGTCACAAATATCAACACGTATTGACTGCGCTTTTACGCACCATTTCGGTGTCCCTTTTCAGTCATAACGTCCTGAAAACTAAATTCAAGGATCTAATAGCAGTTATTTGTGCTCCAATTTGTAGGTTTTGTGCTCGGGGGTGTTTGAGCTGAAGCTGCAGGAGTTTCTCAACAAGAAAGGGGTGACGGGAAACGCCAACTGTTGCCCCGGCGGTTCGGGTCATCAGCCGGGCCACCAGCAGTGCGAGTGCAAAACTTTTTTCCGGATCTGTCTGAAGCACTACCAGGCCAACGTGTCCCCGGAACCCCCTTGCACCTACGGCGGAGCAGTGACCCCCGTACTGGGCTCCAACTCCTTCCAGGTGCCGGAGACCAACGCGGACACCTTCACCAACCCAGTGCGTTTCAATTTCGGCTTCACATGGCCGGTGAGTGCCTCACGTTTAATTCTACATCCGCCGGCAGGCGACAAATATACTTCCTGTTTGCGCGCACAACCCATCTATTTAAACTGATTTCATTACTTGCTCAAGCAATGTCTGTATTTATATGTTATAATTACATTTCGAGCATATTTACTCCAAAGGGTGCACAGCGCAGATGCTCCCAAAATTGTCAGGGTCTTTGTCACGAGTGTGTGAGAAGGTCCATTGTAGTAGAGTATGTGTGTTTGCGGGGTTAGGGGGTTGGGGGGTTCTGAGGGGGTGTCGGCGGAGGAGGAGGGGGTGTTTTCACCAAACGCCTCTCTTCTCTGACCAGGCGTGGTGGGAAATTTAACATCCCCCGAGTTGGCACATCATTGGCAGCGCAGCGTGAAATTCCGCCTCGTTTGCTTCGCTGCGGTGCACAAGTGAGATACTAGCATGGCCATGGAAGGGCAGCAGGTAGTAGTGAGCGTTTTTAGGGTCCTAATCAAGATGGCCAATGCTGCTGTTAAGTTTATGGGGTAGCCCCCCCCCCCCCTTTTCCCTCTGCACGCTGCTCTGCAAGCCCGGCAGCTGTTGACTCTCCTTGTCTCTCCTTTTTTCTTCCCCAGGGGACATTTTCACTGATCATTGAAGCTCTGTACACAGACTCCCTGGACGACCTGGCAACAGGTGGGTGACAGCCAGAGAAGCAGCAGTGTAACCCAAAGACAGCAGCAGTCTAATAGAGGCATTGTTTTTCCTCTTTAGTGCCACTTTTTTGGAAAGAATGACACTAAGCTCGTGTATTTTGGTCATTATAATAACTACTTTGAAGTCAATGCGCCACACCAGTGAGACAAACGTGAAGAAGATGCAACATAAGACTCACTTTGTGCAGGTGTCACCTGGAAGTCTATCAATCCGCTCAACGGCGTAATAAAAAAAAAGTGGCTGGTCGCTAGATATAATGTTTTAAAGTTCAGATATAGCTAAAATCACCGTTACATTTGATAATATTTTAAAACTAATTTACTGCTGTGTTTTACCTTTGCAGACAACCCGGAGCGTCTCATCAGCCGCATCACCACTCAGCGTCACCTGACAGTGGGAGAGGAATGGTCCAAAGACATGCAGACAGCTGGCAGGACGGAGCTGCGTTACTCCTACCGCTTCCTATGTGATGAGCATTATTATGGCGAGGGCTGCTCTGTGTTCTGTCGGCCCAGGGATGATGCCTTTGGACACTTCACCTGTGGAGAGCGTGGAGAGATTATTTGCAACTCTGGCTGGAAGGGACAGTACTGCACTGAGCGTAAGTCTCTAAATGGCGGGACGGCGCTATTCATCACCTCAGAAGTTAACATATACTGTAAATCCTCAAAGCATGTATCTTATGTAGGTAATGCCTCAAAGCCTGACCCATGATAAGAGCTTCAGCTGGCATCCAGTCGTTAGATGTTTAAAAAGTTAGTTTCCCCCAACAGTCACTTGGCTGTCGCTACTGTTCAGGGAGCGCCCCTCCCTTCCCCACCTCGTAATGCAGGGCCCGTGTGCAACAGGCGTCAGTTAGTTATCCCCAAGCACCAGAGGCCTCCATTCTAATGAGCCGCGGTGGCTCCTCAGTAATTCACACGCCGCGTGCCTTCCATTAGACCACTGGGGCCTCCTTACCCCCAAACCTCCTCCCCGATTGGCCAAGTGGGGGTCCTGCATTGTTGTGGCCCGGGCCCATGATTGGCCAAGCGGGGCTGTGTATTGTTGTGCAGGGGGCAGCTGCTCGGTGTGAGGAGACAATGGAGCAGCTGTCTGGTGGTTAGCTCCACACAGACCAGCTGGCCCTGGGGGAGACGTGGTGGTGAAGGGTTGTGGGGGAGAGGAGAGATAGGGGGAGGAAAACAGGGATGCTGAAGGAGAGAGGAAGAGAAATAGGACAGAACTATAGAATAGAATGGGATGAGAGACGGGCGGTGGAGGTGTGGAGTTGGAGGGGGAAAGGGTGAGAAAAGGGACTTCACAGCCACAGTCAAGGGGGAGAAAGGCGGCTTTGTGTGGGAGGCTTTTGTTTTGTAGAACAACCATGTTAGAGAGGGCTTGTTGGCTGCTTCCCCCTACTTTGACATCCAAAGCGACTATAGTTGCTAAGTCCTGAAGGTAAACAGTCCAGCAAATTGTAACATGCTGCAATGTATGGTCTTTATCAGGAATGACCTCCGTGACCCTAATTGCGTTCGTCATTTGACCGCTTTGCATTGTGGCAGCTGTGCTGTTTTATAGGTGTCCTATCAGTGACTAAAAGTAGACAATTAAAGACAGAGAGACAGGTGGGCAGATAAAGGAAATGGCAGGAAGGAAGAACAGTCAAACAGATAAGAAGGTGACAATGTGCTTTACTGACCTTTTTGTTTTTTCTTCTCTCTGCAGCAATCTGTCTTCCTGGCTGTGATGAAAATCATGGCTTCTGTGAGAAACCTGGAGAGTGCAAGTAAGCGGAGAAATTAATGACACTTGAATGAATTTAGGAGCAAACTCCCCTTTTGGTGACTTCGTTCTGCTTTTCTTACTAACAGCATTTGATTTATGTTGTGTCTCAGGTGTCGTGTAGGATTCAGTGGGCGTTACTGCGATGACTGCATTCGTTACCCGGGCTGCCTCCATGGTACCTGCCAACAACCCTGGCAGTGTAACTGCCAGGAGGGATGGGGTGGTCTCTTCTGCAACCAGGGTGAGTCTGCAGATTTTAGCCTGCTAAAATAAAACCATAAAGATAGATGGTTATTCAATATAACCTGTTGTTACGGTTTTTAGACCTCAACTACTGCACACATCACAAGCCTTGCCTCAACGGTGCGACCTGTACCAACACTGGCCAGGGCAGCTACACTTGCTCCTGTCCGCCTGGGTATACAGGCGCCAGCTGTAAGATCCAGGTCAATGAATGTTCCGGAAACCCCTGTCGCAATGGTGGCAGCTGCTCTGTAAGTATCAACCAAAAGAGATTGGGAAAGATGTTCGCTTAAACAAGGATGTACGTAATCAATGTTTACCTTCCCTCTAACATAGGACCATGATGGTGGTTACAAGTGCACCTGCCCACCTGGTTTCTATGGGAACAACTGTGAGCTGAGTGCCACTAGCTGCGCGGACGGGCCTTGCTTCAATGACGGCCGCTGTGTCGACAACCCAGAGGGGAGCTACTTTTGCCAGTGCCCCATGGGATATGCTGGATTCAACTGTGAGAAAAAAATTGACCACTGCTCGTCCAATCCTTGTTTGAATGGTAAGTACTCCTCCTAGTTGTCAGTTAGTGTGACTTCACCAAATACATACAACACTTACATGTGGAATACCAGTGAATTTGACCCTATTGTATTCATTATTTTCCCTGTGCAGGGGCAGAATGTGTGGACCTGGTGAATTCATACCGCTGTCAGTGTCCTGAAGGGTTTTCTGGTTTCATTTGTGAGGAAAGCAGCAGCAGCAGCCTCTCTGGACACTGTCTGTCTTTTCCTTGTCAGAACGGTGGGACATGCCAGGAGGAAGCAAATGGCTACACTTGCACCTGCCCTCCAGGTATGACCATGCTTAATAATGACTTAGTTAGATATCCACAAGCAGACTCCTAAGTTTAACTTCTTTTGCAGGATATACCGGCAAAAACTGCAGCTCTCCTATCTCCCGCTGTGCTCACAATCCCTGCCACAATGGCGCCACTTGCCACGAGCGCAGCAGCCGCTATGTATGCGCCTGTGTGCCAGGTTACGGTGGACACAACTGCCAGTTCCTCTTACCAGAGGTCCCCAAGGGTCAGCCAGTGGTGGATGGACCGGACAGACGGTATTCCTCCTTAGAAAGTGAAATTCTTGACGATGCCGATGATGATGACAGCGGCTTCCCCTGGACAGCTGTGTGCGCCGGCATATTTCTCGTTCTGGTGATTCTCATCAGCTGCTCTGTGCTGGTGGTCTACATACGTGTCAAACTGCAAGAGCGACAGAGTCACTGTGGCGACAGTGTCCATAGCGACAGCCACGAGACAATGAACAACCTGACGACCACCAACAATTGTCTCCGAAACGACAAGGATCTGAGCGCAGTGATGACAACATCTATCAAAAACACTAACAAAAAGGCGGATTACCATTCAGACCTAACTGGGTCGCTTGGTGGTCTGAGTGGGATCAGTGGGCTTAATGGACTTGGTGGATCAGAGAAGCATGGCTTTAAGACTCGCTACCCCAGTGTGGAGTACAACCTTGTTCATGAACTGAGGGCTGAGGAGGTGTCGCTGTGCAGACAGGAGGAGCATGACGGTCCAGAGGTTAAATGTGAGATGCTGGATGAGTCTGATACAGAGGAGAGATGCAGGAAAAGACAAAACAGGTAAATAGTGTTCAAATACACAATTCAATACAACACAATGCATTCTTAATGTGCGTTCTTCTCTGACCTGCAGTGAGGCCTCAGAAGAAAAACAAGCAGAAGAGTTACCGAGCTGCAGTGAAACCAAGTATCAATCATCCTACGATCTGAATCAACGCGGCCCCAGTGATGTTAAATACCAATCAAGCTGTGACATTGAATACCAATGCGGTGCCGGTGCTGACAGCAAGTACCAGTCTGTGTACGTCATGTCGGACCAGAAAGATGAGTGTTTAATCGCCACAGAGGTGAGATGCAGTTCCTCCAAAACCAAAAAGACTTCTACTGTTTTACATGTTTCAAAATACTGATATTGGTCTGTCTTGCAGGTATGATACTCATCTGGACCAGTTTTCCAGTGGTCCTTGCTAGTCCTGAGCAGTACAGCTCAGCTTGTCTCCGGGAGGTTTTACTCCTGCGGTTTGCTGCTGTTCACTGACATTTATCGAAGGATTTTGGAACCAAGGTGGCGCTAGGACAGTGCGAGTCGGTGAATATTGGACATTGCTGACCTCAGACCAGGATGTGGCTCTCACCGTCACAGCACCTGAAGACATTGTGCAGTGATTATACAAACCTGAATCAATGCTGGACTAAGTGCCGCTGCAGTCTTTGCAAGAGCTCCAGATTGAAATATTGGCATCAAGGTGGATTCCATACCTTGTCTTCTGATAAAAAGGGAGCATTGACGTGGATGTTGACACAAGAATTTGTAGTACTGTGGAGTACTGATTAAATGAACGTAGTAGTACCATTGGAGTACTGAGAACTTATGTGTTGTAGTGCTATTATGTGCTATGTTTTTTTAAGTACAAAGCTGTCATAAACTACTTTTGTACTGTGTAGTGCTGCAGAGAAGAGTCATGATAGTAGTGGGCCAACTACCCATTTTTATCTCTGCAGCATCAACAGACTGTGTCGGCTGAGCTGGTTCTCAGCAGAACTGACAGAACTGAAGACTCCAGTAGTGACTGCAAATCGATCCAACATGGATCCTGTTGGGCCATACTGGCTCCTGAAGGTGTGGATACACGGGCCAATGTTTTTAGTGACTTGAGAAACAATAATTATTACAGAATTTACAAGCAAAAAGTCACTGAAAGTAATAGCAGTACATCAATCACTATCACTATTTTCAAGTTGTTTGTCCTGACCTCTGATGCTGTTGTGTGTCTGTGTCAAGCTATGAAGGAGTCATCCGAACTGCCAAGACCTCATTGCACTATGGAGGTGTGTGGGTGTGTCTGTGAGAGCATGTAGACGAGGTGTACTGATACCCGTGTCTTCCACTGTTATTCAATCTTCATTTAGCCGCCATTCCCTCGCCTCCGCATCAGTGGTTAGCATCATACGATTCATTATTTTAATGTCATTTTTTTAATTATTGAAACAAAGATGTTGTTTTAATTTAATTATGTTATTTGTGTTCCAATTTGGTGTGATATTTTGTGTTATAATTTAAGTTTTGGATTGTTTTTTATTTTTATCTGACAGATAATGTATGTATGTATGTATGCATGTATGTATGTATGTATGTATGTGTTAGGCACTTGAGACCACTGTGACTGTGTTGTATTTAAGAGAGAAGTCGTATGTACAGAGCCTGTCATTTTTATTACTGGAAACAGCGCAATATTTTTCCAAAATAAAAGAGGAAATATTAGTACATCTGGTGTTGGAATGTTTGTTAAAACAGCACATGGGCGCAGTTATTCATTCTGATGGGGTGATGGGTGGAGTAAAATGTCAAGACAAAAATACAAAGAGGGCATTTTCCCCCCAAGATATTTTAAGCTTGAGTAAAGACAATCCAACAAAGTAGTGCAATTTGTTGTTGCCAAGTGATAGTGTCGTGGTACTTGCGTGTGCATGTGTGTGTGTGTTTCAGAGAGACAGGGCAGAAGACTGTCTCCTTGTGGAACCACTAAATGAGACAAAGACACACCCCATAATCATAGACTAATTTGCAAGACCAGAGCCATCTCTTTGTGTGTTTGTGTGTCTGATTGTGTGTGAATGGGAACTGTATCTGTGTACATGTGACACAGACATAGCTCTATGTTTCTATTAGTTATGTGTTGTGACAGGTTTGTCAGTGGATGTTTTGTTCTATGAGTATCTGTGAGTATGTGCGTGTATGTGTGTATGTGCATGAGAGGGTACACATGTGTGTGAGATCTTGTTTAAAGCAGAGGGGTATTTATAGCTATAGAGGGAAACCACAGTCTGAATTTAGCCCTGGTTGCCCCAGCCTGACTATGGTGTGTGTGTATCAGTGCGTATGCATGTCATTTGACGGCCACTGGGTGTGTAGAATCTTTAAGGAAACTAATACGACTTCTCAAAAACCCTTATAATGATGAGAATGAGAAGTTGGGCAAGGCCTTTATTGGCAAATTGCACATACACATGGTTAGGTCCAGAAGTATTTGGAGTTTTACATCTTTATTCCCTCCGTATCAACCACTTGAATGCCAGCATTGCTAAGAGAGAGTTTCAAAGGTGCAAACAGTTGTCCAAGACAATCCGATGGCTAAAGTGATCTGTATTTTCATCATGGAAATGATGCCGCTGGACAACCAACGCTCTTTCATCATCTAATAAACTTGCAGCCACGGTTTGTAGTTCTGAGCCTATGCTATTTTTTCTTTACATTTTATTTACAGTAGTGATGTCATGATGTTTAGTACGGACAAATCTACAGGCAGTGAAATCCAACGTTGAGTCGTTTTTAGCTCCAGGTGTGTGCTAAACTACAGTTAAACCTACATTTAGGTAAATTGCTCTCTTGAAACACACATAAGGGTAATCTGCACTTTTTTACCAGAACTTCCTTTGTGGGTGCATTAATTTCACATAGCAACACATCCATGGTAATTGTAATGGATAATTTCATTTGAACATGCATATAAATTACACTGGAATACATCACTTAATACAATTGACAGTTCTACATGTCCAAAAGGAGTAGGAAGAAGCAAAGCTAGTGTTAACTTTTCTACACTCAAAAAGAAAAACACAGCAGCAGTATCAACAGCTCCAGCATGTAGCATCAACATCTGTCAAATCTGGCGTGGCACATATTCTTTAATTGAATTACAGTAAGTACTTTGCCCCTGTGCACTTCTAAGGCTTGCGTCCCAGGACGGTGGAACATTATATTGCACCTGAAGTCTGGTTTGTACTAATCTATATCTATTCAAACAAAGCTATTTTGAAGTTTTCTTCATTTTTTTCCTTCTTTCTTTCCTTCTTCCTTATTTTCTGAACAATATTATAAACCTACAACATTTTTCCTGTCTTTCCACTGAACCATTTAGTTATCTCAATTGCCAGGTAAAGCGTGTGTTCAGCCAAAGAGCCTGCCTGATATAACGGTCCGCGCTCCCCTTCTACAAAGGAGCAGAGAAGCTACTTTCAGCCGTTATTGTTAACAGTCTGACAGTTAGTTTGAATTGTGTATATTTGTGTATATTTAATAGGAAACACATACTGTAGGCCACTATAAAAAGGTGAGCAGGTGATTGAAGTGATCAATCAACAATTGCTTTAATAAACAAAACAGGTTGCTGTCGGCCACAACCACACCACAAGGACCAGAAAGAGCGTGAGAGTCGGCTCACGTCGTCGTATATTCACTATCACTCCTCTTGACATGTCCCAACCATCTCAGTCTGGCCTCTCTGACTTTATCTCTGAAACCTCTAAGATGTGCTGTCCCTCTGATGTGCTCATTCCTGATCCTGTCCATCCTGGTCACACCCAAAGAGAACCTCAGCATCTTCATCTCTGCAACCTCCAGCTTTACATCCTGTCTTTTCCTCAGCAGCACTGTCTCTAAACCAAACAACATCGCTGGTCTCACCACAGTTTTGTACACCTTTCCTTTTATTTTAGCTGAAACTCTTCAATCACACACCACACCTGACACTTTTCTCCACGCATTCCAGCCTGCCTGCACACGCTTCTTCACCTCTTTTCCACACTTTCCATTGCTCTGGACTGTTGACCTTAACTACTTAAAATTCTCCACCTTCTTTATCTCTTCTCCATGTAACCTCACTCTTCCACTTGGGTCCCTCTCACACATGTACTTTGTCTTGTTGCGGCTAACCTTTTTTCCTTTTCTTTCCAGGGCAAACCTCTACCACTCAAGCTTCTCCTCCACCCGTTTCTTGCTCTCACTACATATCACAATGTCATCTGCATACATCATAGTCAATGGAGATTCCTGTCTAACCTCGTCCGTCAGCCTGTCCATCACCATAGCAAACAAGAAGGGGCTCGGGGCTGATCCCTGATGGAGTTCCGCCTTCACTGGGAACTCCTCTGTCACACCTATAGTACACCTCACTACTGTCTTACAGTCTTCGTACATGTCCTGCACCTCTCTAACATACTTCTCTGCCACTCCAGACTTTCTCATACAATACCACAGTTCTTCTCTGGGGACCCTGTCTTAAGCTTTCTCCAGATCTACAAAAACACAATGAAGCTCCCTCAGGCCTTAGCTGTACTTCTCCATCAACATCCTCAAAGCAAATACTGCATCTGTAGTACTCTTTTTTTGCATAAAACCGTACTGCTGCTCACAAATGCTCACGTTTGCCCTCAGTCTAGCTTCAACTACTCTTTCCCATAACTTCATTGTATGGCTCACCAGCTTTATTCCTCTGTAGTTGCCACAACTCTGCACATCTGCCTTGTTCTTAAAAATGGGCACCAGCACACTTCTCCTCCATTCCTTAGGCATCTTCTCATTATCTGAGATCTTGTTAAACAACCTGGTCAGGAACTCTATTGCCACCTCTCCTAGACACTTCCATACCTCCACAGGTATATCATCAGGACAGAGTGGCTTTCCATTCTCCATCCTCTTCAATGCCTTCCTCAGTTCTTCCTTACTAATCTTTGCTACTTCCTGGTCCACAACAGTCACCTCTTCTACTTGCCTTTCTCGCTCATCTTCCTCATTCATCAACTCTTCAAAGTACTCTTTCCATCTTCCCATGACACTACTGGCACCTGTCATTACATCCTTATCCTTAATCACCCTAACCTGCTGCACGTCCTTCCCATCTCTGTCCCTCTGCGTTGCCAACCTGTATAGATCTTTCTCCCCCTCCGTGCGGTCCAACCTAGCATACAAGTCATTATAAGCTTCTTGTTTGGCCTTTGCCACCTTTATTTTCACCTTACGCTGCATCTCTCTGTATTCCTGCCTACTTCCTTCAGTTCTGTCAGTGTCCCACTTCTTCTTAGCTAACCTCTTAATCTGTATACACTCCTGCACCACCTTATTCCACCACCAAGTCTCCTTATTTACTTTCCTTTCAGATGACACACCAAGTACTCTCCTACCCATCTCCTTGATCACAGTAGCTGTAGTTGTCCAGTCATATTGAAGGACCTCTTGGCCATCCATAGATTTTTTCAACTCCTTCCTAAATGTCACGCAACACTCCTCCTTTTTCAGCTTCCACCATTTCGTCCTCTGCTCTGCCTTTACACCTCTTCATCCTTCTCACCACTAGAGTCATCCTACACACCACCATCCTATGCTGTGTGGCTACACTCTCACCTACCACTGCTTTGCACTCACTGATCTCCTTCAGGTTACACCTTCTACACAAGATGTAGTCTACCTGTGTGCTCCTACCTCCCCTCTTAAAGGTCACATTATGTTCCTGTCTCTTCTGGAAGAAAGTATTCACTACAGCCATTTCCATCCTTTTTGCAAAGTCGACCACCATCTGTCCCTCAGCGTTCCTCTCCTGGATACCAAACTTGCCCACCACCTCCTCATCATCTTTGTTCCCTGCACTAACATGTCCATTGAAGTCTGCACCAATGACAACTCTCTCACCTCTAGGGATGTTCTGCATCACTTGAGCCAGGTCTGACCAGAATTTCTCTTTCTCCTCCATCTCACATCCTACCTTTGGAGCAAACCCACTAACAACATTGAACATCACACCTTTGATTTCTAGCTTCAGGCTCATTTCTCTGACACTCTTTTTACCTCCTGGACATTCCTAGAAAACTACTCCTTCAAAATAACTCCTACTCCATTTCTTTTCCTATCTAAACCACGATAGAACAGCATGCTACCTTTCCACCTGGTATCCTGGACACACAATATGTCTACCTTCCTCCTCTGCATCATGTCAACTAATTCTCCACCTTTTCCTGTCACAGTTCCAACATAAAAGTCCCTACTCTCAGTCCTAGACTCTTAGTACAGTATTCCTCTTCTCTCTCCTCCTATGGACACGCCTTCCTCCTCTCTTTCTTCAAACAACAGTAATCCAATTTCCACCGGCAACCTGTCAGTGAACAGCACCAGTGGCGGGCGTTGGAAACTTGGGCCACGACCGACCTGGTATGGAAGTCATATGTTTGATTCGCATGTTTGGGTTTGGCAAAAGTTTTACGTCGGATGGCCTTCCTGACACAATCCTCTATATTTATCTGGGCTTTTGACCAGCACAATAAGACACTGGCTTGTGCCCAGTTGCGGCTAAATTCTGTTAAAGGAGAATGTACTTGGTCAATATGTGAGGAGGCGTCTCAATGTCCACACTGAGCAGGGTGTGGAGTGCTATGGTTTTGACCTAATTTGTTTATTAATATGGGTTTTCGTGTTTGTATTTTATGCCACATATTATAATATATTTTTGTAGCTGTTCATTCATGTTTAAAAAAATCAATTTTAATAATATACATTTGATGTCATGTATTTTAGATCAGTAATTAATTTTACACAACATGCATAATTTGGTAATACATTAATTTAAGACAAGAAAAAAATCTGACAAGCTGACTCTTTTTAGTGAGCAGATGCAAGCGAACCGTCTCTCCAAAAAGAGACAACATTTCCATCACTAACACACACCCAAAGCAGCTCCTGATGCATTCACTTCTTTGGAAATAGTTGGACTACACAGAATTTTTTACATCACACATAAGTTTTGGGTAACAAGTGAAACAAACTTTAATATACTGAGTTAATTATTTACATCCAGCAAAGAAGAAGACGCTCTGGTTGTAGCATATGTACACACGCTCACATCATCATGACGACACAGGGACCGAAAAGCAAAGACAAGGAGGCTACGGCATGGAGTATAATGTAGCCAAATATTCTTGATGATATGCATATATCAGTTAAACCTATCACGATCTCCCTAAACCGAGTTGGTTTTATTGAGAACAATAAAACAATAGGCAAAGGCCAAAATCTGACTGGGTAGCATGTTGGCCTCACAGTCAGGAGGTTCAGGGTTCGAATCTCCGTTGGTCATCTCTGTGTGGAGTTTGTATGTTCTTCCCGTCCGCGCGTGGGTTTTCCACGGGTACTCCGGTTTCCTCCCACATTCCAAAAACATGCATGTTAGGTTAATTGGTGACTCTAAATTGTCCACAGGTATGAATGTGAGTGTGAATGATTGTTTGTCTTTGTTTGTCTATATTTGCCCTGCGATTGACTGGCGACCAGTCCAGGGTGTACCCCGCCTCTCGCCCAAAGTCAGCTGGGATAGGCTCCAGCATACCCGCGACCCTAATGAGGATAAGCGGTATAGAAAATGGCTGGATGGATGGAAAGGCCAAAATGAATCGACTGCAAAAATGAACAATACAGTAGCTTCACTCTATATGAACAGTTTTCCAAATTGTCCCAATTCAAAACTGCTTCTTTAACGGCACACACCACATTAGCATGACACAATGATCTGACTCATTATGTCACTTAATTCAAGTGACTCTACACACCAACAGGCGGAAGCAGTCACTGGGCCAGCGCTGATAGCGGGCTGTGATCCCTCTCAAAGACCGCTCCAAAAGTATTTGCTCGTATTACACAAACGGCGGGTGGTTGTTAGCACATGCCATGCTAAGCTTTTTAACTTCACTTTTTTTTCACTGCCACAATAGCTTTTTCGCTGAGTTGGAAAATCACAGGAGACAGGCTTATGGTCCGTCCTTTGTTGCTGCTAGACTGTCCTGCCGCCCTGAACAGCCGCACACACGCGCATCCTCCCTCTGGTGTCAATAGTCACACAAAGCCCTGCTTGCTGGATGACATATGCTTACTGTATATGGCATATGCAGCACTCATTCAACTTCTCATGGACTTATCCTCACTCATTCTGACCAAAATGCAAACTGAAGGCTTGTGGTGTATCTCAGTTGTGCTTTTATAAGACAGAAATTTGGCGGGCCACTAATTACTACAAATCGGGTACAGTATAGTACTTCATACCTCTAGTTCTTCTAGTGATATTGTTATGTATAGGTGTGCATGGACAAATCAAATCATTAGAGACATAAGACAACACAAGTGAAAAAAATAGTATCTATCTTGTGGATGCAGCAATGAAAATTCATAGAATTTCTCTAATTTCTTGTCCGTGACAGTGCCACTTGTTGCTAGGTTGAATTTGTTGAATAAAATCCTATCGACCAATAAAAAATTGGCTTGCTATGCTATGTGAATGGCGGGTAACTCTAGAATAACACTATACAAAGATTTTATATTGATTTATATTGATTTTGCAATTAAATGACTATTCTATATTAAATATACAATACAATACATATTAGATTATGTATGCATTAGGGGTGTAACAGTACGCCATAATCATGGTTTGGGACGTAATTCGGTTTTTAAGATTACGGTTGAGTTCATTTTCAGTACAGTAAGGGAACAAACTGCAAAACAAATCTGCTGAGCTTTTGTGTAAACATCTTTTATCATTTTTAAAAAGATAATTTTTTCAACTCATTTTGCAATGATTCATTTTAGGATAGTGCAACTGTAACATTTTGAAGAAGTTGAATTATACATTTTATTTATTGGAAAATAAAGTTCTTGCCAGTTGGGTCACTGTTGGTTTGTATTGCACAGTTGACTCACCTGATTTCATGTGCAGGCAGTGTAGGTGCAGTTCTGGTGTGAATGCGAGTGTGAAATATTGTCTGTCTCAATATGTGCCGTGTGATTGACAGGTGACCAATTTAGGGGGTAGTCCGCTTTTCACCCAAAGTCAGCTCCCCATGTCCGTGAAAAGTCTCAGCTATAGGAAATGGATGGATGGATGGCCTACTTTTGCAGCGTTAATATGTAGTTACATCTTATAGCCCCGTTCTCAAATTCTACCGAACAATGCCAGAACATTTTACCTTAGCCAATTGCCTTTGCCAGTTTACATATTCCACTGGAAAAGCAAAGTGTGCCCAAACAGAAGACTTTAATGACGGAAGAAGGTCTCAAGTCTCCAGCTTATGCTTTGGAATACTGCTAGCCATGGCTCCTGCAAGCCAAAGGATGGGTTGTAGTATTTGTTTACCAAGTTGATGCACGACTATATCACAAGGCTTACTTCCTGTTACTCTCTTAAAGTGATAGTTTTTGGATTTTTTGACATGAACTTGTATGACATCCCCATCACCCTTGTAGTCCATACACAGTGACTTAACCCCCACCTTGTTCTGTGAGATGAGTTCTAGTCGGGCTCTGATGGTGGGGAAAGTAGCTCTGGTAAGTTTATGGAGACACTTAAGTAAAAAGTTTGGCTTCTCAAAACAAAATGTGTCCAAAACAGTAATACATTTGCATCCCAAAAAATACCTCCTGAAAAAATTCAGACCTTACAAGCGCTCAGTCGTTACTTTCTCTGCCGTTGTATCAATGCACACTCATGCCGGGCTACTGTTGTGTATGTGCAACTTTGTGTCAAAAAATTTGAACTATCCAATTAATGTGTACCTTGAGGAATTGTTACATCTCTGCAGCAAAAAAATCAGACAACAAATCCATGCACAGTTACACCCCTAGTATCTGTGCATTATCTTGTTTTCATTGTTTTTGACTGTTTATGTGCAGTATTTACACAGGAACATCCAGAGATAAACAGACCAAAAGCTGTACACTTTGGAATAAAAAAAACAAACATTTTCTGCAATAATGCGCCAAAGGTCAAACAAAAAATAAGATTGCACAAGGTCCCATGTAAAAATCTCTAAAATCTTGAGAGAGTTTTGCCCTATCCTCACATAGGCGGGTATCTCTTAAAACAAAGTCCACAATTTGGCCAGGTTTTCAAAACCTCCAGCAAATGTGTAGATTTGGAAAAAACTCAGGTTATACTGTACGTTTTGGTATGGACGCAAATAACCAGAGTTTTGGTTTCCAAACGTCACTGCCTGCAACAAAGTATGCTGTGACGTCACACATGTGACCTGTATTCACAACATGGATGCCCTCAGAACTGACAGTATTTTCTTGTGTCTTGGGGCGCTATGTTTTGCGGAAGTGATGGGATGACTGAGGATGATTCTGATTGGATAGAATTTTAGTAAATATGAGGTTTGGCATGCTTACAACTTTGGTCCCCAATGCATTTATGTGGTATATAGTAGAAAAATTTGTTATCAGCCAAAAGTTGACTGATTTATTCTCATGTTTTTTTTTTGCCATCTTAAGAGTGCAGAGTCCAGCATAGCCAGCCTGCAGCGTCCATCGCTTGCTAGCTCGGCACCATCACTGGCTGACCAATTACAGTATACACCATCACAGGAAAATGATGACGTGCAAAAAAAACAAATATAATGATGAGTGTCACCGTGAATCGGCATGTATTCGTAAATCTATTAAAAGTGAATATCACACAATCGTGTGATATGCACGACAGCATCTCAATGAATTCAAATATTTGTGAAAGCTCATTTATGCTAGTACTTGAATTCCAAAAGTGAAACTCTTACATTACATTCTACTAAAGCATCATATTGTATTGTACCGCAAAACACTGCTTGAATCCAACTGTGGTTCCAAAGCATTTTTATCTCAAAACCAGAAACCAGAAGCGGAAGTCATTGTCTCTGAGATCTGTCACAAGTCTATGACATCATCAGCAGTTCACGCTGTAGTTCTTTGATAACTAGTAGTTATGCCACAGGTCTCAGCCTTTTGTATTGATCACTGCCACAAAATAAACCACAATGGTGCCAAAGGAAGCGGCAAGTGGCAGCATTTTGATGAAGAAGGTGAGAAACACGACTGAATTCAAGAAATACCTCATAGAATAACACGGATGTGGTGTCAATCTCTGCTTGTCCCTCGCCGCTGCCTCATAACTGTCTTGGTCAACTACCAAGTCTTCAGTCAAGATAAAAGTTACGTTAAATGCTCATTTATCCCTTTTATTCACCTTTTATATGCATGCAATTGTTTTCTGCGTGTAAAACTATAATTTTAAGTGTAATTAGTGGTTATTACAGGAAAAAGGCATTTGGTTAGTGTATGTTTTAGTTTGAGTCCGACCTTCTGGGCCCTAGTGGATGCGTGACTATATCATGAGGCGTACTTCCTGTCGCTGTGATAGTTTTGGGATTTTTTGACATAAGGTTTTATGACATCCCATTCACGAGTATAGTGCGTTGACAGCAACTTATCCCCCCACTTCGTCCTGTGAGTTGAGTTCTGGTCGGGTCTTGCTGATGGGGAAAGTAGTTCAGTTTAGTTTTGCTGCGATTAATGACACAAACCGAGGTTCCACTGTACCAATTTGGCTGTGGTTTTTATCCACATTACTGAAAAATATGATAAAATATTATATTATATCATATCATACATAACAAAAAATGTCTGAAAATAAATGAAATGTATTTATATTTGATACTGACTGGGTCCTGATGTCAATGAATAATGTATACTTTATCTTCTATCTTCCGACTTCTTTGTGCATTTCCTGTTTGCCTTTTGGCCGTCACAAAAGAAACAGCAAAATCACACTGCGTAGGCATATACTCTCTACTCTTTCCTATTTTATTAGCATCACAATTTGTCACGAGGTCAAATCCCCACGAAGAGCATCAATGATTCCAGATTTTTGGTGCTAAATCTTGTGGGAAAACAGAGATGTTTCTCTCAGCCATGCTCCATTGTTGCTTGTGAACAAACCAAGTGACCACAGCGGCCCGAGTTGCACAATGACAGACAGCTTATTCAGCGACTTCATCTGTCGCCATTCCCTAGGGACTCGACTCTGATCTTTTCCCAGAGCGCCATCTCTCTTGTTGACTTACTGATTCTGGATCTGCCCCTCCTCCCATACTTTTTAGCCCACTCTCACTCAGTGAATATCTGCAGAATATGACTACTGATTGCGTTTAGTCCTATGCTACACAATCAGCATCTCAACCGTCTGGTGGGCCAATCAGTTGATGTGTAATGATGCAAACAAAACACCATTTCTTAGTTCTCCTAGTTTCTGTTTTCTTCTTTTTTGTTGTTTTGTTTATTGTCATCTCTCCCTGGGGGATTAGAGTGGTTATAAAGAGTCATTCCATCAGAGACACCAGCTCCCATCAGCGCCTTCTGGTCATTACTGGTGCATCGTGGGAACAGCTTGGTCGGGGACAATGATTGGTTAGAACAATGAGGCTGCACAAGGCAACACAAAGGGCACGCCCACTGCATGATGGGAAAGAGCAGCGAAGGAAGCAGATGTTGCCACAGAGGACACACAGGAGGGGAGAGAGAGAGACAGCAGATGTCTCTCTCTATCGCTCTATCTTTACAGTTTTTATTTTTATGTTTTAGCGAGCAGCAGGTGAGTAGAGGCGCTGCCTGTTTTGTGATGTTTAGTGCTGGACTTTCTCAGTGATATGGATTAGTGACTAGTGTAGGCCTTTAAGATGTTCTTTTGGTGCCTTGAAATCACTAATTGGTCAATCTTATAACAAGAACACAGAAGTGCAACAATTATAATAATAATCTTTGGGAAATGTAGATTGCGTGTATTCATGCCATATAAAATTCCAACACTCGACTGAGAATAACAATAATAACCTAAACCAGCCGACTGCCCAAAAGGCTTGCAACAAGTAAGAAACTTATTTTTAATACTTCTATTGTTTTATTGAATTCTTGGCCATAAATGAGAAAAAAGATGGCCTGTGATGCGTACTTTTTTCCAGGAATAGGACAGGGTTATAGAAATAATAAGACCACAAGATGAGATTCACAATATTATATATATTTATCTACATAATGTTTACAGTATATATAATATTATATTATAATATAATATGTAGGCGACTCTTAAATGAACGTAATAGTATTTAATTGGTTTTTACGTGATGAAAACAGTCCCTTAATGTCCATAACATTTCCATGTCACTATCAAATTGATACATGAACTTTAGGAAACTAAATGCTATGCCCTCGTCATCACACTTTATTAGATATTAATGCAAAATGTGGTCATAATCAGTGTATAAATTTCCCCGTTATGGCCAAAAACATGTTTTTTGGTGAGACCACAGTGACTTTGACCTTTGCACTTTGACCACCAGCCACAGCTCATCCTCAGGCTTAAATGGACGTTTGTGTCACATCTAAAAGAGACCCCCTCAAGGCCCTCATGGGTGGAGTCATGATAGGAATGGCAAAGCTGTGACAAAAGTGGCGGGTCGATTTATGGCGACGGGTATAGAATAAATTTACTGTGTGAGACTATTTCCATCAACCTTGCGCTCTGACAACTCTACTTAGATGCTGATAAAATCTTAATTAACATGGACAAAAGTATTGGGACAAACCACTTTCAGACAATTAATCAATTGCACACCTCTTAGTTTTTCCTAACTTTAATGCGTCATCAACCCAAGATAGTTTTCCGAGTTGTCCATTATTCATCATTATGTGTCATATCAGGAGGCTAGTCTCCATATATTTAATGAAGGTACAGTTTATGGGCTAAGACGTTGAGACAAACCTTAATCAACCCAGGGCTGTAATCTTAGCAAGAGATTCAAAATCAGAATCAGAAAAACTTTATTTCCATTGTAAGTGAACAATTCACAAACTAGGAACTTTCTTTGGCGACTCATTGCGACGTAGAATTCTAAGTAAACATAGAGCATTAAATAAACATAGAACCCTGAGTAGAAAATTGAAATTGAAATCACTGATAAGTAAAGGCATGAGGGTGTTTTTAGTGCAGGTATTATAAGGTGCCAAAAATACTGGTTATAAAGTGAGCATAGTGCAAATGTTATAAAGTGTTCATGAGTTCAACAGCAGCAGGAAAGAAACTGTTCTTGTGGGGAGAGAATGGACCGTAACATTCTGCCAGAGGGCAGTGGCTCAAATAGTCCATGTCAGGGTGGGAAGAGTCAGCAAGTATCGGGCCTGCTCGCCCCTAAGTTCTGGAGACGTACAGGTCCTGGAGAGATGGAAGGCTGCAGCCAATCACTTTCTCAGCAGAACGCACGATGCGCTGCAGTCTGTGTTTGTCCCTGGCAGTGGCCCCAGCGAACCACACTGTGATGGAGGAGGTGAGGATGGACTCGATAATGGCCGTGTAGAATTTAGTCGTGTAGAATTCTTAATATATGTATGCTTCTAACGGTTAAGGAACAGTTTGGGACATGGAAAAAGTCCATAAAAAGCATGCTTAGGTAAGTTTGGTGTAGTCCATTGAACACCTTTGGGATGAACCACAAGAGATGACGAGACCTCACAAACAGATAAACTCCAATCTTTAGTAGAATGTGCTTCCAGAAGAAAGTAAGCTGTAAATTGGTGGCCAACAATACATGTTCTTCTATTTGTACTTCCTGCAAGCATAATGGTCAGATATCCTAATACTTTTGTCGAGGTTGCTGCACCTAAATTCAGTCTTTACACGATTCCCCATCTGCAGCATTTTTCTTTCTAATGTTCTCTCTAATGTAGTAAATGTGTTTTGTGCTTGACACTCTTCAATGTGCCCATTCATGATGTCACAATCAACTAGACACCACGTTCACATAATAAAAAACCAGCACAGCAGCTGATGGGAACAAATCCCCCTGTGTACAGAACAGTGGTGCCTTAGACTTTGAAGAAAAGAGTTGCCCAGGTCGTATCTATTGAAAAAAGAGGTGTGGTCGTGATAGAGTAGAGTGTGCTTAGGGATGTTTCTGTGATTAGATGCTTGCGTCTGTGTGTATGCTCTTTGTCTTCATCTTCAGTGTGGTGTGTATGTATGGGAATGGACTTAGGGTCTGACTCCTTGATTAATGGCCAGTGTGTGTATGTGTGAAAATGCTCCAGGTCCTGTTTCCATGCTAATGTTAGGCGGCAGATGGGAGAGAGGAGGCTGGATCAACAATGAACAAACACACTACCAGGAGCCTTGCTTACAGACCCTTCTGTTGGGTGACAGCACCCAAATATCACATTTCATGGCGAATAACACAGTGTATTTACTATATTGTTATAGGGAATATAAAAACTATTCCTTAAAATAATCTTTTTTGCCTTGTATACACAATACATATATTTATTTGACTGATTGCTCCCCCTACTAAATATTTATGACAATGTATTACATAAACTACCGCACCATTTGGAGCACCTACAAAATCCAATCAAGTCCAATAGAAGAACTGTATCAAAAATATAATAATGATGCTAAATTTAGAGTAAAGTGCGAACAGTGACATTTTCAAGATTTAATCTTCAAACTTTCCTATTTAGTGTATATTAATTTAGTATTAAAGCAAGACGTAAGTAAAAATGAGGACTGAAATGGACATCGCTTCTCTGATTTTTAGATATAAACTGTCTAACAAGTGTTAAAAAAATGTAACAAGGTTAAAAATAAGAAAATGTCTTACCTTCAATGAGTAACAATGTGTGTAGTAGTAATTAGCACCTAACACTATGTACTACTAGCTGCAGTTTGGAATTTGGAGGGTCTACTGTATTATTTTGAAGGGGTGTATTTAGCAGTGGTGTAGAACTGCAGCGCATTCCACTGAGACGTGTTTCAAATATGTTTTCCTTAATATTCCAAAATGTTGTGCAATATGTGTAGGCCTCAAGAAAATATAATTACAACTATTGTCACTCATTACTACGCATAAGAATATACTATAAAATAGGACAATATAACAAACTTATAACATAGTATATTATAAGTCCATATTAGTACAGCCGTCCCTCGCTACATTGCGGTTCAAAAATCGCTTTCTCAATTACCAAATTATCGGTTTTGTGGTTGACAGCAGTCCATTTAAAGCCAAAAAATACTGAAGGACAAGTCATATGAAATACATAAATATATGTATTGGCGAGGGATGACGTCAAGCTGAAGAATAAGTCCTAATGGGTGCTTTTAGCCCATGGGACTCTGGAGGCAGCTGACAGGTACCGGCAGGCCAAGCAGTTTGTGGCTCTGGTGGTCACTGAGGCAAAAACCTGGATATGAAACAAGTTTGGAGAAGCCATGGAGAATGACTTCCTGATGGCTTTAAAGAGATTCTGGACCACCATCCGCCATGTCAGGAGGGAGAACACCATGTATGGTGGGGATGGTATGCTGTTAACCTTGGCTTGAGATTTTGTGAACCTTTGAAGACCTCCTCAATCCCACCGACACACCTAAGGTCTCTTTTGAAGAGATTCGATTTGGTAGCTGCAGGACTGGATCACTCGCTTTCTGCAGATGATCTCTGATGATCTGATCTTATGGTCATTGATCTCATCTCCTCAGGAAGGCGACCAGCAACTCTACTTGCTCAGGAATCTGAGGTGGGCTGGACTTGGCAGCTCAGTCATAACCTTATTCTACAGATGTTCAGTGGAGAGTGTTCTTTGCTCCTGCATCACGATGTCATCTCACGGTTGGGGATGAGATGCTGCCCCAAGTGGAGGAGTTTAAGTACCTTGGGCTCTTGTTTACGAGTGAGGGAAGGATAGAACGCGAGATTGACAGGGGAAATGTTGCGGTATCTGCGGTGATTCAGCCTGCATCAGTCCGTTGTGGTGAAGAGGAATGTGAACCAAAAAGCATAGCTCTCAATTTAGAACTGCTGCTCTTCCGCATTGAGAGGAGCCAGATGAGGTGGCTCGGGCATCCAGTCCTTGGGGAGGTGTTAAGGGCACGCCCGACCAATAGGCGGCCTATGGGGAGTCCCAGGACATGTTTGAGATACAGTGGTACCTTGACTTACGAGTTTAATTCCTTCCCAGAACTAGCTCGTAATGCGATTTACTCGTTTGTCAGAACAATTTTCCACATAAGAAATAATGTAAATGCCATTAATTGGAATTCAATGCACTCAAAAACCACTCATTTTTATTGTTTATACGTTTTTGAATAAGAATGATATGTCTCCACACTCAATAATGTATGAGAAACTTATATTAAAACCTAATAAAAGAAAGTGTAAAGAAATAAACATGTCTTCTTAAGTGTACTTTACCTTGAGGAGCTGACGGAGATGTTCGCTGGTGTTTAGGAGGTCGGAATGAGATTAAGTATTCGTACTAATGTAGGGTACACTACATAATTCTATCCATTCATCCATTTTCTATACTGCTTATTCTCATTAAACAAAAAAAGCACTGTACGGTACCACTCCGAGACCCAGTTTCAAATGTGTTCGTTTAGAGACCCTGAAAACGCCGGTAATTGCGCATTTAGGCATCGGATCGTCTTCATCTGGATGGGGCTTTAATAAATGTGTGTACGCTTGCAAGTTACATCAAAGATCGTATACCAAGGCAAAATGTTGTCTGCTAACGGCTCGTATGTTGAAAAACTCGTAAGTTAATGCACTCGTACCTTCACACTGTATCTCCAGTAGTCAGCCATTGCATGTCCGACATGACAGAGTGAAATTAGGTTATACTCCCATTCCGTGTGGAAATGGTAAGTTTCTGGAATCTTACTTTACCCTTCTTCTCCACTTAATTTAAATACCTTTAAATTTAAAATAAATCAATTGAAGGCTAACTAGTTAGCTCGCTAGCATACAATGCTTAAAGCCGTGGCCGTCTCTTGTGTCCCTGCAGTGATCCCCTAGCCTGGCCATCACCAAACGGTGGATCTCCGTCCAGGTACGGGCCCAGTGATGGCTCTTTAAAGACCCGTGACCAACTAAAGTGAATAGGAAATATAATAACAACCTGTAATCATGCTTGGGGACCAATCGCAGTGGCCGTTTGCTGCCGTAATTACTTAGTTATTACAGTTATATGACAGTTAACTTGTGACGTCACTCAAAATTAAACAAAATTATTATTTTTTTTTCTTTCCAGAGAAACGGGAGAAGCATGGCTTACTCAAAAGTAATACAAGTTGATGGAGAAAACAAAACATGTAAAAATGAATGGGCAAACCAATATATGTTAATTTTTCCAGAATTCAGTGTCAAACCACTCTATCTCATATGCTCTGAAACTGTAGCGCTGGTCAAAAGTACAAATGTCACGCAACGTCATTGGAGGGGAAGTTGATGGGGGAGCGCGGAAAATATCGTCACTTAGAGGCCGGTATGAAAAATCTACAAGAGTCACATTCATGCACAGCAACGTGCGATAAATGTTCACTGAGGATTGTGTGGATAACGGAGCAGAACAAAAAAACATTATCTGATGAGAGAGTTGTGAAGGTCTGCTTTTACAGCAGAGACCTTACGCAAAGGTAAACAAAAAGAGGAATTGTGTGACAAATTCAAGCAAATCCCAGTGTCAGCTAGAAGAATAAAAAGAAAATCTGAAACTAAGAGGGTGTATTGTTGCAGCCTTTTTGTTAAAGAGACACTTACTGAATTATTATTTAACATGATTTTTTTTTCAAAGAAAACGGTGCCGTTGTATTTAACTTAAAAATAAGCCACTTCTGTTCATTTCATTGTTTCTACAGTCAAACCTTTTATTATTTATGTGAAATTTAATCCCATTTTCTTTTAAATGCAATTTAGGTGCAATGAAAATTGTGTAGAATTGAAACAATAACTTGATGTGCAGGGTTTCATTACATTTGATATTCATGTAAGCTAGCCTGTTTGATTCAATGTAAGGAAAAATAAGGTTCGCTGTGAAGAAAATGGCATAAACAAATCTTACTCAATTTTAATGAAAGACCCAAGCCTGTGCATTGGCAATATTACAATAACTATAAGCATGCTATTTAATGTCTTCAAGACTTTCAAAATGATAAGAACATATTTAGAAAAGTTTTATAAATAAACAGGTACAAAATTATTCTATTTATTAATATTGAATTCTACTTTGAGGATATTTTTTTATTGCAGGAACCAATCAACCGCGATAAATGAGGGACTGTATATAAATCCAGAGTGTCAGATAATTAAATTAAATTAAACAGCTATTAAACAGTAGTTATATGTGGAATTGGTGTGGATACAATCGTTCTTTATGTGAAAAAAAAACACAATGGTCAATGAAATGAAAACTTAAAACTGACAAAAGTAAAAAAATATATATACTGGAAAAATACTGGAGTTTGCCTAAATGCATACTGACAAGCTACACATCTTCTAGTAGACAAATTTGGAGTCAGATCAGCTCTACTGTGTATTTACAGTGACACAATGATGCATATAAAGAAAAGAACACCATACCTGCTGTGAAGCTCAGTTATGTTCTAGGGCTGCTTTGCTGCCTTCGATACAGGGTGTCTTTAATCTGTGCAAGGTACAATGAAGTATACAATATAGGCATTCTGGAGTGAAATGTGTTGCCCAGTTATGTCCCAGTTGCAGGACAATAACCCAAAACACACAGGCAAAAACACTCAAGAAAGGCTCAGCCCAATACACTGGACATTTCTGAAATGACCTTCTTTGAGCCCCGATTTAAATCCAGTTGGACATCTGTGGTAAGATCTGAAACACACAGTCACGGGAAGGGACACATTAAACCCGGGAGAGCTGGAGCAGTTTGCTTGTGAGGAGTGGACCAAAATACCTGACAACAGTGGAAGGAGCCTCATTGATGGTTACAGGAAGCTCTTGATTGCAGGAATTACGTCAAAAGGTTGGTCAACAAGATATAAGGTTAAGGGCACTATGATTGTTGTCTAGGCCAGTTTCATTTTTTAAAGATTTCTTGGATCACAATTCATATTTCTGCTTTCCATTTGATAACTTTTTTTGTCAGTTTCCATTTATTTCAGTGATTCTCATGGCTTTTTCCTTCTTTAGGTAAAGGTACTAACAACTTCAACCTCATGTGTGGGTTAGAGTGTGTGTGTGCGTGTGTGTCTGTGTGTCAGTGGGTTAGGTTCCAACTCTCCGAATAAGCATAAATACCTTTCAGATAACACTGCCACTGATTAGGAGCAAGACTGTGTACGAGTGTGTGCGTGTGTGATGTAGCCTGGCTATGCTAAAGGAAACTCTGCCTGTTTCCTGCCAAGTTTGCTTTTTATTTTTCTCTCTCCTTCGACCCCCCCTTTTCTTCATCAATGCAATACAGTATGTCAGTTTAGCTTTACAGTTTCCATCTACATCTTGACTAACAATGCATTTCCCTGGACAAATAACTAAATAAGAAATAATTTGTCACAGTCTAGCTTTTGTTTCTAAACATTTTGCAATCCAAGCTGCAGAAAAAGACACACATTTTACAATATGTGACAAAAATGAGTATAGTCGTCCCTAGCAATATTGCGGTTTGATTATTGCTCCTTCGCTATATCACAGTGCTTCAAAAATGTATACTATTGTCAATTAATAGTGAAATACAAGTATTCTGGTCACAAAACATTGAGACTTTACCTTACATTAAACATAGGGCTGTCAAGTTTAACACATTAATAACAGAAATACTGAGCAGAGATAGACAAAGAAAAGGGTATTTTGAATGGTATGTTTAGTTTCAAAGCACTGGGAGATGGCTCTCACAACAAAAACAAAGTGATTTATATCTACGGTGGCTGTTGTTGAGTTGTCACAGAGTACTTCAAGTGCCAGAGAGAAGGTAAGAAGGTACTGCAAGTACTTTTAATTGTCATTTATACAGTGATACCTTGGCAAGTGTCCCAACTAATGTGCCTTTTTTAGATGTAGGGCATCTCTTGGCTATTTGTTTTTAACTGCGAGCTAAAATTTGGGCTATGAGCTGCCAGTTACTGGCAGGCATTTAAGACCAAATACAAGGTGAAAGAAAAATGTAAAAAATAAAGTATAGAAGTTTATCTGTGCAGTTTGAGAGAGAGTTAAATGGTGCATTGATCATCAAACAATGTGGGACAAGTCACGCTTGTGTTAAACATGCCAAAACTCTGGGAATCAATAACTGTATATTTATTTTTTAAATAAAATAATGGCCAATGTTTTCAAAATGTATATTCTTTCCATAAAATTTGATGTAGTTATTTACATATTATTATTGTTTTTTATTTTTTCAAGTGTTTTTTTTATCATTGCACGTGAATGTTTTCCGCATCTCTGTGGTTGGGGAGCCCCGCCTTACTGCATGCTTAGGGATATAATGTGCTCTTTAACACATTTGAAAATAGTGTAAAATGCCACTTTTAAAGGACTGGTTTCCTTATTTTATGATCCTTTGTCCCGCCCATCGGACGCTGAGCGTCTCCGCGGGTCTATGAGGCTGTGGGCTGGTCCAGATGCTCGGCTTCTGCAAGACGATCGGATGATCTGTCTGAGGCGGAATCCCTTTTTGATATACAGTAAAATAAACGAATCAGCGACCTTGCAGTATAAACCTCCACCCTCCACATTTTCCAAGTTTTTCATTCTGTTGTTCTGAACTAATCCGGAGACTTCACTGATCCCTAGAGACTTTGTCTTTGTTACTCTTAGGAATGGAGGGTAGACTACTTTCTATGTTAGTGTAAACCTGCTAATATGTCCACATTTATTATACTCAACATGCCATTTGACTCTGGAATAAACTTCACAGCTCTCCATTTTGTTGCATTTCCCTTGTTTCAGTTTCAATATCAGTTTGTACAGTACAGATAAATATATAGATATTATCAGTAGTCAATAGTATTTAAATGGGAGAGCGGTCGTAGGGGGAAGCGTGACAGAAAATAACCACTTGACCACGGCAAGGCCTGTTCTGAGTGGAAGCTGTCATGTTAAAGTGCTGTATGGTGGTGGCCACCATGCTTTACTCAGTTGCAGGGTTTTGGAAATTTCCTATAGCCTAGAACAGTGGTGGGCAAACTATAGCATGGGGGCCACATTCAAACGCCTAGTGGGCTGGATGTGGCCACCATGCTATAGTTTGCCCACTTTTAACATACAAGTCAAGAGTCAACTTGGGACAACCTTTTGATGGTTTAAGTAGCTTTTCACATCAACATCACACATTTCTAGACAAAAAACAGACAAAAACCCAGTCAACACATATATGACACACAACTTAACCTACCCAGTGCACTGTCAGCGAAGTAAAAAAGGAGAGACGTCCACATACCAGTACTCTTAAATAGTCAATGTTTTATCGTTCATAGTTCATACAGCCTTTATTCATGTATATTCCAGGTGTCTTATTCAGTTAAAGTGCTCCTAAAAAAGTGATGCAAGAACATACAGCTGATTGTATGATACTTTTACAAATAAAATAGGACACATCATTCCAGGTGGACTGTTAGAATCATAACCAAAAATTTTGTGCATGTATCAAATATATAGCCTGGCCCCCTGCCAGTTTTGTTAAATCATTGTGGCCCGTGAGTCAAAAAAGTTTGCCCACCCCTGCCCTAGAACACCTTTATGTACAGAAACAATTATTTTTTTTCCCATATCCTGAAAGAGTTCTTTGCCATAAAGTGCCATGTTGAATTTAGAGTGAGCAGTATGAGAGTGTGAGAGCAATAACATCAAATTTAGCATACCTTCTCCCCATTCACCCCTAAGGTCTTGTAACTAATAAGCCACATGAACCACGGGAGGGGAAAAAGTCTATTTGGGCCCAATTTGTACAGTTTAACATAAAAGGTATAACAACATTAGTCATCAGTTTAGACATTAATGGTTCTGTTTTGAGTTACTTTGAGAGGATAGCACATTTTCACTGTTACACCAGCTGTACACTGACTACTTTACATCGTATCAACATGTTGTTTCTTTAGTGCTGTCCAGCGAAAGGATATAATAAAATATTTACAAAAATGTGAGTGGTGTACTCATTTATGTGACATACAGTACTGTAGCCGACACACACTAATGTCTATTATTCAAAGGAAAATACCTACACATATACACACACTCACTGAGGCCTCGAATGCTGTAAGTGCTGTTGTAGTAAGAGTGAACAGGAAGTGGATTCCCAGAGACAGGAAGTTACTTTGTGGAGAGAGGAAGTGTTTGCCTGCATCCACCCTCTGTCTGCAGGGTGTGGAAGGAAGAAGGGAGGGTAGGGGGGATGGAGAGTGAAAGGAGACACAAAATTATACGATTAAAAAAAAGACAGAAAGAGAACGTGATGCATGTGACGTACAAGCCTGACCTAAAAAACTAACATCTTCAGCTGACAGAAGGTTCATCACTACAACCCACCCAGTAAATAAGCATATGTCTCTATATGCATTGTCTATAGAATTTGTGTTCACATACGCATGAAAAAGAGCTTTTTTTCATATTCTTGTCAAAAAAGCCAAAATACACTGACATTTATTTATGAAAGCAATAAAATGCTAAAACATACTAGGGGGGTGAATACTTTTGCAAGGCACCGTATACAGTATGTCACCGAAGACCCCCACCAAAATTCAACTGTTAACACTTCAAGAAAAGGAGCTAACTTGAAAAAGGGCTAACGAATGACCAACAGGTTTTCGCAGAAACTGAATACACCCCTGAAATTTAGCAACTAAATTTGGTACAGTGCAGTGCAGTATATCTACAATACTACTGGATTTCAACTTGAATATATTTTTGAGCAATCAGTGTACAGCTTGTATAGCAGGATAGATTTACTATACAAAAAATGTATGCGTCTAACAGCCATTATTGTCTAAATAGTGACTAGCAAGACTATTGTGTCTGCCAAGCATGGTGATGACAGCAGCTGACATTGGTGAGCTGCGGCTCATTGAGAGAAAGATAAACAGATTCCTACCTTCGGACATCCAAAGTTTTGTTTTTGCTTGCTGGATTGTCCAAAATTTAACTGCTGCATATGGGCCAACGGGCTCCAGTATGACGGAAATATTACCAGAGAGAATATGATGACCTCATCAAACCGCATTGTGAAGCATATAAACAAGTGTTGGCTGCAGTAACAAGCTTGCTCACACTCCGCCTGACTAACGTTATGTCATACCAAATATTAAAGTTATAAGTGGATAAAAACAATAGGACTCACTTCACGTTGTTGAGGTCAGAACAACCATCTGCATTTTTTTTCTGCATTTTGTCATCTGCATTATGTGTTGGGGTTTGCGGGCAAAGATTTTTTTAAAATCAATATTTTCAGATATGTCAGGCGTTCTAATAATTAAGCAACACATCACATGAATACTTCTAAATACTTCATAAATATTACTTCTACTACATGGGTGATGAAAGTGGTAAGCGGTAACCATAACATGTAACTTACAACTTATTTCCAAATGCCCACAAGGCATGCTGGGTAGTCCCGCGGCAACATGGAATATGAACTATGAACAATAAAACATTGGATATCAAGAGTATTTTAACTCCTCCCGGTTTACTTCTGACAACCTCAACAAATTTTGAAATCATGCAAAAAACACAAGCTACCCAGTATGCCTTAGGAGGAAATATATGGATGTTTTTATTGGTATAGGTATTGTGCGTAGATATTTATTTGTATGTCCACATGGTGTAGTACGTCGATTACTTTGTGTGTTGACTTATTGTGTTGTTTGGATGGCTTTTTGTATAAGATACAGATTGCATCTGACTATTTTGGCGACTCAATCGTGCCACAATTGCACTGCAAGTCATATTGCCAGCTAATTTTCATGTTAATGGTTGAAAAAAAAAAATTTGGAAATACCAAGTGAGCAGAATTAAAATGCTTGGTGGCCCTGATGTGGCCCACCTGTCGCAGTTAGCCCGCCCCTAATTTAGATGATGTGGGGTGCTTTACCTTCAGTGGCACAATGGAGCTTCACTTCAGGTTGTGCAGCTTCATCTGAATGCAAGTGTGTTATAAGTAAATATTTTTTATATACATACACAACTGCAAAGTGCTGGCATGTAATTTTTCAATAAATAAAAACTACAAATAAAGAATAAATATATATGAATTAATATTTTGTATAATAGTTTACATCTTTTTTAGGATAGTTTAACACTATAGACAGTGCAACAGTAACAGTTTCAACAGTCTGAATTATTTTATTTTTGTGAAATTAAAATCCATAGTACGTCAGTATAGTAGTATGTGTCAGTAGTATGTACAAGCAGATGGTCCTTTGTGACTTCTCGCACCTTCCAGTTGCTGCTTTCCTCTCCTATCCTCTTTTCTCCTCATCTTCTGCTGAACTTCAGGTCTTCTCTTCCTCTTTGAGCAACTGCTTACCCCTAAAATTAGAATGCCTTCAGGCGTTCAAGCCAATTGTATGTTTCAAATCTAAACTTACAATTTTGATCATCTTTTTCCTTGTTTTTGAGAAGAGATGGAACGAGATCTCCTTGATCGACGATGGGAAGAATGGGATGGGAGAATCTCTATTTTAAAACAGCGTCTGTCATGCCCCACCTAGGGGACAGAAAATGATTTGAAATACTACTGACAAACTGATGATATTTATTTACCTGTGCTGTACAAACTGAACTTGAAACTGAAAGGAGAGCTGTGAACCATACAAGTGTGTTCAAAAGTCAATTTTAATGTTAATTAATGTATGATTAATTTGGACATATTGGCAGGTTTACTCTAACATTTAAAGTACTCCCTGCTTCTCACGCCCCCCTTGACAGTTCACCACCCGCCTCCCAACGTTCTACAGCTGCCTTGCTCATCACTCTTGAGGAAGATAAAAAAGCAAAGGAAAATATCACTGAGCAAAGGAGAAATATAATTGATGAAATGGATCAGAATGCACGAATGAACAATGTGATCCTTAAAGGGCTCTGAATTACACCCGGGTCAAGAGATAGGGTACTCCAAAACCGAGGAGAACCAGATGGAATTCATGCTGCATCGACAAAGCAAAAGAGTGTCAACTATCTACAATCAAAGGAGGTGGATGTAGATATCAACACCATCGACACTTGCATCCCACTATATGGCAGAAAGGGCACCACACCTATCATCGTTAAATTCACCAACAGGGAATGCAAAACTGCACTACTGAAACAGAGAAAAAAGCCAAAAGGCACAAACATCTACATAAATGATCACCTGACAAAATGCAAAGGAAGCAGAGAAAGATACAAAGCACTTGACATCAAGTGATAAATGGAGGTCCAGGAGAAGCAAAAGTGTTTGTTGTTAAAGATATTAATGATCTGAATACATATTAAACATCATATTACCATGACAACAAGGAGAATGGAGGATAAATTCCAGAAAGAAAGAACCATGCAGTTAGAAGGATTACATCCAGTACCATTGACTTTGATATTATTGCAGCAAGGGCCTGCTCAACAAGGCACTAAAATTAAGAACCCATCTATCTATCTAGTGGATCCGGATATCAACAGGGGAAAAGGAAGAATTTCTATTCGTTTGTTTAGTTATTGTTTGTCTATATGTGCCCTGTGATTGGCTGGCGACCAGTCCAGGGTGTACCCCGCCTCTCACCCGAAGTCAGCTGGGATATGCTCCAGAATACCCCATGACCCTAGTGAGCATAAGCAGCATAGAAAATGGATGGACGGGTGGATGGATGAATACTTTTTTTGTTTAAAAATTGATGTGACACGAATAGGGTTATGATTAAATAAGCTCTGCTTCTTCCTACTCCTTTTTGGACGTGTGGAATTGTGACTTGTAACATAAGATATTCAATATAGACTGTATGCATGTATGAAATTAATTAAACCACCATTGACCATTGCTTTAAAAGCATATTTTTGTATTATCGCCGCCCATGTGGATCATAAAGTTAATGGGCCACACGGTCAAACAAAGACCCTTGGGTCACTGAAGTGTTGCGAGCCCCCCACGGCTGATGATCGGAACAGGAAGAAGTCTGCTGTGTGTGTGTGTTGCTTTCCCTGCTGGGTGACACGTGGGTTTACCAGAATTCCACATTCATTCATTCAGCCTGAGAAAACAATTGCTTCTGCTTTGCTGGGTGTCACCCTCTATGTGGGGCAATGGATCACTGGAGACAGCTGGCTGGCTGGCTGGCTGGCTGAGTGTACATGTGTAGGTATCTAGCTTTATACGTGTGTGTGTGTTGCTCTCTTTCTTTGTGTATGTGTGATCCTATGAGGTCACAGGTCAAGCTGCAGTTCACAGACAACCATGATGTTTCCCTCCCAACGGGAATGGAGGGCACTGTCCATATGCTGTCTTCACTCTCCTCTCTCTCTCTCTCACACACACACACACACACACGCGCGCAGAGGTGCAATCACATGATGATCCAACAGGTACGCATGCACACACACTGACAGCCAGATGTTAAATGAGATATGAAGGGTTGCCAATGAAAGAGAAGATTAAGAATGAATGTTTCATGCCATCAACAAAGTACAAACAGGAAAGTTTCACGCACGCATGAATATTGGTGGATTAGAAAGGACATAGAGAAACTACCTGCTGCAGTCACTGAAATTAATAGAGCTCGGCCTTGTCCAGTTAAATAACATCATTCGCAGGGGTATCAGGGAATCTTGTGAGATGAAAACGTGACAAGATTTCCCGTTTGGAGAAAAGCTGTCTTGCGAGAACAGGGCAGCCAGAAGCCAATCAGACTGTAGGTTGCTGTCGGGGAGGAGGAAAGAGGAAAGGCTAGGAAGCCGTATTTTTTGTTAAATACCATTCTGCCATCATACTTTCATAACCTCAGTTTGCCACTCTGGTCTCAGCAATAAATCAATCACACGAAACACTTCTTGGATTTCAGCATCTCTGTCATGCATGTCAGAAACGCGAAGACTATGCCTGTGAATTTCTCTTGGAGGTTAATCATATATCTATCTACCTACATCTCTCAGCAGCAAAAGGTAAAAAGAGGCCACAATACAGACTGTGAACTATGGCGATGCTACTATGAATGACAAACGAAACAAGGAAGTGGAAGTGTGCAAGGCCTTACTGTATTGGAAGCACACATTAAGTGCTTTTCACACATTTTAAACCCTGCAATGTAACTAAAGGTGTAATGTGGCAACCATAACTCCCCATAACACACCTCATACATGTGAAGATTTGTGTTGACAATTTACCGGCATGGTCGCTATTTTTTAGCAAATTGGGGTGCGCTTCTTGGATCAAGCATTTATTTGGTAATTTAACACGAGCGTTCCACAAAGACGGAGTATCAGCCGCACAAGATGTCTACCTCTGATTGTGAAGCAGACACACTGGCAGCACCTGCCTTCCTGGTGAAACACGTGTGGGTGTCCAAAGTGTGGCCTAGAGGCCATTGTGAAACGTGGTTCTTTGCAGAAATAAAATAATACAATTACAGACAGAATGAATAGCAATGAAAAAATACATCGCAAACGCCAGTTCCACCACTTTACAGGGTGAAAGTACTATAAGGTATCATTGTATATTTATAATACATGATCTAAACAATTATATACTTTAGCACCAATTTGTGGGACAAAAAGCAATTCAAATCCCCCCTGCAAGGTTTTGTGACTCGCCTAAATAAGTTTGTTTGCCCAGTCATGTTTTCGTTGTCTACATGATGTGTATTGTCTCGTCCCTCATGACACCTACTACTGTATGTGAGTGTATGCAAATATTTCAGACTGTAAGTAGAATTTTAACCGTGTGTAAATTTGAGAAATTCAAAATTTGAACTCGCACACTCAGTTCTATCTTTTTACGACTGATGAGGTATGTTGTATAATTATTCCACACTGAAAACAAAACATTAAAAATGTAAAATTAATATGAAATTGACACCCATGATGTGTACATACATTTCCGACCACAACTCAATTTCTCTGCCCAAATAGTTTCATGAGAACATTAAAAATACGCCTTTGAATGAGACTATAGTAGGAAAAACTGTTGGTACACTCGCCGGGTCCTCCGGCGTTTATGCAGCTAAAAATTAAATACAAAGAAATGCCTGTTTTTGCTGGATCACTCTTGTACAAACAGGCCCTTAAAGAGCAGACAGACTATTTTCTTCATGGAGAATGACATAAGACAGTCGTGGTATTATTACAGTGTTTGCAGTCGTTTTTGTAAACATTCTACACACAAGAGGGGAAAATTAAATAAGTTAGAATATGTGCCTTGCTCACATTTTTTGATTGAACTCAATCAGGATTCTTCACTCACCTACCACACTTTTAGCTACTCTAACATTGTTAGTGGAGTCCTCTTTGTGGGAAAACCTGCACACTAGTCCTTTTTCCTCTCTATATATTTTTAACCATCTAATTCATCCTAAATTGGTAATAATTTATAAATACTGTACGTGAGAGTATAATAAAGTATACAGCATACATGTACATATTGGTGACATAGGTGTAAGATGGCATTATCTCTAGCGGTCTGTGGTTAATTTGTCTTAAAAGCCTTAAAACTTGCAGCAAATGTTTGATCACAAGTCCCTAACAGGTAAACAGTGCAGAATATTTAATAGTAGATACGGAAAAAAATCCCGGAATGACTGCTAAACCATGACTGATTCCATCTGTTTTCCTATCAGTCATCTATTATTATTATAGTTCTTTAGTGGTGAATACACGTTCTACAATTTAAAATCTGTACTCACCACTGTAGGATTTACAGCATGAAAAACAGGCAGTTTGGGGGTGTGTCCATTATTCGAGTCATTTTTCGCTATTTGTCGAAAGTCTTGAAAAATAACCCCCATCAACAGTGGGTGATCTACTGAAGTGTATCCTTTTTTATTTTAGCCTAATCAGCATGGGCAAACTGTGTATTTACTCACAGTGGACCAGCTTTGATAATGCAGATATTATCTGAATGAAGAAACTGTTTGTATACTTTCACACCACCGTTCAAAAGCGTAAAAAAAAACTTTCCTTTTGTCTCCACTTTCCCCTTATTATCAATCACTTTCACTTTTTCAACACATTTCCTGATCATTTTATTTTTCACCCTGCTTGACAGCTGGCACAAGTCAGCAGACAGCTGCATACAGCTGTGCTGGTGACATCTTCATACAAACAACACACACACACAGGCTGGGGGAACAGAAGACAGCTGTGTTTTTATACTGTATTACAGATATGAAAGACATTTACAAGCTCATGTTCTGCTACCGGGTGTCTGCGACTGATCCCATGAAAAAAGTTACTTTGACAAAACTAATAGTTTAGAATTTGAGGCCTCTGTGATTTTATTATTGTTTTAGCAATACTGTGACTCATTCTGACAAACTCTTTCTAAAATATTTAATTGACTGTGTTTCTAAATAAGGTAACTAAAATATGCCATGTCTATATGCTATAAATGTTTCAGCAGAGAACAGAAATGGTGCCAATCCAAAGGACAACAATCCCTCTTTGCTGATTCTGACACTGTCCCACCTGGATCTCTCACACGCATCCAGGAATGTTGTGGCTAAAACAAATGTTTACATTTGAACTGTTGTTGTTTATGCACTTTTTCCCAACTGTTGGCTGTGGCTATAAATCACTTGTTGAAAACACTAGCACTAGTGTAATGTTCATGTAACATTTTTTGACAGTATTGAACAGAGTAGATGTATTGTCATATACGGTAGCTATAGCATATTTTATATTCCTATTGGCTATGTTTGACTGCTGGCATATTTGTTTATTACACTAAACATACAAACGAGCACATCTTTAAAAAATGTGGCAGTAGTGCAATGCCAAAGCTATTGTTGCAAAATAGATATTGCCACCTAGTGGCTAAAAAGGACATGTGCCATTAGCGTAGTAGGTACAATTTTGTTTTTATTTAGAAACCAAAAGAGGGCCCCATTAAAATTATAAAATTGATAAACGACAATAAGTTTAAAGATGCTAGGCCCCGAACAAGCTGAACAATTGACCAAAAACAGAACAATTGCCAACAATTATTTTTCTCACTTCTACTCTTTTGTATTTAATGCTATGTGGATTCCGTTTGGCTTTCTTGACCTAGACCTATATTGTGAGATTGTTCTCATGATCCTTCTTCCTCGGTTGAGTTCACCTTGTTTTTCAAGAAACGTTGTCTTTGTTTCAGAGGCATGTTGTTACCCAGTGCTTTCTTACAGTTCATCCTCTTCTTCAAAGCCATGATCTTAATTTTCTTCCAGTACATTTTGAATTGATGTGTTTCCAGATGTTCACCTGCGTAAACAGTTAACTATCTTCTGATTTAGTAGTTGTCTTAAGGGCATCCTCAGCAGTGAGATTTTAAAATTGCATTTGCTTACAAACACTTTCGCCCTTTGTTGGTGACAATGGAATATTGCACTGAATTTATTATGTGCACAAACTATGAAGAAAATGATAAAGATTTTATGCTTCTACCTCTCCAACCTTGTTGTCAATCAGATTTATGAGTAGAAAGAACTGCAAAATTGAGTTCATCAAGGGGCCTTGTTGCACACCTCCACAATGGCTTCCTGCAGTTTCTTCACAGACGCAGTCACGAGTTGGAAACTTTCCTGGAAACTGCCACTTCCCTCCATCAGCCAGGCGCCCTGAAGCTCTCTGATCCAAGTCAGAAAGTCATCCAGATGCTTCTGTAAGTCTGCTTGCTCCTTCAGCTCGGCCTGAAGAGCATGTCTGGTGCACACTTCCGCCTCATAAGCGCTGTGGAGGTCCGCCATGGACGCCTCCATTCTGAGCATCTCCTGGAAGGTGGGTGGGAATGTTATAGTTTATCATATCAAGCAATCAAAGCATCACAAATTAAATTAACAACGATTAATAGCAAACAATGACACACACACCACTTTCATACTAGGCAATGTGGGTGAAGTGCCTTGCCTAAGGACACGCAGAAAGTTTATTTCCTCCCACTGTGGCACCTGGTGTTCCTCTGAGGTCTCCCATCCAAGCACATAGTTTATATGGAGTTACATGGAGAAAACAATCAAAAATTCATGGACATTTACTTTTACCTTCACTTAAGATGTGATTCTAGATGTGCGTGTTGATTGCGTAGCAAAAAAACCCTCCTCTTCAACACCACCCTCCTGTTTTGTCATGAGTTACTTCTTGAATTCAAATTGTGCTTCTCACCTCAATAGACCAATATGGAGGAAGGAAGGAAGTTGGTGTTGAAGAGGAATGTGTCTCGCTGTCAACAAATCTTTGGAAACAGTGAAGTCTTCAATGAAGGTAAATGTCCATACATCCATCCATCTTCTATGCCTCTTTTCATCATTAGGGTCAGGGAGGTTTTTTGGAGCCTAAACTAGCTGATTTGGGGCGAGAGGCACGGTACGCCCTGGACTGGTCGCCAGTCAATCACAGGGCAACCAAAAAAACATTCGCTCGCACATTCATACCTATGGACAATTTAGAGTCGCCAGTTGACCTAACATGAATGTTTTTGGAATGTGGGAGAAACCGGGGTACCCGGAAGAAACCCACGCACGCACAGGAAGAACATGCAAACTCCACATAGACATCCCCAACAAAGATCCAAACCCAGATCTTCCAGATCTCCTAAGTGTGTGGCCAACATGCTAATGAGGGTAAACGTAACCTTAAATATTCATTTATCCCTGTCATTCATCATTTACATGCATTTGATATTGTTTCACGTATGTAAAACAAGGGTTTCTGTATGAATTGTATTAATGGATGTGAATGCTATATTTACACACATATTGACCACAATTATTCTTTTAAAAATAATATAAATATAATAAAAATGTTTTATTTTGATAAACATGCACCAAAAGCATCTGTGTGCCCTGATGGCACTTGCGCAAGTGTGACCAGATAAAAGTACACAACTAGTCTTGTGCTGACGTTCAATTTGTTTCGAATTATCGAGAGAATGAAAAACAGGCTCTAAACTGTGTAGTCAATTGACGACAGCTACTCACATGCTGAGCTATCTATGCCAGCGAGTGCGATCGCTGGTGTTTGAGTCTCATTAGACTGCCTCTCTGGCGGCAGCTAGGTAGCTCGTTTTTGACCCACTGGCAAGCTACAAGTGACTATCACGTTCATGGTGTACATGCCAACTATTTGCTTCCCCACTTGGTATTGTCCTATTCAATTACGTCACCTGTATTTAATGACAAATGAGAACACTGAGTGGAGATGTGCTTTATAAATAAAGTACAATTTAAATGATGGCAGTCACATAAAGCACAAATAGATCACCTCTTATTTCTATATATTTACTTTTTTTTAGGATTGTCCCAATCTAATCTTTTTTGGCCCACACTCTAACATAATAGGTGTGGTAAATGTGCCAAATTCATGTTTGTTTGTAACAACAGTTTATTATTACAAAAAACAAAAAAAAAAGGTACCGGATCGGCAAGACTATAAAAAAACTGGATCAGGTCAGATGCCACAAAGTGTGGATCAGCACATCCCTAGCTTTTTTAATATATCATTTTAAAAAATAATTTCTCAATTCCATCCATCCAATTTCCCGAGCTCCTCACCCTATCTCTTAGGGTGAGTCCAGCCACCCTACGGAGGAAACTCATTTCCGCCGCTTGTATCCGCGATCTCGTTCTTTCGGTCATGATCCATAACTCATGACCATAGGTGAGGGTGGGAACGTAGCTCGATCGGTAAACAGAGAGCTTTGCCTTCCGGCTCAGCTCTCTCTTCACCACGACGGTCCGGTACAGCGACCGCATTACTGCAGATGCTGCACCGATCCGTCTGTCGATCTCACGCTCCAACCTTCCCTCACTCGTGAACAAGAACCCGAGATACTTGAACTCCTCCACCTGAGGCAAGACCTCACTCCCAACCCGGAGGGTACAGTCCACCCGTTTCCGACTGAGAACCATGGCCTCGGATTTGGAGGTGCTGAGTCTCATCCCAGAAGCTTCACACTCAGCTGCAAACCGCTCCAGTAAACGCTGAAGGTCACAGCCTGATGAGGCCATAAGGACCACATCGTCTGCAAATAGCAGAGACGAGATCCTAAGGTCACCAAGCTGGACTCCCTCAACACCTTGACTGCGCCTAGAAATTCTGTCCATGAAGATTATGAACAGAATCGGTGACAAAGGGCAGCCTTGGCGGAGGCCAACGTTCACCGGAAACAAGCTCGACTTACTGCTGGCAATGCGAACCAGGCTCCTGCTTCGATTGTACAAGGACCGAATGGCACGTAGTAGCGGGCCATCAATCCCGTACTCCCGGAGCACCCCCCACAGGACACCACGAGGGACACGGTCGAATGCCTTTTCCAGGTCTACAAAGCACATGTAGACCGGTTGGGCAAACTCCCACATACCCTCCAGTACCCTTGCAAGGGTGTAGAGCTGGTCCAGTGTTCCGCGACCGGGACGAAAACCACATTGCAGCTCTAGTAACCGAGGTTCGACTAACGGTCGTGCCCTTCTCTCCAGCACCCTGGAGTAGACTTTCCCACGGAGGCTGAGGAGTGTGATCCCCCTATAGTTGGAACACACCCTCCGGTCACCCTTTTTAAAAATGGGGACCACCACCCCGGTCTGCCAGTGCAGAGGTACTGTTTCCGACTTCCATGCAATGTTGTAGAGGCGTGTCAACCAACACAGTCCCCCAACATCCAGAGCAAATCACTCCCAAGTGGCAAGGCTCCGGGGGTAGACGAGTTCCGCTCTGAATTCCTCAAGGCTCTGGATGTTGAGGGAATTTATCAATTGTTGTTTTTATTTATTTATCCATTGTTGTTGTTTTTAACAAAAGCTGTCATTGTTCAACTACAAGCTGGAACTATTAATGCTGAAACCCCCGTTGAAAAGCCAGCATTTCAAGAAACGCTGCAAACGTTTGACAGACGGTATCATATGTCTGTGAGAAAATACAGCTCACAAACGCCAATTATGCAAATGTACAAAGTGAAAGATATTTAGGTATTTAAAAAATTATTGGATCACTATTATTTATTATTATTATTGTCATAATTTTATATTAAACATAGGTTTGTTTGGGCTAAAGAAATGTTGACAATATTGTTTAACGTCAATTTGTGGGACAATAAACATTTCAAAACACACCTGAATTGCATTGCAAGTATTGCCTCGTCTCGCTCGCGTGGAACCAATCTTGTTCATCATCTCGTCTTTAGAGCCGGGTCTCTCGTGACACCCGTAGTATTTAGTACAGCAGTTTCGAAGTTTGCCAATTTTATACGTGTTATACGTTACACGTGTTATATTTTATAGCAAAAGGTACAAATTCTCATTAAAAAATGTATATACTCAATATACTGTATATTAGTGTTTGCATTCTTGATAAACATGTACAATGTTCATAAATACTTGTTTATAAATATACTAAATATATACGCATATTATCTGTATTTATAGTTGGGGGTAGATCTTTGCAATTAGGTCATTTTTAAATCATCTCACAGGCTGAAAAGTGTGATCACCACTGAAAAATGGAGATGTGAGTAATAGAAGTAGAAATTGTTGCCTTTACAACACAGTACAGTATATACTCATTATTTAGTTACCTACCATGAGCTTGTAAAGGTTGTTCGCTGGAACAGCCCGTCTATTGGAACTCATTAGATTATTCAATGTGCCTAATGTAATAGCCCCTTTGCGGTCTGTTGTTGACCCACCTGTGTGTCAGGAGGATGTTTTCTGTGGGATTCATCCTCTGGCAGCAGAACATTGGGCGGTATGGAGAAACACCGAGTGACCAGTAGGGCCTCCATTGTCTCCGATAGTTGCTTGAAGCGCTCGACTAAAAATTGTTGGAGCTTCCGAGTACACTCCCTGGCTCGCACCCGGAGCTGTTCCTCAGTCGCCTTTGACTTGCCCTTATTCAGTTGTCGGACACATTCTTTTTCCACGACGGGCAAGATGTCGCACAGACAGTCCTGGAAGGCGCTGTAGACCCGCAACATGCATGTCTGAGGGGTGAAGCCGAAAAACTGCGACTCGTACAATTGTAAAGTTGACGAAGGCAGAATATTTGAATCGTCACAAACGTCTCCTTTGACTTCCATCTTTGTTTATACTTTCCCGCGTCGTGCTGATTTTCTTCTTCTTTGTCAAAATCTGACAGCAAAACGACGACGAATTGTGCTCTAGTGCCATCTAGCGGCAAATTATAAAGTGGTCACTGGTACGGTGCAGTATTAATATTCCTGACACGAGGCTTATGTGACTGTATGTTTAGTCAGCGCTAAAACAATCCCAGTGATGATCAAAATGTGTTTTAAATACGTTTTAATAATCTATTGTAAAATTACTACTCACTTTTCTCACAAACTATTAGGCACCACCATTTGTTCATTCACCTGTATTATTTATTGTTATTTATATTTACACAATTTAAGACTTTCATGCAGTATTGCCTGTCTTGTCTTAAATGTGCACTACATCACTCCAACAATTCCAAAAAATTTTATTACCACAAACATTTGACTGGCGACCAGTCCAGGGTGTACCCCGCCTCCCGCCCGAAGTCTGCTGGGATAGGCTCCAGCATACCCGCGATCCTAATGAGGATAAGCGGTATAGAAAATGAATGAATGAATGAATTTTGTAACCAAAATTAGGGAAAAATGAAAAACCTTCGCCAGACCTCAAATTTGGCCACTAAAAGTAGCAGTAGTTGTGATCACTTGTGATCACTTGATCACTAGTTGTGATCAAGGATATATTCAAACATCTATCTAAATAAAAAAACATTCCTGCAAAGTTCCAAGTGACATTTTTAACATTATTTTTTCCAACAAAAAAACAAAACACAGTAGAAAAGACCTCTCCAGTAAATCATCAGAACATAAAGTCATAAAGTATCTATGAACTTTTTAAAAGCTACCAAACTTAGTAATAAAGTACAATTTAGTTTTATTTGTTGCTGTTGTTGTTTTTTCACCTGAAATTTCCAAGTGTTATCTGTATTGATGTAGCCTGTGTAAGCCCATCCATCCATTTTCTAAACCGCTTATCCTCATTAGGGTCGCGGGTATGCTGGAGCCTATCCCAGCTAACTTCGGGCGGGAGGCGGGGTACACCCTGGACTGGTCGCCGGTCAATTGCAGAGCAGACAGACAACCATTCACACTGTAATCGCCAATTAACCTAACATGCATGTCTTTGGAATGTGGGAGGAAACCGGAGTAACCCACACACGCACGGGGAGAACATGCAAACTCCACAGAGATGCCCAAAGGAGATTCGAGCCCTAAACCTCCTGACTGTGAGGCCAACATGCTACCCAGTCATGCACCGTGCGGATGCCAGTGTAAGCCATAGCAATAATTAACATCCGCAGGGTGGCGGTATTGCACTAACATGGTTTGCATTCGCCATTAGACGACAAAGAAGAAGAAGAAGACGATGACGACAACGATGCCCTATTGGCCAACAACCAACAGAATGACGTAGGCAGTCCGACACGCCGCCTCCTGTTTGAAGGGAAAGGAGTCAAGCGCCTGCGCACTTCCTACACGGTGGGTGCTCTCTAGGCTGTTGATAGCGGCTTTTCGCTTCCACACGTGTAGTCATTCCTATATGAATCGCCAGATCCTGGATTTGTGTGTAAGCACGTTTTGTAGTCACTATTTGTCTTTATTTCTGTTTCATGTTTAGCTGTTCGGTGTCTAGGACGCAGCTTCCTATACGACAGGGGCTAAGATATGGAAGTTTAGACGGCTCTGCTCTTGTTAGCATAGTGTTGATATAGCTAGCCAACGAGCATCCACTTTTTGTTTTGTTGCTAATGCTAGCTAGCTAGCAACCCAAGGTAGATCAGCGCCCAATGCGCCAAGGTTTGCATATGTAGTTAAGTTGAATGTGTGTTGCTGGCCGTCCTACCTTCAGGTGTGAAGCCAGAGTAACCGGCAACCATGGGGGCTTATCTGTCGCAACCTAACACGACCAAGACCTCTTCTGATGGCGGCAACGGCATCGTGAGCTACGGCTTCTCGGCTATGCAGGGCTGGCGTGTTTCTATGGAGGTGAGGCGACCGTCTAAATGGCGGCATAATTGGAGCTGCTTCGTGTGTAGATAGTTAAAATATGAACTAGGACGTATAGGCGCAGTCATGCGGCTTTGGTGTATTTGATCGAATTTGCACGTTACTTTAGAGTGTTTATTGTGTGTTTGGGGGCTTGTTCATAACAGGATGCTCACAATTGTATCCCGGAGTTTGATGAGGACACCGCCATGTTTTCTGTGTATGATGGTCATGGAGGTAAGACGTTGAATAATCAATTTTTTTTTTTTACAGTCACGGGGCACCTAATTCAAGCTAATATTAACTAAATCCAGTGCACTTCAACCCATAACTAAATTATAGCCAACATAGTGCCTATGTTTCCTTGTGTCCTACTCATATCACAGTCACTGAGATTTTATAGCCCTTTCTTTTAGGAGAAGAGGTGGCTCTTTACTGTTCAAAGTACCTTCCTGATATTATCAAGGAGCAAAAGACTTATAAAGATGGCAAACTGCAGAAGGTTAGAAGCTTGTATCTATGGCACAACCGTTTATTTCAGTTGAGTTCTACTGACGTCTTGTTTGTGTATTTTTGCTAGGCGCTGGAGGATGCCTTCCTAGCCATTGACTGCAGAATCACAACAGAGGACGTCATCAAAGAGCTTGCACAGATCGCTTGGCGCCCCATTGAGGAGCCACCCATTAAAAAGGTGGCAGACGAGGATGACCGTAAGTGCACGAGAGGTCACGTTGTGTGCCTATTATCCGATGATTACTTCCTCCTCGACATCTTTTGTTGTCCCCAGTGGACACAGAGGAGGCGGCTCTGCTCCACGAGGAGGCCACCATGACCATTGAGGAGCTGCTGGTGCGCTACGGCCAGAGTAGAATTGCAAGCAAGCAAGCTGCTGCCACCAGGTAGAGTGAACATCTTTGTCTCTGAAAAAGTGTTCTCCCCCTAACCCCCTTTCTTTTTTTGCATGTTTGTCACATGAAATGTTTTAGATCATCAAACAAAATAGAATTTAGTCAATGACAACACAAAATGCAGTTAGATTTAAATTGAACTTTTTATTATTAAGGGAGAATGATTGCCACCTGTTAAAACATAATTTAAGATCTATCAATCTGTAAAAGGTTATGGTCATGACATTTCTAAAACTTTGGAACTCCAGCAAACCATAGTGAAAGCCATTATCTACAAGTGGTGAAAACTGGGAACAGTGGTAAAAGTTCACAAAATTACTCAAGATCACAGCAACAACTAATACGAGAGGCTACAAAAGACTCCACAACAACATTCAAATAACTGCAGGGTTCACTTGCCTCAGAGACATTGTACAAAAACGGCCTACAGAACCCAAACATTAAGGCTTGTCTCAATTTTGCATGAAAACATCTTGATGATCTCCCTGACTTTTGAGAAAATATTCAGATTAGATGAGACCAAAGAAGAGGTTTATGGATGTAGTGAAAGAGGATATGAAGGTAGTTGGCGCAAGAGAAGAGGATACAGAAGACAGGGTTAGAGGGAGGCAATTGATTCGCTGTGGCGACCCCTGAAGGAATAAGCCGAAAGGAAAAGAAAAAAAATCGCAGGGCAGACATATAACCATTCACACTCACATTCATACCTATGGACAATTTAGAGTCGCTAATTAACCTAACTTGCATGTTTTTGGAATGTGGGAGGAAACCGGAGTACCTGGAGAAAACGAAATGAGGACTTTGAAGTGGCCTAGTCAAAGTCCTGACCTGAACATCCTTTTGAGATGCTGTGGCATGACCTTAAAAAGGTGGTTCATGCAGGAAAACCCTCCAATTTCAGCAATTCTGTAAAGATGACTGGGCCAAAATTCTTCCACAGTGCTCTAAGAGACTTATTGCAACTTGCATGCCTGATTGCAGTTGTTGCTAAGGGTTCCCTGATCAGTTATTAGGTTAAGGGGGAAATCACTTTTTCAAACAGGGTTTGGACTTTTCTCCCTAAATAAAAAAATAAGTTTCATTTAACAACGTCATTATATGTTCAATTGTGTTGTCATTGACTAATATTTAAATGACTTTGATCTGAAACCTTTAAGTGTGACAAACAAGCAAAAGAAATTACATCAGGAAGGGGGCAAACACTTTTTCACACCACTGAAGATCAGGGGTGTTTGGCACAGTCTCCTAAGGGCCTCTCCTACTTCTGAAAAGATGATTTTTCTGGACCAACGTTTGTGTCTTGTACTCTCCTAAGACTATTCTGTCTTGTTTTCTTTCCAGTGTGGCTGTCAAGAAGGCATCCGACCAGCCTCTTGAGTCCCCTGGACACAAAGGGGAGGGTGAGGAAGGACTAAAGAAGCAGGAGAGTGCGAACGGAGAGGTTGAGGAGGAGAGTAACGGTATGGGAAAGGATGACAAAGCAGCCACATGCGGCTCCAACCTGCGTGCCTGTCGGAGAGCGGTTACCAACGAAGGGTGCAGCGGTGGTATGGCTCCCTGATTTTGGCCATCTAGTTGGGTGGGTCCATTTGACAATGTTTCCACGGTAATGTCTTCTCTCTGCAGCATCAGACTGTAGTAGCTCACGAAGCTCCAATGGAGAAGAAAAAGTTTGCAAGGCTGAGGTAGATGCAGGTCCCTCCTGTTCCTCATCCGCCAAAGCTGGAGGCGATTCCAAGTCTAGATTTTTTGATGACAGTGAAGAGTCTGAGGAGGAAGGGGAAGAAGAAGAAGAAGAAGAGGAGGAAGAGGGTAGCGATGAGGAGGTAAAGAATCATCCTCTTCATTAGTGGAGACAGTCAAAGCTGATGTTCTTTTTCTCAGGATGGCAGTGAAGAAGAAGAAGATGATGAAGAGGCTGACAGCAGTGAGCTGGAAGAGGAAGATACCGAGGAGGGAGAGGAAGACTCTGAGGATGAAGATGAGGAGGGAATGTGTCTACCAGGGATGGATGGCAAAGAAGAGGTACAGTACGTACACTAGAGCTGTGGGGATACACTGATGTAACAATAGGATATACAGTATATTGCAATACACAGCTCATTTGCAACTAACTTGCAAGCAAGTGTAAAAAGAAGTTAACGTGTAAAACAAACCCCTAATTATGGTAAGTCCAAGCAAGTCTATTTACATCACATAACTTCCACGGTGTTATTTTTAAATTCAAAAGATTCTTCACTTGTTTAAATGTTGAATGTGTTTTGGTGAGTGGCTTACGAAGGGTTAATGTCTGCCTTTCTTGTTGGGTTTCCGCAGCCGGGCTCTGACAGCGGTACCACGGCTGTCGTAGCGCTAATCCGAGGCAAGCAGTTGATTGTGGCTAATGCTGGAGACTCTCGCTGTGTGGTGTCCGAAAGAGGTAATTTTCATGTATTTTGAACCAGTGTCAGTTATCACTCCAAGTCACTGGTGTTAAGTGACTGCTGCTGTAGCAACTATAATGCCCCACTTCCTGCTTTGGCTGCAGGAAAAGCTGTGGACATGTCTTATGATCACAAGCCTGAGGATGAGGTGGAATTGGCTCGCATTAAAAAGGCTGGAGGCAAAGTCACCATGGACGGACGGGTCAACGGGGGACTCAACCTCTCCAGAGCCATTGGTATGTATACATTGGTATATGGGAATGTAGATCAGCGGGTCAGCTGCACACATCCCGAAACAGTTTGAAGAAGGTGACAGCATAGGTAAGTTAAACATACTATCTGGTGTTGCAATAAAAAGTGCAGGTGCTGTTACACAAACAATAGCAATTTAGAATGCAAAAACACACGCACTGTTCAGTGGTCTCAGGCTATTTATCTCAAGATAGAACTTGATTATTGTCCATAACATACCCCTGCTCATACCACAGGGCCACCAATACAACAGGCCACACAGGTGTGTGATGAGTCCCGAGACCCATTGTTGTGCTATTCGTCCACAACCATCACCGGATGTTGCAGAATTGTAATGCATGGCCCCATGTTGCAAGGATCTTTACGAAGCTGAAAACATCCCAGTTCTTGTATGGCCAACAGACTCACCACGGGACGTGCACCCATTGGGCATGTTTGGTATGCACTGGATCAGTGTTATCCGCAGTTTGGTGCTTCAGTGAAAAGCAACATTAGCAACTTCTGGTGGAAGTCAAGCCAACACAACCTATGTCACTAAACTGAGCGAAACACAGGTCGCCATTACAAACACACAAACACCTCAATGCTCTCATTTCAAGCCAACATTGTTCAATATCTTTGTGGGTACACAAGTTAGCACCAAAATAACATGTTAAAGCAAGGACAGCCACCAATCCGTTTCAAACTGTTAATACGCATTGTGATGTATAACATTTCTGTTATACTGTGATAATCGGAGTATAACTACATTTTACCTGTGCAATACTTTGCCATCTCTTCTGGTTTATGACAGTGGCTGTTTTGGCTTTCTTTTTTATTTGCTTTTTTACCTCCTTGTAAACCTCCATAAGGATTTCCGCAACTGACGAAAGGACGCAGCTCTCGTTGCCATGATGAATCAGTGTATCTGTCAATCACAAAACTGGGTAGCAGGGTCTATTTTTTACCACCATTTATCTTTTAAGATTACATGGGTCAGTTTTGTAATTGATTTTCTTTGCAGTTGAATCAAAGGTAAACCATAGTTGTTACAATGTGATGTTTTGCGTTATCGTTGATCTCAGGTGATCACTTCTACAAGAGAAACAAAGTTCTGCCGCCAGAGGAGCAGATGATTTCGTCCATGCCCGACGTAAAGGTTCTCACGCTCAACGAGGACCACGACTTCATGGTCATTGCCTGCGATGGCATTTGGTGAGGATTGAGAGCTTTGCAATGTTTTCTGGTACACAGGTGTCACAAGATCTCAAGATTGAAAAGTGATATTTACAATATTTCCTTGTAAAGAACAGCTCGCAGCACAGCGCAAGTTAAAAGTCAATCAGACTGTGAGCTATGGCATGAATGATAAAACAAGTATAATATGAAGTGTCAGTCCGCAAAGCAGAATTGGAACTGCACATTAAACCTTACACTATAAATCTCACAATCCTACCTATATTTGGTGTTCCCAGCGTCGCCAGTTTGCTCGTGACGTGTTGACGCTTTTTTTTCATCGGAGTTCAGCAGCTGCCACGGTGAACTGTAAGCTAAAATTTGGGTACGAGCTGCTAGGTAACGCCAGGCATAGCCGAGGACAGCTATTTGGGGGCTTGTGTCAAACAATTCCTGAAGAGGTAGCAGTGCTAGCATTAGCGGTGTCACTGGGAAAGATAATCAGTAAAACATACTGCACATACATTATAGCGACATCAACAGCATCAATATCAGACCTTCCTACTTTATAGATGAAAAATTATTTCTATCTGTTATTAAGTGCAATTGAGTTATGGACCCGCCATAAATGAGTATGGACAAAATGCGATTAATCGAGTTTGAATATCGATTGACCTATTTAAAAGTCATGTTAAAATATTGTCTTGTCTCGTGACTTGACTGTATCGTGACACCCCTATTTGTACGTGCTGTTTTTTTCCCTTCTACCTGTTGCTTTCACACATTTGTACATGCAGGAACGTATTAAGCAGTCAAGAGGTGGTTGATTTCATCAGTGAGAGGATCAAACCAGACCAGAGCGGCATCGCCAGACCCCTTTCGGCCATTGTAGAAGAGGTGATGAAACACATTTATTAGTAACTGGTTGCTGCACTGCAATACAATCTAACAAGATCCAATACATGTGCTGTATCAAAAGTGTTTTTTTTTAACAAAGCTAATGATTGACGGAGTGATATATTTAACAATATGTTTATTTATGTGGTATTTTGCACCGCAACTAAAATTTTAGAAACTAGCCATAGGGATTGAAGATCATCTATTCACTACTGCTAAAACTATTACGATATTTGGCAAATTACAATATTCCTTGGCAGTGATTATGCCGCAGTCAGTGTATGTTATAAAAAAAACCCACTGGTTTTTGATACCAAAATGAAACAAATAATTGTATTGCAACTTTTTATTATTATCAAGTTATTTTATTATTCGTATGTTTCAAGGCCCTTTTAATGAATGACATTGACATTTAATGGCCTTTTTTTATTTAATGAAGTTTGAAATTGTTTATATTTTACTATATATGTATTCAAATACATATTTATTTATTTAAAAAAAATTATGATTCATTTGTTAAGGCTTTTGTTTTAATTCTGTGGAAGCCCAATGAAAAGGGACTGTTAAAAAAAAGTCCCTATGGAAAGCAGAATTAATTAAACAAAGATGACAAAGTGAAGATTTAACTGTACTGAAACCTGCTGGTGCGCCGTGAGATATTTGCTATGTGATGTATATTTTGCCCCACCCCTTCTCAGTATTTTCAGTTCTGTCAGTATGATGCAGTGCAGGTGTAGGCCACAGCAAACTACAACCACAATAATAAACATATTAACTATGGTTTGTTGTAAGCAGCCCACCCAGAGTAAATTATGACCTAAAATTCAAGATAGTTAATTAAAAGGTTGCTTTGCAATTTGTTGTGTCCTTGGACAGCTGTTGGACCATTGTTTGGCCCCTGACACATCTGGAGACGGGACAGGCTGTGATAACATGACCTGCATCATCATCACCTTCAGGCCGCACCCTTCTCCAGCTCAGAACCAGTCGGATGACACGAAGAAGAGGAAGCACCCAGAGGCTGAGCAGGATGAGAACGGGAATGACAGCAAAAAGGCCAAAAGTGAGCAAAACTAAGGAAAACTGTCGCCAGGGCTCACTTAGGTAGATGCAGCAGAGAAAATGAAGACCTCACACAAACGCTCACTTCACCCTTAAAACAGAATCAACAAAAGCACCAGTACGCTTCTGTTTTAAGTTGTTGTTCGCTCTCATTGGGAATTGGCACGAGAGACCCCCGCTGTAGCTCGTCTTTTTGAATTGCCGACTATCATCAACACTTTTTCAACCTGGTTATTGCACACTTTGGTCGAGATGGAAGTTTGAGAATACTTCCTGATTCTGTTCTTCTCAAC
>QODF01000086.1:2137576-2197911 GCA_024372805.1 Oostethus manadensis
GGTCTGCATGCAGCGAGCAGAGCCCAAGTTAAATGTGACCAAGTTGATGTTTGAGTTCAGTTCTGCATTCAATTTCCTTCTCTGCCCATCACCTTTTTCTTCATTCCTACTTGTCTTTGACATTCATATGTCCAATGCAGAATAATTGCCTGACTTTTGGAAACCAGAAAATATTTTTATCTCCAGATATACAGTATAATACGTCCATCCAGACTCACTCATCAATATGTAACTTTTTTTTTTATATTAGTACATATTTTAAGTAAAGACGATTTCTACAGTTTCTTTTTACGATTTTTTTTCCCCTTACAGAGGCCATTCATGAAACGTTCAGCTGTGGAGATGCCAATTTTGTTTGAGTAGTACAATTCAGAAGTAAAATGTAACAATGGGGTTACCCTCCCTCCATTAAGTTTTGTGACTGTTTGGTTCTCCTCATTTGCCCCCCTTTCCTCTGTACATAGTTGTTTTTTTCTCTCAGACAAAGAATGCATTTTCTTTATACTGTAATTGTAAGTCAGTGTAACATTTTTGGTGCATCCTCTTTTGACACCACTATGGTACATACAAATAAATTTTTAAAAAATAATGAGACAAAGGTCAGTTTCTCAATTTATGGCTTGCTATAACCTTCAATTTATCAGAATTTTCACACACAACATATAATTTCTGGTATTCGGTTAGCAACAGAAAGCAATTGAAAAATTATGTTTTCAGACATGCTGAACAACATTATTAAATGTGCTAAGATACCTTCAGATATGTGTTTTCTATCTCCGACAGCGAAAGGACACAACCTTTAAAAAATAGGTCCCAGAAAATCCTTATTAACTGTGTAGTAGTGTAAAAGCAGTACAGGATTAAAATCTGCTGTGCGGTTCTTGTCTCATTTGAAATGTAAGAGGTCTTTGGATCAGCTTGACTTTTTTTTTTATTGTGGTTTATTACAACGGACATTCCTGCAGAGGGCAGCAAAGATGTTTGAGTGATAAGCGTTTGAAAGCAATTTTTATACTTAAAAATGCTTAATTTATTTCAATTGGCTGGCGACCAGTCCAGTTGCCACTTGCCCAAAGGCAGCTGGGATAGGCTCCAGCATATCCCCGCAACCCTAGTGAGTACAAGCGACATAGAAAATGAATCTATTAAATGTTTAATTTAGGCCAGAAATATGTATATTTGCCTAAATATGCTTATTTTTTGGTTAATTTCATTTGAAAAAACCCTAAGAATGAAACCGCAAAATTCAAAACGCAGAGTGGCGAGGGTCGACTATGTGCTTTTTACATTTTGCAGTGCTTCTCAAATAGTGTGGCCTAATAGGGGCGTAACAAGCAGGGCGGAGCTTTTGATATTTGTCTCTTCATGCATTGCCTGCATGCATAGTATTCATGCTTGAACAGTACATCAGCCTCATGTAAACGAACAGGCTGCATGTTCAACCCATCGATCCACTGATTAAATTCCAATCTATATAGGATTTAATTTCTTTCCTTTTTCCTATGAGAGATTTACGTAGCACTCTGCACTTCAATGCAGAAATGCACCTTTTACTTGGAGTGCCACTTGCCATCAAACAAGAAGCTAACAAAGGATGAGCCTTGACTAAGTTTCTGAAAGAAATGGGGGAAAAAAATGAATACAAGAAATGAGACCTAAGAGCCAAGTGCCAATAACTGAAATAATATGATGAGGAAATACAACAAAATCTGTAAATCATTTGCTCTTTTTTTCTCTCATACAAGAATCACAGACTGAGCGGTCCTGTATAAATGTTTCAAATTGAGTTTATAAACTTAACTTGGAAAGTTGTAAGTTGTTGTTGTGTTTTGATAACACAACTATTGCTGCTTATTAGTTATTGCAGTGACCATCTCCCAGTGTTTTCAATTTACAATGAAAATTATAAAAATACAAAGATGAATGATATCCAGACTTTAGAAAGATCACAAAAGAAGTATTAGCGCTTAGTAAGAAAGATCTGAAAAACCAAAGATGGGAGTGCATGCATAGTGAAAATGATGAGGCATATTAAAACTTTCTTAAAAATTACAGAAGTTCCACAATAAGCAGTCCACAAATCAGCCGTGCATGATAAAAGGACTGCAAAATGCCTGTAAGAAGAAAAGCATATAAGAGATTTATAATTTAAAACACTAAAGAAGCAGGAAAAAACATAGTAAAAAAGCTACTAAAAAATTACCCTTATTTCAGAGATGGAAATGCCAAAAATTATATCAACGTGGTTGAAAGGTTTTGTGAGGCCGCACGGTGGCTGAGTGGTTAGCACATTGGCCACACAGTCAGGAGATCTGGAAGACCTGGGTTCAAATCTCCGTTGGGCATCTCTGTGGAGTTTGCATGTTCTGCCCGCGCGTGTGTGGGTTTTCTCCGGGTACTCCGGTTTCCTCCCACATTCCAAAAACATGCATGTTAGGTTAATTGGTGACTCTAAATTGTCCATAGGTATGAATGTGAGTGTGACTGGTTGGTTGTCTATATGTGCCCTGCGATAGACTGGCGACCAGTCCATGGTGTACCCCGCCTCTCGCCCAAAGTCTGCTGGGACAGGCTCCAGCATCCCCGTGACCCTAATGAGGCTAAGCGGCATAGAAAATGGATGGTAACTACTTTGTAAATATTGGACCAAAACAAACCTCAATTCACAAACTATTGACCTGTTTTCCTTATTACCTCAATATTGTAAAAACATTGAAAAGCACATTTATTAATAAGAATGAAATACCTGCGGACGGCACGGACACAAAGGTAGCATTTACATTTCCAGGGCACTAATCAAAGTTACCAACGCTGTAGACCACAGAAAGTGTGCAGCTGCAGTATTTATGGATTTAACAAAAGCCTCCTAATTAGAAAACTAGCATAGCATGTGTCCCGCATGAAGAGAAGCCAAGGACTTGTGGAACTGTTGCCAGAGACGGACTGCGCTCTAGCACCATCTAACACCAACACACCTGGCCAAGTGTCCTATACTGTGCATTAAAAGAGACAAGATTTTGGAGGTCTGCTGCGAGAAGGTGGATGATCTCCCGCAGCCGAGCCTCCAGTTGTCGGCCCTACTCTGATGAATTTTGCTCTGTGAGTGTCCTATCCTGGGCATTAAAAGAGACAAGATTTTGGTGGTCTGCTGCAAGAAGGTTGAAAATCTCCTGCAAAAGAACCTCCACTCCCTAATCTGTTGAGTTTATTGTATGAGACAAAATCCAGAAAAGACAACATAGTAATGACAATATGTATATCTTTCATGTGATAAATAATTACCATCATCACCTTTACCCTCCGTTTAAGATCAATTTAGTCTATAAACCTGAAATCAGGATTTAGGTTGTTATGTATGAATATAATGGTGATGATAATAATGGTAATGGCCACCATAAAGCAAAGAAATTATGCTTCTAATAGGACATCAAATATAAGCAAAATATGTACTATACATGTGTGATATGAGGTATGATATTCCTATTCTATTCTTAATATAATGCACTGTGATGCAATCATCATATTACATAATTGTGTGAATTTCCATGCCGATGTTAAATAATCATAGAGTTAGTACATACTTCAAAGCGATTAATAAACACCCTGTTATCTTGGCCTTACATAGGCCTGCTTACCCTTCTAATGCTTACCCTTTTAATGTATGATATCTAAAATTACCCAAAACACAAGGTAACGTTCAAGTACCTCTTTCCTCATTCTTGTACTGAGACAGAACCGTTTCTTTGTATTTTGATTTAAATATATGAATGTTTGGACATTGCTTGAGCCGTAGCCCCAATCTGTTCCAAAGTTTGACGCCACATACAGACACACACAAACATTTCCTAAACATTTCCTTAATAAATCATTAAGTCAGTTACTTAATTTATTTACATTAAGTATAAACTGTGTCGTTGCGTCGCATTATTATGTTGCCTTATCACTTTCCCATGTATTTACAATACATAGAATGGCAAATTGAATACAGGAGGTGAAGAAGTATTGCAGCAGGTATTGCAACTGACGTGAAACGGAGGAGGGGTAGGATTAAATAAGCTTTGCTTCTTCCCATGTGCTCCTTTTTGGAGTAGTGTGGAACTGGGAATTGTTCCAGTGTAACTTGTATGGATGTTCAAAACATATGAAACCATTAAAAGGACATGATATACAACTATTTAAATGATGTAAACGGAAATACAGCAATAGGTGGAGCCATAGAGTAAAAAGGGTTCCTGACTTTATAAGTACCAGTGTTGCTGCAGGAAAGCCAGAAAGGAAAACGACTGTCCTTGTAATTTAAAAAAGAAACACACACACACTTCCGTTTGTCTTAAACAGGCAGGATGTTTTTGTCCTCACAGAGTAGATTAGCTGCTGTAGTGGTGGGTCTTTTGAGTCACCCTCGTTCATGTAGAAACACACACCGGTCCTGTTTGCACACACTTCAAAATAAAGACATTTCATTGCTCAAAGTGTCCTAAAACTCATAATTGTTGGCATTGAAACTCTATTAAAACTCTGTTTTTTTTTAATGCAGAAGACTATAAAACAGCTTTATAAGTGGCTACTTAATATCGGCATTGTGTGTGTGTTGATGTAGTTATGCTGTCTGCAAGGTCCTAAGCTTGATTGATGGTTGCTGGAGAAAAGTGTCCAACCAGACCTACAATTGTACATATCTGTGTGTGTGTGTGTGGTCCAATATAGTGCGCAAAAGACCACAATAGCAGGTTGTCGTTGGATGCTGGGTGTATTCATCAGCATTTGCTGTATTTTTGGTCAACGTGGCTCTCAAAGTGAAACTGTGCCCTCATGTTGCACTGACACCTCAGCACACGCACACACACACACACACACACACACACACACGCATTCCAGCAGGGGCAGACTTGCAGTTTAAATAGCAGCTGTGAACATAAATAGCTGACTTACCATACTGTGTTTTTACAGAATCAAGCTGCATTCCTGCTATTTTTCTGCAATGTGCACACATTTTAGAGCGGACTCTTGAATCTATACAGTCGTCCCTCATTTATAGTGGTTCAGCGGTCAAAGACCCGTCCATCCATTTTTTATGCTGCTTATCCTCATTACAGTCACGGGGGTTCTAGACTCGGCCAAGATAAATTAATGTCAATTGGATAGGATTCAATGTTAATAAATGGAATATTTTTGTAGCTACAGTTTAAAAAAACCTAAATACGTTTTTTAACATGATTAGAATTCTGCAGACATGGAATAACACCCATATAGTCACCTTTACACATATATTATTCTTTGTTCACAAAACATTGCTCAATTCTTACGCTACAGGGACTTTCAAGCTTACCACTTCCACACAAAATGGGAGGATAACTTTTTTTCACTCTAAAATGTCAGCCATGCTATGGGTGACTTTTTGCAGTGTTAATGTAGTGTAATGTAAAGTAATGTCTCAATGTTTTGTGTCATTGTTACTGCCTAGTGACCAGAATGCTACATATCACTTGTATTTCAATATGATGCTAATATGCTAATGACAGACCATAGTCTACCAAGAAACTGTGATCATTTATCAATTATTTAATTACTGATAAACTGCTATAGCAAGGGACGACTCTAGATGGAGCCGATTAAGCATTTCTCTGCTTACTACAGTACTGCTATAGAAACAGGAGTTCAGAACCATTTGAGAGAGTTGAGCCTGGATTAACAGCATTCGGAAAATCTCTCTTGTGTGTACACTAAAAGTGAGCCTGGACTTTTTGATAGGCACACACACACTTCTGCGTGCACACAATGTAAGATGTCTATGTCAGCTGTTGCGGGCAGGATGGAGCGACATGTCAGCTCCAGACACTTCCCATACGCATTCATGAGTGTCATGAAACTACCTAGCTTCCTTTCTTCCTCTCCACTTCCTCTTCATTTTGTCCTCTAATGTTGTCATTCCTTACAGAGGCCATTGTCTGCTCTCATTGTCTCACTTCCTGTCATTGTTGTGTAAGGACGAGCATCATGTTGAGCCAGGCACACATATTTATTTCTCACAACAAACCCAGAAACAAAGTACCAGAAATAGACAGTAAACACAGTTGTTTACTACATGTGTGGGCTTTAGCAGATTAAACGATGCAGTTTTCAATCCAGTTAGCCTATCCTGTTTTAAATCAGGAAGCCTGAGTGGAGTTGCTTGGTAGCTACATTTCCACAAATGAGAGCTGCAACCGGTCAAATAAACAAATGGTGTCAGTTTTTCAAAAATGAAGTTGTAATATTATAATAAAAAGTGTTTATACTAAGAATTGTGAACCTCGTAGTTAACATGAACACGAGTTAATATTACAAAAAAAAATCACAATTATCACATGTCACGTGTCAGCAAATGTTGCTCAGCGACAACACAATAGAAACTGTTATAAAGTCACAAATGCCCACAAATCTATTCTAATTTTAAGAGGTAAAAAATAAGCTTTTTAACAATTAGATGTAATGTTACAAATATAAAAACACATGTACTGTATATTTCGCAGCTTCACTCTATCACGGTGCTGCACTGTGGTTAGCAGGTTGGCCACACAGTCAGACCTGGGTTTGAATCTCTCCTTCACATCTCTGTTTGTAGTTTGCATGTTCTCTCTGTGCGTGCGTGGCTTTTCTGTGGGTACTCCAATTTCCTCCAACATTCCAAATGTGTTGGATTGGGTCCAGATAGGCTATGTTTTGGGATAGGTTCCTGCATACCCCCGAGACCCTAATGAAGATGAGCGGCATAGAAAATGGATGGATGGACTCTATAATGGTTTTTACTAAATATTTTAATTAATAAATCATGCTGTTTTGTGTTTGAATACAACCTAAAATGTGTGTATTTAAGCAAATGCCATGCATTTTTTTGCTTAAAATAAAAAATGAGGCATAAAAATAGTTAAATTAACTAAAATACAAGTATAAAGCATCCAAAAAACACTTTTAAAGACGTTGACGAAATATAGTAGTCTGCACTGGTGTCACTAATGTTACTGCAATGTTCAGTGAGACTCAACCGACCTGATCGCTGGAACCATCAGGCTTTTACTGCAGGCTTAAATTATCTCAAAAATAGCACAATAGTCAATAGAATAAAAATCCTAATAAAAGCACTGGCTACTGCTTTGGTTGTAAACCACGCCAAGCTGAAACACAACTCTGAACCCCTGACCTCACTTCCTACCCGCCCGTCACTCATCAGTGCCTCTTGGAAACACATTTATAGGAACACACTCAAACCTCATACGAGTGTAAAGGTAATTGTAGGGGTGTTAGTGCATGTCCAGGGGGCTCTAATAATGTAATAAACTAGAAGGTGAGAGAAAGGTTTGTTATGCTCCCACTATGAAAATATTTGATTTATAAATAAGGACTCGTACTTCATATCGAGTCTGGAACCATTTAACTGCAGAAAAAGAATGATTAGTGTAGTTGTGTTAAGATGAAAACTGTTTAGGTTGAAGTTTTAGTATAATTTGGTCAAGAAATGAAATGTTTTGTCACAGCTATACCAACATCTGTATAAACAATTTTATAGGGCAAATTTAATATTTACATTACATCTGTTTTCATTAAATTCTGCCTTTTGGGGAAAAATTACATTACTAAATCAATAAAAATTAATATTTTTTTTCATTAGTATTTATTTTAGTAAAAAGCTTTTTTCACAATACAGTATTATGCCTTTATTTTAATAATCATTCTTTTAATTCTAGTGCTACGTTTTTTTCACTCCATTTGTACAACAAAACTGTTGTGAAATTACATGTCAAATTCAAATCATAACAATAGAAGTGGATTATTTCATGTCTTGGTTTTTCCAAGTCAAAAAAGGCAGAGTAACAATAATCATCAAAGATCATTGATTGAGGCATAAATAGTGTGCTTTCACTAGAAAATGTCCTGTCTTTTTACACCATTCTTCCCTTTTTGCCGTCATGTCTGCTGAGAGAGACATAACAAGCAGATGTTTGCTGTGCTGCTAGAAGATTACATCACTTAGACTTTTTCTCACTGCCTAGTTCGCTCATGTTTTTGCTGTCACTGATCTACGTAAGTACTGTACGTCCTGTCTGAGCCTTCTCCCCCAAGCAGGCTGATGTTTCATTTTAAAAATGCATAGCACTTTTTATGAACCACAAGCTCCCGAAAAGAAGATGAGTGGTATAGAAAATGGGTGGATGAATAATAATATGAATAATAATAATTGATTATGGGTGGGAACTTATTTTACTTTAAAGTAAAATTATTATTTTAATTGTAATAATTTTAGAATTCCATTTATATCTGTAAAATAGGGATTTAATTATCAAAAAATAGAAAATTATTTTATAATAGTTTCTGTGTTGAGGGTGAGGAGCTCCGAGTAGATTCGCTGCTCCTTCACATCGAGAGGAGCCAGTTGAGGTGGCTCGGGCATCTCGTCCGGAAGCCTCTGGCGAGGTGTCCCGGGCATGCCCAGCCGGGAGAAGGCCCTGGGGCAGACCTAGGACACGATGGAGGGATTATGTCTGACAGCTGGCCTAGAAACGCCGTGGAGTTCTGCTCCAGTTGACTCCACGTCCTTTACCTGTTGTGTATGTGGGACTTCCTAGAATTCTATTGGAAGAGAAACTGGGCGTTCAGACAGTACTGCATTGCACATTATAGTGCACTGAATGCACATTATAATGTTAAATCCAATAGCCATTATTGTGCTGATTAACTAATTCTGCAGCATCATTATCACTAATGTAATATGTCTAACTGTACCATCCCACTGCTAAAATGTCTCATTGTCATTGTTGGTACTTCGCTGTAAGCATTTGCAGCTTTTACACTGAGGAACATTCAGCGTCATTAATGAGACGATGTGGTTATTTAGTGAAATGTGACCAACACGCGTATATTGTGGCGATGAAAGAGCAGCTGTTCCACGGTCACATGTAACCATGGAACACACAATCCACTGTTGTCTTGTTTTTAACTTTGCTACTCCGTCAGCAACACCATAAATAGAAACATGGTTTGGAAATGGATTGTTTTGCATGTTAATAAAAGACCTTGTGATTGGGGGTAAGTATCACTCCACTCCACTTTTCCACCGTCTTCTACGTTTTCTTGTGTGCCAAAAACTACATCCGCAGCGATGCCAAAACCAGCTCTGAGATCTATAGTCAGTGTTGGGAGTAACACGGTTATAAAGAACGTGACTAATGGTAATCTAAATAATCAATTTCAAATATTACAACGCTGTTACTGTTACCGTGAAGTCCACTTACAAACTGCTGCTACTAGCAATATAAATTGTAGCAGTGCATACAGTATCTCAGTGCATACCACCAGTAATAACTCATACAATTTTAACGCCTCCCTGGGGAGGTGTTCAGGGCACGTCCGGCAGGTAGGAAACTACGGGGAAGACCCTGGGAACGCCTCAGGATCCGCTGGGAGGAGATGGACGAAGTGGCTGGGGAGAGGGAAGTCTGGGCTTCCCTGCTTAGGCCGCTGCCCACACGACCCGACCTCAGATAAGCGGAAGAAAAGGGATGGTCAAAAAAGAGAAAAAAATAAAAAAGAATATAAATAGTAATTTATCAGAAAAAAATGTATTAGTTCAAGTCTATCTAAAATAATCTACAATATATATTTGAAAATATTGAATATTATATACAACTCATAATTTTCATAATCCAAATCAACTGATTTATACAGACGTTGGCCCTGAAGAAGTCCAACTGTTGATGGCGCTGTCATCCTGCCTTTACGGGTAAGAAGACAGCGCCAACAGCTGTTATGTCACGTAACCACTCTAACTAAATCAAAACTGTCAGGTATGAAAAGACTGTGGTGTGAAAAAAGAATTAGAAAGAAAAAAATCACAATATTAAAAAAATATTGTAAAAATATTGTATCGTAGTATTACTTTAATACTTACTTTAACATGAAAAAGACTTACAGTAAAAATTTTGCAATTTTACAAGAAAATGTTACAGCAGTGTGGTCATAATTCTGATGTCAACATCTGGAATGTTATGAGAAAATAGCTGAGAAACACAAAAAAGTCATAATGAAGAGAAAAAACATTTTTGATGCTTTTTTGAGAAAAATAGACTGTTAAGAACATTTTTACAAAAACGTTGCAGTGTTGTGGAAATAAAGTAATAATGCAATAGAAAGTCATTCATAGAATATAATAGAAAAAAGGTATAAACTATGGAAAAAATGTTACAATATTCAGAGGATACAATTTAACATTATGAGAGAAAAAGTTATTTTTTCTGTCTTAATGTTATGACTCGCACGGTGGCTGAGTGGTTAGCACATTGGCCACACAGTCAGGAGATCTGGAAGACCTGGGTTCAAATCTCCGTTGGACATCTCTGTGTGGAGTTTGCATGTTCTCCCCGTGCGTGTGTGGGTTTTCTCCCGGTACTCCGGTTTCCTCCCACATTCCAAAAACATGCATGTTAGGTTAATTGGCGATTCTAAAATTGTCCATCGGTGTGAGTGTGAATGTTTGTTTGTCTTTATGTGCCCTGCGATTGACTGGCGACCAGTCCAGGGTGTACCCCGCCTCTCGCCCAAAGCCAGCTGGGATAGGCTCCAGCATCCCCTGTGACCCTAATGAGGATAAGCGGTACAGAAAATGAATGAATGAATGAATGAATGAATGTTATGACTATAGATTCCTAATAATATGTGAAAAATGTTGTAATGGTTCAATGATAAAGAAAAAAAGAATTCCTGCACAAACATAGCTACACCAGTCTGGCACCACAACTGTCTCGCTCTAAAGACTATTACTAAGCATTCATTCATTTTCTATGCCGCTTATCCTCATTAGGTTCGTGGGTATGCTGGAGCCTATCCCAGCTGGCTTTGGGCGAGAGGCGGGGTACAGCTGGACAATTTAGAGTCGCCAATTAACCTAGCATGCATGTTTTTGGAATGTGGGAGGAAATCGGAGTACCCGGAGAAAACCCACACACGCACGAAGAGAACATGCAAACTCTACACAGAGATGCCCAACGGAGATTTGAACCCTGAACTTCCTGACTGTGAGGCCAATGTGCTACCCACTTGACCACCACGCGGCCTATTACTAAGCAAAGATTGTTAAATATAACAAAAAAAGAAGTTCTGCCTTAAAATTGTTGTGAAAACACTGCAAACTACTCCGTTCACACAAATGTGTTTCATGTGAGGTGAGCTGTGTGGTGTCATTTATGCTTTATTTTTTTTAAACCACAGCTTTGTCGCTGAGCTTTTATCTTTTCTTCTTAGCACACATAAAGAGATGCGGATTCAATCAGATATAGACCCGAGGAGGAAAGAAACACTAACACTTTTCACCTCTTCTCACTGTTTTTTCCAAATGTGTTTTCATGCTGGCCTGTTTGGCAAAGCATCACTCGTCCTGTTTACTGTAGCTTTCTTCTTTTCTGGCTGCTTTTCTGTATTAAATTATTTTATTAAGTCAAACAGTGGGGCGGGCCCCTCTGGGGAGTGTCTTATGAACTGTCAGGGGAGGCGTGGGAAGCAGGGAGTACTTTCAAAGTTAGTGTAAACCTGCCAACATTTCCAAATTGATCATACTCAGCATTCAGTTTGACTCTTGAATACACGCTTCAAAACTCTTGGTTTTCCTGTTTTTCGTTTCAAATTCAGTTTGCACAGTACAGATAAACAGATATTTTATTGTAACAGATTATCAATAGTATTTCAAATGAGGGGGCCGCGAAAACATTTCTGTCCCCTAGGGGGGGCATAATAGAAAATAACTGAGAACCACTGCTATAGACTGAGATATTGTTGTCATTGTGGAGCACAGCAACTAAGCTAACATAACACGACAACAATAAATCACAAAGGACCGGAAAACAACTAAAAAGGACTAAATACACAAAAAGGAAGTTTGCTGAACAGGAGTATAGTAAATATGTCCGTGTCATCACCAAACTCCTCCCACACCTGAGTCTTTTTTTTCACCACTTGGTCTGCAAATACTTGTCAGCTGCTTCAGGAGTCCTGACAAGTCATTCATGCTCGGTAAGACTACTTCTGCAGCTTGACGGCCCCCTAACCTCTGGTGTCCACCATCGGGTTCATAGATTTCCACCATGACTGGCACCAATCACCTTGCGACCACAGGTATAGGACCCATTCTGACTCAATATCCTCTGCCTCTCTTGGGGATGCAGGCAAAGCTCTGCCGGAGGTGTAAATTGAACACTCGATGAACGGGAGACTCTGCGAAACGTTCCCAGCACACCCTCACTATATGCTTGGGTCTGCCATGTCTGTCAGGCATCCCCACCAACCATCTAATCCAACATGTCACCAGGTGGAGATCTTTTCATAGCTCTGCCCATCTCTTCATCCGTCTGTCTAAAACATGATACGACTACAAAGTTGATCATCAACCTGCGGCCCAAAGTCGGCACTTAATGACAACACGATGTTTATTATGGACAAATTGTGGTTAACACAGAAGTCCAGGCCATTCCTCCAATCACACCCTTCCAGGTCACATTGTCATTGCCACCATGGGCAGTGAGGCACCAGTGGGGATGCTCCCAAGCACCAAAAGGCAGGGAACTTTGAGCTTCCGTTGTGCATATGCAGAAATGAGGGTCAAAACCCTTTCCTGCAGCAATTCCAGGGTAAAACAAGTTACAGCCCCTCTCGTAGAGTTTGGTTCCAAAGCCTGAAGGTTGAGGTGAGTCTGACTAGGTGTAGTCGGAACTTCTTAACATCTCAAGTGAGCTGAGGCTCCTTCCTCACCAAGGGGTGACAAAAAACAAATAAGGTTGACGAAGACTAAGTTTCCTAGGCACCCAACCTTCATCAATAAGCACTACCAAATCTGAAGCCATGGTTCTCAGGCAGAAAAGGGTAGATTGCATACTTTGGGTTAGGAAGAGAGAGTTGAGCCTAAAGGCAAGCTCTCGGTTTACAGGTCTACATTTTTTCAAGCAGCTGAGATGAGTGCCCTCTGTAGGGTGTCTGGACTCAAGAAATGGAGTAAGAAGCTTCATCTAGGAGGAGCTCACAGTAGAGCCAATGATCCTTCATAGAGAAGACAATTAATAATTCGGCCATCGGTGCCCAACCGGGAGTGGGTTCCGAGAAAGACCTAGGACACCCTGGAGAGATCTTGTCCACAGATGGCCTGAGGGCATCTCAGTGGCACCTGAGTGGAACTGGAAGAGATAGCTAAAGACCGGCAAGACTGACCAGCAAAAGCGGAAGAAAATTGAATGGTAAGTAAAGTTTTGTGCTTAAGAGGGATACTGTATTTCTCAAAAAAAAGTATGACTTCAGGAAGGTATTGAACCGGTATGTTCAGGTAAATTGTTATTGCACTCTTGTTTTCTGCATGTTGTCTGTGAAGTGGATCTCAACCCTGACACAGTCCGTGTTACAGTATGTGCTGCACTAATGTGCTTATGTAAACAAAGCGGTCAGCTGTCTTTAGTCATCCACAGAGTGGGGGCGGGGGATGTGTTGGAAGACACATCACAATGTTTCCCCAACTGGGTAAATGTCACATGCAAAACGCGTATGAGATCACACACTCAGTCCGAAGTTGGGAGGAGTTTGACGGAGGATACTAAGGAGGGAACGTGATAAAGAAAAATGCAGTATTTGGGGAGAAACTCTTTCACCTTCTCAATATACACTTCAGGGTTCCCCAAACTTTTTCACGTTTGCGTATGGGCGCAAATAACCAGAGTTTTGCATTTCCAAACGTCACCTCCGACCTGTCTTTACATCAGAAACACATGGATGCCTTCAGAACTGACAATACAGTGGAACCTTGACTTACGAGTGTAATTCGTTCGCAGACCTAGCTCGTAACTCGATTTACTCGTATGTCAGAACAATTCTCCCCATATGTACTGTACTGCACCATTGTTGTTTCCGTGTTTGCAGTTTTAGTGCATGGGCGTCTGTAAAGGAGTGGAGCTATGACGCAAGTGGGTGAGGCCGTAACCATTGAGCTATGGAGACGCCAACCTAACGCCGTCTACAAATTTTTCCACACTGGGACCCGTTTTCAAAAGTGTTCGTTTACAGACCCTGAAAGCAGTGGCTTCGTATGGATGATGCGCGGGTTTGATAAGGTAACTGTGTGTTTAGGCCTCGGATCGTCTATGTCTGAATGGGGATTTAATAGATGTTTGTACGCTCGCAAGTCACATCAAAGCTTGTACATCAAAGCAAAATCGTGTCCGCGTAACGACTCGTATGTTGGAAAACTCGTAAATTAATGCGCTCGTAAGTCAAGGTAGCACTGTATTTTCTTGCGTCTTGTTGGCTTCGTATTCTCAATGAACGTTTAGAAGTAATCCTACCTCCTTGTCAGTGCACCCAATTTATTAGCTATGGCTGCCTACAGGTTTGGCATGCGCATGACTGTGGCTCCCAATGCGGTTACGTGAGGATGCTTTTTTTTTTTCGTGTGGACACCATTTCTTTCAAAAACGGAGAGGGAAAAATATGCGTTTTTTAAAATACCCTGCTTCGTGTGGACAAGACTAACGTTGAAATGCATTTTTAAGTGCATTTACTAGCGCCAAGCCTCTAGGCGGCAGTAGTTAGCCAAATACTGCTCGTCTCTTGACTCACTTCCATAATACTGAAAGTCACACAAAGGCAGGTACTTGTCCGCGCACGAATGACGATTATTTTTTCATAGTAAAAAATACATATAAACACACAATCAGAGTGAAAGAAAACAAAGAAGATCAATACAAAATAAAAAATATCACCAAAGCTTTTTTTTAACAACTTTATTTAACAAACGCAATTTACAGTAACAAACAGCAAAAACACAAATCATGCAACAAGCGTCACACAAGAGATCCATTGAGTTTTGCCATGTGAGGGGAGATAACTTGGACTTTCCTAACCACAAAAATGAATACTATAAGAAGCAAATATTTCCTGGCAGTGAATAACGGACGCAGGAGCGGATTTGGGACAGTCGTTCTTTATACTCCACCACCGCTACCACAATGTCTTCTGGCATCAAAACTAATGATTTGGAGTAGGACAGCTCTGCTCCCTCGCCCAGTACTTCCATCTCGTCCAACGTGGAGCCGTGTGATTTTGCATCAGACGCCGAGCAGGTGAGCAGTACACCCGCTGTCAAACAAAGGCAAGAGCTGCTTGAGGAACGTGTGTGAGTGATGACGTCAATCCAGAGAAATCCGGAAATCCGCAAATTGGCCAGAGCTTTTAGACACCTATGTTTTAATGAGAAAAAAACAGAGGACATGTGGATGCTGGGGCAAAACGCAGAAAAAGATCTCCCTTTTGAAAGAACTATGGCTAGTCGTGTGGCCAGAGTGGAAAAAAAAAATCATAATGCGCCTCTGGTATTGTTCAGGGGCCGTGCCAAATGTGGAGGCGGGCCGTATCCGGCCCCTGGGCTGTAGTTTGGGGGCCGCTGATATACTGCATATACACTAACATTTAATGTATTCACTCCACACACACAGGCTACAAACACACACTGAAACACACGTGTGTGCGTGTGTGTGCGCACAAATATGACATGAGTGACATCTTGTGTCAATAAGTTGCAAAACAAACAAATCTGTATGACATTCAATGGATCTGTTTCTTGTTTCTTTCTATTGAGTAATGGAATTGTTTTGTATTTTCAGAAAACACATTTTCCCCTATTTGGAGTACAGACTTAAGTCCAAAATGTCGATTTTAAATAAGTCTCGGAGGTTTCACAATAGTCTACTTAATGTGTGTTGTACTAAATCCATCAGAGATGCTGGAATTTAGACAGTTTAAATGTGCTTTTGGTAGACACTGGGGTTTGTATCTGTAGCTTTAATGCTAATGAACTATGCTTGCCCACAGCGCTAGGCTTTATTTGCAGAGCTGTAGCTAATCCTGATTTTTGTACTCTGTGAAATAGTGATGCTTATCTTGTTAACGGCGAGTCAAAAGCGGTATCATGTCCATGAGCAAGGAAGTTTTTCCTTTATGACATCACAAAAACCCTGAAAAAAAGCAACCTCCATCCATCCATCCATCCATTGTCTATACCGCTTAGGGTCGTGGGTCTGCAGGAGCCTATCCCAGCTGACTTCAGGCGAGAGGCGGGGTACACTCTGGATTGGTCGCCAGTCAATCGCAGGGCAGACAAACATACATTCACACTCATGGACAATTTAGAGTCGCCAGTTAACCTAACATGCATGTTTTTGGAATGTGGGAGGAAACTGGAGTACTGGAGTATCATTTCAGTGGAACACCCCAAAATGGTACAATTTGGACGTCAATCAAATCCTACATCTGCATCTCTCCATCTACATTTACTCAGGGTGAGTAGTTTTACTTTATTTTATTTTTTTTAAACAGTGGCTGTTATGATTCTGGGAATTGGACACTTCCATTGATGCCAAAGGAAACTGAAAAACTTACAGACTGCATTTCTATCTTTATCCGTATCTTTACCAACATTTACTGTTTTTTGTTGAGGTTTTTGAAATTGGTTTTGTATTACAGTAATTCCTTGTTTATCTCGGTCAATTGGTTCCAGACCTTACCGAGATAATTGAATTTCCATAGAGTAGGATTTCTGAATTATAAATGGAATATTTCGTATTAAGAGCATAGAAAATCTGTTTACAATCTCCAAAATATGGTTTTTAACATTATTAGAGCCCTCTAGACATGAAATTACAAGCCAATAGTGATCATATTCCCTAATAAGAGTAAATAAGCCATTTAAGATGCAAACAAGGCTGTTTTTTTTCTTTCCTTTGTTGACTGGAGAGGATGTACAAGGCAAGGGCTCTGCTGAGGATACTATAAACTACAAACTATTTGCATTCACAGATTCAACATGTACAATTGCAGAATGACAGTCTCATCGGAAAGATCCTAGGGGTCCATGTTGATGTCATAAACCTTATGGAGGAAAATAGAGCACTGAGCAAAGAAACTAAAGCTCTAAAAGAAGAAATCGAGAAGTTGCAAGATAAAAATGTTGCATTGTGTGCTGCTCTTAAAGAGGTTAAAAACCCTATGGCAGATAATAAAGCACCACGCACTGATATCAAGGCTTTGCAGGATAATATTAAGCCACTATTGGAAGAAAATGCTGCCTTGTGCGCTGCTCTCATTCATTTTCTTCCGCTTATCTGATGTCGGGTCGCGGGGGCAGCAACCTAAGCAGAGAAGCCCAAACTTCCCTTTCCCCAGCCACTTTGCCCAGCTCTTCCCCGCGGATGCCGAAGCGTTCCCAGGCCAGCTGAGAGACATAGTCTCTCCAACGTGTCCTGTGTCTTCCCCGAGGCCTCCTACCGGTTGGACATGCCCTGAACACCTCCCGAGGAAGGCGTTCGAGAGGCATCCTAACCAGATGCCCGAGCCACCTCATCTGGCTCCTCTCAATGCGGAGGAGCAGCGGTTCTACTCCAAGTCTCTCCCGGATGACAGTGCTTCTCACCCTATCTCTAAGGGAGAGCCCAGCCAACCTGCGGAAAAAACTCATTTCGGCCGCTTGTACCCGGGATCTTGTCCTTTCGGTCACTACTCAAAGCTCATGACCATAGGTGAGGGTAGGAACGTAGATCGACCGGTAAATCGAGAGCTTTGCCTTTTGGCTCAGCTCTCTTTTCACCACGACAGACCGGTGCAGAGTCCGCATCACTGCAGACGCTGCACCAATCCGCCTGTCCATCTCACGTTCCATCCTTCCATCACTCGTGAACAAGACCCCGAGGTACTTAAACTCCTCCACTTGAGGCAGGACCTCATCCCCGACCCGGAGATGGCACTCCACCCTTTCCCAGGCGAGAACCATGGACTGGGACTTGGAGGTGCTGATTCTCATCCCAGCCGCTTCACACTCAGCTGCGAACCGATCCAGTGAGAGTTGAAGGTCACTGCTCGATGAAGCCAACAGGACCACATCATCTTCAAAAAGCAGAGATCGAATCCTGCAGCCACCAAACTGAAACACCTCAACACCCTGGCTGCGCCTAGAAATTCTGTCCAATAAAGTAGTGAACAGAATCGGTGACAAAGGGCAGCCCTGGCGGAGTCCAACCCTCACTGGAAACGAGTCCGACTTATTGCCAGCAATGCGAACCAAACTCTAGCTAAAAACCATATGGTTGAAAATAGAGCATTATGCAAGGATGTTAGGGTTCTGCAGAATGAAATCAAGACATTATTGGAAGACAATGCTGCCTTACGTGCTGCCCTCAAGGAGGTTAAAAACCCCAAGGAAGTAAATCATGCATTATGCAACCACATCAATGCTCTACAGGATGATATCAGGACACTATTGGAAGATAATGCTGCCTTGCGTGCTGCCCTCAAGGAGGTTAAAAACCCCAAGGAAGTAAATCATGCATTATGCAACCACATCAATGCTCTACAGGATGATATCAGGACACTATTGAAGGATAATGCCGCCTGGCGCACAACTCTGGAGGAAAAGAAAGAAGCACAGGATAACATCACTGAACAAATGAAAACCATAATAGATGAGATGGATTAGAATTCTCGAATGAATGATGTGATCCTCACAGGGCTCAGAATTACACCCGGGTCAAAAGATAGGGAAGCTCATAACAGAGGAGAACCAGATGGAATGAATGTTCCTTCAGCAAAGCAACAGATTGTCAGCTTCCTACAATCAAAGGAGGTGGATATCGATATCAACACCATTGATACTTGCATCCCACTGTATGGCAGAAACAACACCACACCTGTCGTCATCAAGTTCACCAACAGGGATTTCAAAACTGCACTGCTGGAACAGAGGAAGAACTTGAAAGGCACAAACGTCTACTTAAATGAGCATCTGACAAAACGCAATGCTGACATTGCCAAGAAAGCATGAGACTTGAGGAAGCAGGGAAAGATACAAAGTACTTGGAGCACCAACTGAAAAATATACATCAAGCTACATGGAGGTCCAGGAGAAGCAGGAGTGCTGGTTGTCAAAGATATCAACCATCTGGGTACATACTAAACATCATATAATCATGTCAACAAGGATAAAAGAGGATACAACACACACAACTGTCAGAGGAATTACATTCAATAATACAAACACTGATATTAACGTTGAAAGGGGGAAGCTCAACAAAGTATTAAAATCAGGAACTCATGTACTTACATTTAATGACACTCACAGTACAACACCAAGACAGCAAGATGTTGATCCGGAAATCAACAGTGGAAGATGGAAAGGAAAGAGGAGGAAAAATATATATATATATACTCTATACAGTATATGAATGTATGTCTGTATGCATGTATATACTGTACAGAGTATGTATTAGTAACTCATGTGAGAAGGGGGTAGGATGAATAAGCTCTGCTTCTTCCTACTCCTTTTCGGACATGTAGAACTGAGGAATGTAACATAAATAATTCTTGTACAATGTATGCATGTTTGAAATAAATTAAACCAAATAAATGTCGACCATGGGAAATGAGAGGTCAACAAGAAATGTGTCGGTGGTTCAGATTTGAGGTTTAACTTAATGTGGGTTACATCCACAACACTAGCCCGTGTTTTTATTAAGAATTTTTATTATGGATTATTGTGCCTGACTTAAGATCATTTCTGCTATAAATGTTTTTCCGGGAATCGGGTCTAGTACTTGTGTGCCTCACGGAACTTTACAGTTAAATTACTGACACCTAGTGACTAGTGTTGAATACTACATATCATCCCAGCATCTTGAACGCCTCATATTTGCAATTTACTTAATTTAGCCATTTTCATGCTTGAACCTTCTTAATTTAGGCAAAAAATACATGACATTTGCATTGCATATGCATTTTTTCTTACTAATAATAGGTGATGGTGATTCATTTATAATGGTGTTTCGTAAAAAAATAACTTTTTGTATTTGTATAACATTTCTATGTATGTGTAGCTGTAATTTTAAGAAGACTAAGAGTGGAAACTTCCAGCTGAACATCTTATCTACAAAGCAGAGAGGCCGGCTTGGTTTCCCAGACAGAATTCATTTGGAGCGTGTTGCCACGCTGCATTCAAGCAAGAACAGAGACAAGCGACTCAGCAAGTGTCATATGACATTCTTCAAAATAAAGCTCTTGCATAACTTGATGAGGGCCCTATCTGGCAGCAGTCAGTGTGTTTACTCGAGCTGCTCGCGGGGTTGGCTGACATTCTGTGGTTGTGTGTGTATTTGTGTTTGCCCCCCAAAAAAACATGGCTCACATTTTAACAATCTCTACTAATGTGCATCGGGTGAGCATGCTTGGTTCACAAAGCCAAACCTAAATGTTCTACTATAGTTCTACTACCTGTCTATCTTTAAAAAACAGTAAACAGCAGGATTGCACAAAATATATAAAAATGGATTTCTCCAAAACTTTCTGGAGGAGTGAAGCGAGGCCTAAGGAAGATGTCATTAGATTTAGGTGAGAGTCTGGATACAAATGCAGCTGTGGGAGTTTATCTTCACCATTTGAGTCAGTGAGCATCGACCAGATTCATGTATTGAAACCACCCATCTACTTGTCATCCTCCATTCTAATTAATAATTGATTAAGTGTCAATTTTGCATTAAGGTACATTATGTATTGTCAATCATTTGTTTTTGTTTTTTTATTAAAATAAGATACATTGTCGTAGTTGGAATATATCTGGTACAAGTGTTTTAAATTATTAATTGATTAATTATTGATGAATATAATTAATAATGCATTAGATAATAAATAATACATCATAGTTTGAATATATTTGTTAGATGTTTATTTATTATTTAAATAAGTATTTATTTCAAAATACATTATTATTCATTAATGACTCTTTAACATATAAGACATAAGGAATTGTCATAAATGTGGTATGGAAAAAGTCATTAAATTTTGGGGGTGTTCCGGTTCACTGTCTGGATCCAGGAATTTTCTCAATTCTTCTTTAGCATTACAAGATAGGACCATTTTGGCCATTTTTGCATGTAACTCCACAAAAAATGATCAGAGCACTTGAAAATAAAATACAAAACACATTTTAACAGGTTCTATAAAATATCAAAAACTGTTCCAAAAAATGTAGGATTATTAATTATTTGATGTGAATCAAAATATGGGCCAACTTATGGATATTGACGGAGGTCTGCTCTCTCCGAGTGCTTTTTTAGTTATTGTATGTTTTTCCATCCATCCATTTTCCTCCGCTTATCCGGGTCCGCGTCGCGGGGGCAACAGCTTCAGTAGGGAAGTCCAGACTTCCCGGTCCCCAGCGACCTCTTTCAGCTCCATCGGGAGGACACCAAGGCGTTCCCAGGCCAGCTGTGAGACATAGTCCCTCCAGCGTGTCCTAGGTCTTCCCGGGGGCCTTCTCCCGACTGGGCATGCCCGAAACACCTTACCAGGGAGGCGCCCGGGAGGCATCCGGACTAGATGCCCGAGCCACCTCAACTGGCTCCTCTCGATGTGAAGGAGCAGCGGCTCTACTCTGAGCTCCTCCCGGATGGCCGAGCTCCTCACCCTATCTCTTAGGGTGAGTCCAGCCACCCTACGAAGGAAACTCATTTCCGCCGCTTGTATCCGCGATCTCATTCTTTCGGTCATGACCCATAACTCATGACCATAGGTGAGGGTGGGAACGTAGATCGATCGGTAAACAGAGAGCTTTGCCTTCCGGCTCAGCTCTCTCTTCACCACGACGGTCCGGTACAGCGACCGCATTACTGCAGACGCTGCACCGATCCGTCTGTCGATCTCACGCTCCAACCTTCCCTCACTCGTGAACAAGAACCCGAGATACTTGAACTCCTCCACCTGAGGCAAGACCTCACTCCCAACCCGGAGGGTACAGTCCACCCGTTTCCGACTGAGAACCATGGCCTCGGATTTGGAGGTGCTGAGTCTCATCCCAGAAGCTTCACACTCAGCTGCAAACCGCTCCAGTAAACGCTGAAGGTCACAGCCTGATGAGGCCATAAGGACCACATCGTCTGCAAATAGCAGAGACGAGATCCTAAGGTCACCAAGCTGGACTCCCTCAACACCTTGACTGCGCCTAGAAATTCTGTCCATGAAGATTATGAACAGAATCGGTGACAAAGGGCAGCCTTGGCGGAGGCCAACGTTCACCGGAAACAAGCTCGACTTACTGCTGGCAATGCGAACCAGGCTCCTGCTTCGATTGTACAAGGACCGAATGGCACGTAGAAGCGGACCATCAATCCCGTACTCCCGGAGCACCCCCCACAGGACACCACGAGGGACACGGTCGAATGCCTTTTCCAGGTCTACAAAGCACATGTAGACTGGTTGGGCAAACTCCCACATACCCTCGAGTACCCTTGCAAGGGTGTAGAGCTGGTCCAGTGTTCCGCGACCGGGACGAAAACCACATTGCAGCTCCTCTAACCGAGGTTCGACTAACGGTCGTACCCTTCTCTCCAGCACCCTGGAGTAGACTTTCCCAGGAAGGCTGAGGAGTGTGATCCCCCTATAGTTGGAACACACCCTCCGGTCACCCTTTTTAAAAATGGGGACCACCACCCCGGTCTGCCAGTCCAGAGGTACTGTTCCTGACTTCCATGCAATGTTGTAGAGGCGTGTCAACCAACACAGTCCTCCAACATCCAGAGCCTTGAGAAATTCTGAGCGGAACTCGTCTACCCCCGGAGCCTTGCCACTGGGGAGTGATTTGACTACCCCAATTACCTCAGCCACGGTGATAGAACTGTCCACGTACGTATCCTCAGACTCTGCTTCCTCTATGGAAGGCATGTCAGTGGGATTGAGAAGGGCCTCGAAGTATTCCTTCCACCGACCAACTATATCCACAGTCGTGGTCAGCAAGCCCCCGTCCGCACTGTAAACAGTGTGAACTGGGGGCTGCTTCCCCTTTCTGAGGTGTCGGACGGTTTGCCAGAACCTCTTCGAGGCCGACCGAAAGTCGTGCTCCATAGCCTCACCGAACTCCTCCCACACCCGAGTTTTTGCCTCGACCACCGCCGAAGCCGCGTGCCGCTTGGCCTGCCGGTACCTGTCAGCTGCTTCGGGAGTCCCGCAAGCCATCCATGCTCGATAGGACTCCTTTTTCAGCTTGACGGCAGCCCTAACCCCCGGTGTCCACCATCGGGTTCGGGGCTTGCCACCACGACTGGCACCGACCACCTTGCGGCCGCAACCACAACTGGCTGCCTCAGCAATAGAGGCACGGAATACGGCCCATTCGGACTCAATATCCCGGTCCTCCCTCGAAATGCAGGCGAAGCTCTGCCGGAGATGAGAGTTGAAGACTCGACGAACGGGAGATTCTGCCAGACGTTCCCAGCACACCCTCACTACGCGTTTGGGTCTGCCAGGTCTGTCCGGCATCCTTCCCCGCCATCTAATCCAACTCATCACCAGGTGGTGGTCAGTTGACAGCTCAGCCCCTCTCTTCACCCGCGTGTCCAGAACATACGGACGCAGGTCTGATGATACGACCACAAAGTCGATCATAGACCTGCGACCTAGGGTGTCCTGGTGCCAAGTGCACTTATGGACATCCTTATGTTCGAACATGGTGTTCGTTATGGACAAACTGTAATTCGCACAGAAGTCCAGCAACAACACACCGCACGGGTTCAGGTCAGGGAGGCCGTTCCTCCCAACCACGCCCCTCCAAGTCACACTGTCATTGCCCACATGGGCGTTGAAGTCTCCCAGTAGAACTATGGAGTCACCAGCTGGGGTGCTCTCCAGCACCCCTCTGATAGACTCCAAGAAGGCTGGGTACTCTGAACTGCCGTTCGGCGCATAGGCACAAACCACAGTCAGGACCCTTTCCCCAGCCCTAAGGCGTAGGGAAGTAACCCTCTCGTTTACTGGGGATGACTCCAACACAGAGGCACCAAGCCGGGGGGCTAACAATAAGCCCACACCAGCTCGCCGCCTCTCCCCAGCGGCAACTCCAGAGAAGAACAAGGTCCAGCCCCTCTCAAGGAGTTTGGTTCCAGAGCCTAAACTGTGGGTTGAGGTGAGTCCGACTATATCTAGTCGGAATCTCTCCGCCTCTTCCACAAGCTCGGGCTCCTTCCCCACCAGAGAAGTGACATTCCATGTCCCAAGAACCAGATTTGGCCGCCGAAGACCAGGTCGCCCGGACACCCGCCCTCGACCACTGCCCAAATCGCAAAGCACCAGACCCTTATGCTTGCCCCTGCAGGTGGTGGGTCTGCAGGGGGAGTTCCCGTGTGGCTTCTTCGGGCTAGGCCCGTTCAGGTCCCACGGGTGAAGACCTGGCCACCAGGCACTCGCCTGCGAGCCCATCCCCCAAGCCTGGCTCCAGGCTCCTGTTGTGTTTTTTCATAGGGGTCTTTTGAATCACTCTTAGTCTGGCTCGTCACCTAGAACGTGTTTGCCTTGGGAGACCCTACCAGGGGCATAAAGCCCCCGACCACATAGCTCCTAGGATCACTCGGGCACTCAGACCCCTCCACCGCGGTAAGGTGGTGATTCACGGAGGGGTTTTTATTTTTGTTAAAAAGATCAACAACAGTTTGAATACATTTGTCAATGATTTTACCTACGTAATGTGTTTTGTTATTTACTATTTGGTTGTTATGCCCTAAGACACTGGTATTGAATCTCGTACATATTGTATATAATTGACGTACGGAACATTATACCATATATAAAAGCACATTTTTAAATGGACTCTGACTTATCAAGAAGCTATTTATTTCTGGAAAAAGAGGTGGGATTAGATTAATCATCTAATAATGACACAAAGTTTTGGCTTTCAATAAAGATAAATGTTTTTTTTAGCCTTTTTACAACATTTAAAAATATATATAGCGTATATATCAAAGTGGCTCCTGGCATCTTTTTTATTTTTTGTATGCAGCCCTTGGAAACGTTTGGACATCCTTGATTTAGAGTGTCCACTTAGCCTAACACACATGTTTTTGGGATGTGGGAGGAAGCTGGAGTACCCTAAAGAGATCCCACGCACGCGATCAAACCCTGGATCTCCTGACTGTGAGGCAGACCTGCTAACCACTAGGCTCCCGTGTGGTCCTTTGTCTGTTTTTTTTTCTAAATGTAGATTAGTTTGGGGCATATTTAAAAACCAGTACTATTAAAGTGATGATAGCAGTTTTAAAATAACAAATCTAAATACGCCCTAACATGTTTGCAAGTACAGTAATATTTTATGGTGCAAGTTATTACTGTAAATCATGATGAGGAACCTCCTTCAGTGTGAAGAAGTACAGCGGCCTCGTTGTAATAAATGCTGCCGAGTGTGGTCTCGCATGACGCAGACACGCATCCTGGTGATCTACTTAAACACACACACACACACATTGTCACGCCTACCACTGTAAACAAAGAATGCATAAATGTCCTTTATTTCTTAAAGTATAAAACCTTGGTACAAAAATCCTCTTTGGTTGGAGTCAATTTAATATGAATGCAGGGACAATCAAAACACAAATACAGTATTATTGGCCTACATGAAGTAAAAGGGCTGATAAATAAGTTTATAAAGAAAATGAAATATATTTGTCAGGATACTTTCTACACTTTAAAACCGTAAACACAAACTAATTGAAACGAACACGAGGGCCTGTGTGACCTTTGGCCTACTTTCTCATGCACTGCGAGACACAACGCAAAGTAGAAGACAGGCCGCTTTGTGCGTCCTTTCCCTGCTAACAATGTATTTGCTATCAGCATAGACACAGCGGATCCATTCAATCACTGGCAGCTGGAACATTTGTATGGCTAGAAAAAACAAAAAAACAAACTCCATCACAGCTAAACACACACACATAAAAATATTGATATATATCTTGTGGCCAAGCTGGTGGGTTAGTGTAGAAAAGGACACTTTGATAGGGTGTTTTTTGTTGTTGGTGATATAAGTTTCCTTCATAATCTTCATTCAATAAGTGTCACTGAGTCAATCTTGGGTTCGTGTCAACAGTAGAATTGTTATGTTTACTCTGTTTTGCTATTTCAGTTTGTGTGGAATTAAATATTAACAATACAGTACTTCTTTCAAAGCGTGAGGCACAGGCACAGCAGCATGGGAAAAATAACCAAACAAACATGTTCACGCTGGTAGGTAAGGCTTATTTATGTCCTCTTCATTATTAAGAGTGCAAAAAAATAAACATTACACAGCCATCAATTTAAAAATTACTGAATGATTATTGTAGCATCTTTTTGTATCCTCATCTTTTCTGACATTGACATGAGTCAAGGGATAACTTCCACTTTTAGAAATGCAATAACCTTTTTCTGTATACGACTACAAACATGAAGTTGAGCTGAATACTCGAAAATGTGTTGTCAATAAAAATATGTTGATGATGTTGCTAGGCAGTGTCGGGGTTGCTCACACCCTCTGTGCTGACACAAAAATGCATTCAGTGTCAAACACCTTGCAGAGAACATACAATTCATTTGGGTTTTGTTCTGATTTTGCTAACAATAATGTTTCAGGGTTTTTTTCCCCAACAAATTTACAAAACAATGATGAGTAAAGTATAGACACACTTATTGAATTAACTAAGACCTACTTGCTTCCCCTGAATCTTCATTATTCACTGACCCTCCAATTTTGTGTAATACATATAATTAGTTACCAAGGAAAATAGTCACTATAAGTGCTTTTATGAAAAACCTGGAGTCGTCTAGTGTGTGCCGTTGAGAGCGTACCATGAAATTGTATTTTACCTTTAGCCTGTGTGTGTTTTGTGTCAGTGAATGCGCCTTTTGTGCGTGATTTGTGGAAAATGACAAAGCACTGTGCGAGTGCAGAGAAGAGAAAGAGATGGTGTGCAAGTTGGAGATACACAGAGTTGGAACTGAGCACCGCTGTGTTAAGGTCAGACTAAAAATGAATGAGTGTCTGTGTACCTCTGTCAGGATGCGCCACATGTCACTGTCTGTAACTATGTTGTAACATTTGAAATTGTAATTAAATTACCCCTTTACTCCCAACACCTGTAACGATCCAATACTTTTGTCCACACAGGGCTTATACTTCACTTCATTCCTCATTTGCGTGTGCCCAAAGCCTCAACAATCTGCTCCTGGCGACTGAAAAATCATGTTGATCTTGCAAAAAGTCAAACAATGAAATGGATGTAAATTATAGTGCACGCCAACAAGCAGGGGATTTGCTCTTATCTTGACTTGACGTCATTGTGTGCAGATGGGAGTGCAGATACAGTTTCCTACAGATTAAGACTGACTCATCTCAATGGTGACTACAAGAACATGTGAAGCGACTACTGTAGAAATGTCACGTAGAATTTGTGACAGTGGCAGAAGTGTTAGATACTGTACATACTATAGGTGGGAAATTTAAGTATGTATGCCTTTGACATGCCCGCTTTTACATCTTTGGAATTGATGCTCTTTTGTTTGACATATGTCAAAAAAGTCACAGTTTACACTGGTGGCAAACTGCTGGCGTTAGCAAACACACATTTTGTACAAATTTAATGGACGATTGAATATGGCCTTCTCTTCTTCATCTACTTCTCAGTCTAAACTTGATGGGAGTAACTACAGATCACATGATTGCAGCATTGCGCCGGCGTTCATGTGACACCCGCATAGCGTCTCCATTTGTTAGTAGATACACTATCTGCAGATTTTGGTTCCAATGACTTCATATGAATTGGAGCAAGCAGCATATCCGGAATAAATAAGCTTCAGTTTGTTTGCCATGATGCCATCCGGACCAGGTTGTACAGATGGGATGGCAATGGGATGTAAGTAACAAATTGCTGGCTCACTGCCGGTGCATTTTTTTAAATCGAGTGTGACTGCTAAATAACCAAAACAAAAGTTGCCAAAGAGTGCCAGCAATCTGATAAAAAATGTGACAATCACTATTGAATTTGATCTTGCCAGGATTTACGAGAATTACGCATCAACATATCATATATTATAAAATTTATTTTTTGTTCATATCTGTAGGTGTTTGGAACAGATTAATTGGATTTAGATGATTTCCTAAGGGAAAAATTGCTTAAATTTTTTGTGTAACCTTCCGCTATATATGAAAACACGAATGACACCAGGTCCTCTCTTAGTAACGTAATAAATTCCAACTCCACTGTAAACTGAAAATCCTCTTGTGTCCAGTTAGTGCGGTAGTTACCAGTACAACCGGTATCCTGATGAAAGCGGAACAGCATTAAGGCATTTTGCGAAACATTACGATTGAAATGCAGAAAAATGTGTACCTAACTGAACCATACTGCCTGGCGGAGATGACGCTTTCTTGCCCAACCTCTCTTTGGACCGAAAGAAACTCATGTAAAAAAACAGAAAGAGAAGATTAAATTCTGTAAGCTCACACTCTTCCGACACAGGTTAGACATGTTTCACTTTCTGGTCAAAATATCAGTCTTCTAGTCCCTGTACAGTCCAGGATATTCCAACAAAAGGTTCTTGCTTTTTGGCTTCTTGTTCTTGTTTTGGTTGGCGTTATGTAGTAAATGTTTTGCATGATAGGAAAAATATATCTGCTTTCCCAACAAGACTCCAAAGGTTCTGCTCAGTGTCCATCTCCTTCAGACCAGTCCAAGTTGCAGACAATGTTTCAGAGGACACAAACTCCATTCTTTATGCCACACAGCAGTACCTTTTCCACCACGACTTGGATAAACTCTTCATTTTGTCAGGCGTCTGCCTTTTCTTTGCTCTTTGTTTCTGTTTCCCTCTCAAGTGTTTCTGGGAGCTGAGGTGCTGCAGGCTGGCCAGTATGGCCGTGTCGAACACTTCTTTCAGGTTCTTCTGTGTTAAGGATGAGCACTCTACGTAGGCGACGGCGCCAATCTCAGCTGCACAGTCCCTGGCATCCGCTGGGTCCACTGGCCTTTCTCTGTACTTCGCCAGGTCTATTAGAATCTGTAGAGAAGACAATACACATATCATCTCTAATTGTGATTCTGACCAATTATACTTTCCTGAACCTACGTATATTTGCTATATGTGGCTCAAATGATAAATTGTGCTCTCTGGCTTCTAATTCCAAATCTGGATTGATTTTAACAATTTCATCTTTTAATTCTTTTTTTAAATTGGTGAATTCCGATGTATGGATAAGTAATACTTTGATGTTGCTGACATTATGATGTTAAATTAATGTTGTCAGGCTTGGTTCACTGGTTATGGTTTGCTCACAACTTTCAGATACTGAGATTCATTCATTCATTTTATTCATTTTCTATACCGCTTGTCCTCATTAGGGTCACAGGTATACTGGAGCCTATCCCAGCTGACTTTGGGCGAGAGGCGGGGTACACCCTGGACTGGTCGCCAGCCAATCGCAGGGCACATATAGACAAACAAAGACATACAACCATTCACATTCATACCTATGGACAATTTAGAGTCACCAATTAACCTAACATGCATGTTTTTGGAATGTGGGAGGAAACCGGAGTACCCGGAGAAAACCCACGCATGCACGGGGAGAACATCCAAACTCCACACAGAGAGCCCAACGGAGATTCGAACCCTGACCCTCCTGACTGTGAGACCAACGTGCTACCCAGTCAGCCACCGTGCGGCTACTGTGAGTTTGTTCTCACTAAAAATTAGTTAATAATCGACCATTTTGTGTGGAACTGCTTGTGGTTTGATTTGCTCATACGACCAAAACACATATTAATCTTGTTATTTTTGCTGTGAAAATATCATTAAAAGACATATACTATTCTGTGGTGGATGTGTGCTCGAAGGTTGAAATATTTATCGGTTTTTATTAATCACTGAAAGCAGTCTCCCAAACGAGACAAGAAAAAAAAGGACGTGATGTTTTGCCAAGGATTTCTGTTGTTCGTTAAAGTCTATATTTTTTTATATTATGCCCACCTGTTGTGTGGAAGGCTTTTGCTCAAACAGTCGAGGAGATGAGTGTTCACATTTCCAAAAGACGCTATTTGCCACGTCCAATGCTTTGGTATTTCGGCACATTTCAAGGACAACTGTTTTGATACGACGCCTCAAATAAAGGAAAGCTTGGGACTAAATGTGTATTACCAGAAAGTGTTCCTAACAAAACAAACAGACCAAAACAAAAGCCTAAAACGCCGAAGACATGGCTGTTTAGAAGGATCATTGCTCACCGTATCTCACATTCCATCTGTCAGTGTCAATCAATGCCAGTCAAACAACATACCTGATGTGGCCGTTTTTTTGTGTATTACATCATTGTCATCACCACATATCATCAGTGAATGTTATTGTGTTATGGTTGTGAATATTTCACTTTCTGTGCTTAGCATTCATGGCGGTGTCTGGGTGAGTCTGGTTGCCAGAAAGTGTCCACAAAGAAGTCGTATTCTAATGAAAAAATGAGTCACAATTTTATGAGAATAAACTCGTAATATTATGAGGAAAACTAAATTATTTTAGCAGCATAAAGTTGAAATATAAAAAAACATACTTAGTTATTTTTAAAGTAGAGAAACAAACAAAACAAAACAAAGTTGTAATTTTTTTGAAAATTAGATTGGGGAAATAGTTAAAATTTTACGAGATTAAAGTCAAAATAGGGAATAAAGTCACAATTGACTTTAATTATAATTGACCAGAAAATTTAGAAGAAGTAACTTAAAATATTAAGAAGGTTTTAATAAAACAGCAAAAATTAAAAAAGACTGCAATTTCAATAGAGTAAAAAGCAAAACAAAAAAAGAAAATTTTATAAAAAATTAATTAATAATAAATAACTAAAATAACTAATAAACTAGACTAATATTATGAGGAAATCTATTGTAATTTTATTAGCCAAGAGTTGAAATAGTAAAAAAAACTTTGCAATTAATCATAATACAATATTATGAGAAACAAACAAACCAAAATATAGCTGTCAATTTTGGAAAATTAGAAGTTACAATTATCGGACTAAAATAAAAAAATATTATGGAAATAAAGTCATAATACTGCAGGAAGAAAATTAAAGAAAAAAATAACACAAAAAATTCGAAAAGAACAACAAAGATTGATGGTGTTTTGAAATATGTTACAAAATATCAAAGTGGTCTTTGCATCCTTTCATTTCAGTTCATTCACAAAATGTTTAGACACCACTGACATAAAGTATACATAAATATACAGTACTACCCAGAAAATTAGAATATCCTGAAAAGGTTGTTGTATTTCTGCAATTCAACTTAAAAGGTGATTTGACATATTATATAATAAAATAATATGCAAATCAATATATTTCAAGGTTTTTTCTTTGGATTTTGCTGATCATGTCTCGCAGCTTGTGTTGTGAGTTTGTGGCTTTGTGGTTTTTATAAGCTAAGCAAAGTTACAACAAGGAACTGCATGAGCTATGTCAGTTTGCGTGTAATGGCTCAATAAAATTTGTCGGTTTGATCTTTTACGTTAATCTTCCAAAATTGAACAACTTTTACTTGATATTCAAATGTTTCGGATAGTGCCGTATGTATATATATGATACCTATAAATAGTATTATCCAAAAATGCATGCATGAATGTTAGGTTAACTGGCGAATCTAAATTGTCCATAAGTATGAATGTGAGTGTGAATGTTTGTTTGTCTACATGTGACCTGCAATTGAATGGCGACCTGTCTAGGGTGTACCCCGTACTCTCGTCCAAAGCCAGCTAGGATAGACTCCAGCACACCCCCACGACCCTAATGAGGATAAGCGGCATAGAAAATGGATAGATGGATTATCTTGTGTCAATTTATACTGGACAAGGCTGCACGGTGGCTTGTTGGTTTGCATGTTGGCCACACAGTCTGGGGATAGAGGGCTCAAATCTCTGTGTGGCGTTTGCATGTTCTCTCCAAATTTTCTACAGTACAAGTACTCCAGCTTTCTCCCACATCCCAAAACGTTAGGTCAATTGTACTCTCAATTTCCCATCGAACTTGAGTGTGAATGGTTGTTGGCCTATTTTTTGTCTGTATGTGCCCTGTGATTGGTTGGTGACCAGTCCAGGGTTTACCCCGCCCAATGTCAGCTGTAATAGGTTCCAGCTCACCCATGACCATAATGAGGACAAGCGGTATTGAAAATGAATGAATGTGGTGGAAATTAATGCAGCTTCAAAATAATAACACATCACGTCATTGTTCATTAATTTTCCTCATAGTTCATCAATGAAATGTTGTCATGTGATAGTGCTCTATCTAAACACAACATATTAGCTAATAAATTCAACAACTGGTGTCAAATGAACACAGTTGACCAGACCTTGACATCTTCTCTGAGATCACACTGAGTCCCAACAAGTACTAGAGGTGCAAAGGGGGCGTGCCTGCGTATCTCTGCAACCCACTTCTCAGGGACATTCTGGAAGGAGACGGGGCTGACCACACTGAAACACAGCAGGAAGACGTCTGCACTGGTGTAACAGAGCGGACGCAGCCTGTCAAACTCATCCTGAGGAGACACACAAAAAGCATCAATGAGAGGTGGAAGTACTTTGGTAGGGTGGGCTTGGAAAAGAAGGGGAGATGAGCACAAGCTTTGGGATTTAAGAAAAGAGTTAGGAGTGGTCTCAGAGTGGTCTGTTGCTAATCTATTTATTGACATTTATTGTTTTTCTCCTCTGTCTCTGTCCATTCAAGTCTTCACATGACATCCCACTGATAAGTGAAGGTAATGATTATTAGCGCAACTCCTCTTTGAGCTAATCACAGTAAATACTTGGCACGCTGCAATGCTATTTGATACTTGATGTCGGGAAAACAGCTGCAAATGCAAGTCCAGGGAATTATTTGCTGGCAAAAGCACACACATCATCATCATCATCTGGTTTCCTGAGAAAAGCACCTAATCTTCCTAAATTTTAAACTGATATGACAACATCTAAAGCCATTGTAGTATGTTGAACTACTCAAAAGAGCTCAGAAAACAAAGCAAGATAGATAAGTAGTTTTCTCTCAGGGACATTACAATCAAACAGGAAGTACGGCAGTATGTGTGTGTGTGGATGTGTGTGCGTGTGTGTGCGTGCGTGCGTGTGTTTGCTTTGAGATTGCTTACCTGCCCAGCTGTGTCACAGAGCTGAAGTTTGACTGGCTGCCCGTCCACTGATACCACCGCTAAACACACACACAAACACACACGCTTATACACTCCTAAAAAAACATGTTAAGACAATTTGCAGCAGTGGATTGTAAACAGATTATAAGTACAGAATCAAAAAAAGAGACAGCCTTATGGCCTTTGCCGTCAGGAGTGTTAATGTCTGACAGAAAATGACATTAAAGCCAGATTTTCAAGCACATTTTGGCATTAAACTTTTGATCATCTAATGGACAAGTTTGCAGTTTGTAATTAATTCATGTCTTTCTCAAGTTTCCTCTTTTTACATTTCAATGCTGTACTTACAAACCTAAAACCTTATATAAACTTGCACAAATTTTGTCCCCGCAGTGGTACGGAATTTGCATGCCAATAAGAAAACTGGTTGTAAATAGGTGTGAACTGTGTAAACTGCACAAAGAAAATGTTGTAATAATTTCCATGACCTGCACCGCATCCTATGCCTAAACAATGCAGGTGGTGTCTATCAAAGTGTGTCTCATTCACATGAATGTGTTAACTTATCCACCTCCTCTTGGAGCAAGTCAGTGAGAATTTGCAAGTAATTTCTGTAGTTTCTTGACTCTTCCTTCTGAATTACTGTTAATAAGCAATCATTATACCCAAAGTGTATACCCATAATGTCTTATAGTCAGCAATGCCCGCTCCCGCACTGTCCATGCCCTCTTTTTCGTGTTTAAGCCTCCTTCCTGTTCTTTACGCATTCTCTTTCTGCAGCTGTGAGATCATCTACTTACATTTATTTTCTGCAGTGAGAGCTTCTTCTCTGGAGTTCCACATTTAATGAAGCTCGTTATGATGTTTGCTCTTGCGTGGTGTCACGCGGGACTCATCGAGACTAAACAATGCCACGACTGCTTCACGAGAAGTGGTGTTGACCATGCATACCCATGTGGGAACATTGCATCTTGCATGTACTAATTGTCATGCACTAGACGTAAAAAGTACTTGACAAGGTGTAAACGAGTCATACAGTGAGGGAAAAAACAATTTGAACCCCAGCTGATTTTGTAAGTTTGCCCACTAACAAAGAAACGATCAGTCTATAATTTCAATGGTAGGTTTATTTGATCACCGAGAGACAACAATGACATAAAAATCCAGAAAAATGCGTTTCAAATAGAGTTATAAATTAATTTGCATTTCCATGAAGGAAATAAGTATTTAATCCCTTTGAAAAACATGATTCAGTACTTGGTGGCAAAACTTTTGTTGGCAATTACAGAGGTCAGCCGTTTCTTGTAGTTGGCCACAAGGTTTGCACACATATCAGGGGGGATTTTGTCCCACTCCTCTTTGCAGATCCTCTCCAAGTCATTAATGTTTCGTGGCTGATGTTTGGCAACTCGAACCTTCAGCTCCCTCCACAGATTTTCTATGGGATTAAGGTCTGGAGACTGACTAGGCCACTCCATGACCTTAATATGCTTCTTCTTGAGCCAATCTTTTGTTGCCTTGGCCGTGTGTTTTGGATCATTGTCATGTTGGAATACCCAACCATTTTCAATGCCCTGACGGAGGGAACGAGGTTTTCACCCAACACTTGACGGTAAATTGCCCCATCCAACCTAACCTTGGATGCGGTGCAATTGTCCTGTCCCCTTGGCAGAAAAACACCCCCAAAACATAATGTTTCCACCTCCATATTTGACGGTGGGGACGGTGTTTTTGGAGTCAAAGCAGCATTCCTCCCCATTCAAACACGGCGAGTTGAGTTGATGCCAAAGAGATCAATTTAGGTCTCATCTGACCACTTTCACCCAGTCTTCCTCTGAATCAGTCAGATGTTCAGTGGCAAACTTCAAACGGGCCTGTAGATGGACTTTCTTGAGCAGGGGGACCTTGCGGGCACAGCAGGATTTCAGTCCTTAACGGCGTAGTGTGTTACCAACTGTTTTTGTGGTGACTATGGTCCCAGCTGCCTTGAGATCATTGACAAGTTCCTCCCGAGTGGTTCTGGGCTGATTCCTCACCAATCTCATTATCATTGAAACTCCACGAGGTGAGATCTTGCATGGAGCTCCAGACCGAGGGAGATTGGCAGTTAATTAATTTTTCTTCAATTTGCGAATAATTGCACCAACTGTTGTCACCTTCTCACCCAGCTGCTTGGCGATGGTCTTGTAGCCCATTCCAGCCTTGTGTAGGTTCATAATCTTGTCCCTGACATCCTTGGAAAGCTATTTGGTCTTGGCTATGGTGCAGAGTTTGGCATCTGGATTGATTGATTGCTTCTGTGGACAGGTCTCTTTTATACAGGTAAAAAGCTGAGAGGGATCGAATACTTATTTCCTTCATGGAAATGCAAATTAATTTATAACTCTATTTGAAACGCATTTTTCTGGATTTTTTTTTGTCACTGTTGTCTCTCAGTGTTCAAATAAACCTACCATTGAAATTATAGACTTCTTTGTTAGTGGGCAAACTTACAAAATCAGCTGGAGTTCAAATAGTTGTTTCCCTGACTGTATGTGAGGGTGCTAATTTCATGCCAATGTTTACCATTTTCAGTCACGAATTGCATGCCAAGTGCATAATTTAAATGTAAACAAAAGCAAACAGTGTAGATACTAGTCTTCACGCTTTTTAGGTGTGCCATAAATAAAAAAATACATCACACAAACTTTATAAAGTAATTTGTTTACCTTATTGCATTGTATTCCTTATTTTTAAATGGAATAGTTTTGTAGTTAGAAAACCACTACCTGTTTTACGATCTTCCATTATTAGAGCCCTCTAGACATGAAATAACAACCCTACAGTCACCGTAATACTTGTATTACCCAATACTGTAGGCATAAGAGTAAATAAGCCATTTAAGGCATAAATAAGACTTGTGTTTGTGTGTGTTGCTCTGAAAGTGTTCCCCGGGGGGGGAGCAAAGTGAGGGGCGTACAGCCAGTGACATCAGGGATTCAGAGTTGAGATTCAGCTTGCCATGGTTTACAGCCTGAACAGCAGCCATTATTGTTATTAGGGCTTATAGTGCATGTTGTTCCAGCAATCAAGTCTAGTGATGGTGTCTTACCGAACACTTCAGTAACATTACTGACACCCAAAACGTCAACTTCAGTGAGCGCTTTGGTTGAAACGGCTAATAACAACTGGACTACCATGTTGGTGGAGCAGTTCAAATGAGACAGAGAACAATCATCTTACCCGAGAAGTTGTCAAAAGCAGTAGGGACATATTCTGTGGGATAACCGTTGGTGGTGTAGCTGACCACCAGGCTCGTTTTGCCCACAGCTCCGTCTCCCACCAGGACACACTTCACCCGCCTTTCCGCTCCTCCAGCCCCGGGCCGCCGCGTCCTGCCCGAGCCTCCGTCCCGACCACAGAGCCTCCTCGGCGGGACGGGCGGAGCTGCGGACACAGGGGTCGTCTTCGAATGCATCTGGCACGGGGACGAGGGGGACATAGAGCCGCCCTGTTAAGAAGGCTCAGTCCCGGCGACGTCGGCCACTTTCGACTTGGCCCATTCTTTCTGTTATCTTCCAAGGACTTCTTTTGGACTGTCCTCTTCTTTAAGCTTCCGTGTTTGGGCGGCTGAAGCTGAAACTTCTGGTCGCCCAAAACAAACAATGTGTCCTTTCTAAGCTACATGGCGACTCTCCCATTGGAAAGAGGAGACGCTCAATGGAAGTGTTGGTCCAGTCCGGAGACTCCCCAACTCCCCTTCAAATGACATCATGCATGGAAGCGCGCGCGCGCATGTACGCGTGTGCGTGTGTGTGTGTGTGAGGGAGAAAGTAAGAGAGAGAGAGTGGTTGGGTTGGGTAACAATCATCCCTCCTGTGTTTTGCTCTTTTTAGCTGCTTTTTACACAGCGTGTCCTTATTTTAAAGTTCCCTTCGCTTTTTTTGTTTAAACTTTTTGTAATATAAGAAGACTAATGGGCTGAGTCCAAACATTGGCCGAAATATTAATATTTCATTTTGCATTTTATTCCTGACGCTTGGTTTAGACAGTGAGCAAATGTAGTGGATTCCCTTAGCTGAATATTTAGCGTGTGATCTCAAAGCAGCCACTCCTGTAGAATCAGCTATTCTTGCTCCTTTGTCCACCGGATTCTCAATAAATGGTGATGCCATCTCTGAACGAGTTACACAGAAAAAGAGTACTTTCATACCCCGTTTAAATCTGAAAATCTGGATATAAGCCAGTTGGGAGCAGGTTATGAGTTTAGCGCAAGTTACCATGGTGATATAGCTGCTTTAAAAGAGCTACCTTCTTTGAACAGGCAAGCTCGGCTTTACAGTAGACTCAACAGACCTCGTTAATGCACTAAAGTAGCTTCGCTGTATACCTTCTCACTGTGCCATAAGATCTAAACAATGCATATCAATTACTAGGAAGCTTTCTTGGTGTTTCCACTGCATATACATTATCTTACATATACGTATACACAAATTTGGACTGTAACCTGTAATTTGGATTGGTGGATGCACAAAACGTATGAGGGTGGCACCCCACAGCTTTCAATTTGGAAAGGTTTGGACACCCCTGGTTAAGTTGTGCTCCATTCCTTAATTACTTGTTATTTGGTTTTGTTTGTACTTTATTGTGTATTTTGTAGTCTTGTTTGTACAAATGTTGTATAAAGTTCATTTAAAAAAAACAAAAGCAGTTTCATCGTTGTCACGAATAAGACTCAATTAAAGTAAGTTATGCAATTATCCACTGAACCGTATCAATAAATTACAATTTACAGAAGATGCGAGCATAAATAAATCAATGTTAAGTTTGGGATATGGAACTAAAGAATGACTACTACTGTTTCTACACGGACATGCTTCCGCACTGGGCCACACGTGTTGACAAACATTTGTTTCCGGTATGGTGTAGGTTTACAGTTTAACATTTTTTACAGTCGCTGATACACACTATGTCTTCACCGGAGATCGTCTTGGGTTTCCTGGAGGACGCAGAGTCTTGGCGGCTTTTTTCCCCGCAGTTCCCCAGTAAAGTTGGGGGGAAACCGGCGTGGCTTAGCCTACAAGGCCTGCCCTCCCTGTCCGGGCTGGAGTGCGAGACATGCCGCCTGCCGATGGTCTTTCTGCTGCAGGTTAGTTAGAAGGGGTTCACGTGGTGGTTTGAAGTGGCCAATTCTAATCCACCGTCCAATGGCAACGTTATAAAACATTCGTCCTTCCTTACAGAACTTCAAAAAATATGGACAACAGTCTTTAGTGAAGATACAAAGACAAAGTGTCTACGCTTCTGTTGTCTTTCCAGCTGACTTGTGTTTGTGTGCGTGCCGATACCAGATCCTCATGTATAATATCAATTCTTAAAGGGTTGATACTTTTGTTTTTCCCTTTCCTTAGTAATCAACAGTAGAACATAGTTAGGTTTCAGGAAAATATCTGTTAAAAAAGGAGAAAAACTGCATTTTGGGAAAAGATACATTTCATGTATGACATTCACTTTGACACAAACCATATAGCCAAAATATCTAAGCAACCATACCACAACATAAATAACACAAAAAAGGTTGTTTTACGTAAAAACAACAATTTAGTTAAAAATATAGCACCATGAACTATTTACAAATTTCATATTTGGAACTGAACTGTGTATGTGCATGTACAGTACGAGTTTAATTCATTCCCAGTCATAGCTCGTAACTTGATTTACTCGTATGTCAGAACAATTCTCCCCATAAGAAATAATGTAAATGCCATTAATTGGTTCCAGTGCCCTCAAAAACCACACTAAATAATTTTTTTTCAGTGTATACGTTTTGGAATAAGAATGATGTATAATAATGTATAAGAAACTTTTATATTAAAACATAATCAAATCAAGTGTAAATTAATAAACATAGGTATAAATGTGAGTGTGAATGGTTGTATGTCTTTGTCTGTATGTGCCCTGTGATTGACTGGCGACCAGTCCAGGGTGTACCCCGCCTCTCGCCCAAAGTGGGCTGGGATAGGCTCCAGCATACCCGTGACCCTAATGAGGACAAGCGGTATAGAAAATGAATGAATGAATGTACTTTAAGTATACTTTACCTTGAAGAGCAGACGGAGATGTTGGCGGAGGTGTAGGAGAGTGGTGGAGGAGGTCGAAGTGAGATTTGGTATTCGTACTAATGTACGATACACTACATAATTCTATCCATCCATGCATTGTCTATGCTGCTTATCCTCATTAGGGTCGTAAACAAAAACAACACTGTATGGCATCATTGTTATTTCCATGTTTGCAGTTTTAGCGCGTGCGTCAGTAAAGGGGTGGAGCTATGACGCAAGCAGGGGAGGCTGTAACTACGTAGCTACGGAGACGCTAACGGTGTCTTCAAATTTTTCCACTCTGAGACCCGGTTTCAAAAGTGTTCATTTACAGACCCTGAAAAAGGTGGCTTCGTATGGATGATGCGCGGGTTTGATAAAGTAATTGTGCGTTTAGGCCTTGGATTGTCTTCGTCTTGATGGGGATTTAATAGGTGTGTGGATGCTCGCAAGTCACATTAAAGCTCATATACCAAAGCAAAATGTTGTCCACATAACAGCTCGTATGTCGGAAAACTCGTAAGTTAATGCGCTCGTAAGTCAAGGTACCACTGTATATGCATTAAATTTGTCTAACATTTTGTTGCATAACATTATGCACCCCTGCATGCTCTTCCATTTCCTCCTTGCTGTCGTGTGTGTTTTTACATTAACATGAATTCTGCCAAGCTCTTACCAAATGCCCTTCTGCCACCTTGTGGTTCTTTTGGTGGCTTTTGAACTGCTCAAAAAGTGACATTCATCACCTCTTCTATTCTCTCATGCAAAAAAAGTAAAGGATTAGGCATTCAGTTTTATAAAAACAAATAATTACGTGATTATGAGAGAAAAAAAAACATGAAATGTGCAAAGAGACGGGTCTAAGTGCTGTTTTCATCACTAGTGAGATGACATACGCAAGAATAAGCCTGCCTCCTGAATCCATGGCCCTGGTCCGTCAATAGGCATTCTAAAACCCCTGGAACAGTAGCAACCCAGCAACTTCGGGGTTTAAAATGTCAGACTAGGGGAGGAGACGACCAGAAGAAGAAGTAAAAACCCCAAAACTGTAATATCAGAAATTGGAGAATGTTTGTTTATTCATATAAATGAGAGAAGTGAACCACTACTGGGTATCAGCCTCATTGACACTGCAACCTCCATTAAGTAATAACTCACTTTTTGCTGTTCTCATCCTCCACAGTTTTTCACCATTTAATGTAATTATGTCATCTTTCCCTTCAGGTGTATGCACCGATTTCTGGTCAAGATAGAAGTTTCCACAGAACCGTCTTTGTGTTTTGTTGTAAAACTCCTGCGTGCTATGCTTGCACTGACAGCTGCTGTATGAAAGGTATCTGGAGGTGGTTTTAATGGGCCCCACAAGTAGTTTATTTTATTATTACCTCTTAGCTCCATCAATCATGTTTTCTTACTGCATTGTTTTGTCTTTACTTAGTTTTTAGAAGTCAGCTGCCTCGGATGAATGAGTTCTACTCCTATGAGCCACCAGCAGGTTTGTGGATGTGAATCCTTCTTATACCTGATTACAGTATTAGGTGTAGAAGTTGATCAGGACTTAATTGGTGTTTTTCCTTCCCATATGTGCAGATGAACCCCCTTACCACGTTGATGCCAACCAGAGTGTGTTGCCCACATCAGGAGTTAAACTGTGTTGGGTATGCGGTTGCCCCGGCAACAAAGCCTGCTCTCGATGCCACGCAGTCACATACTGTGGGAAACACCACCAGACGCTCCACTGGAAGAACACACACAAGAAGGAGTGCTGCAGCGGCCACAAAGAAACGTCGGCCTGCCCATTTCTCTTCCCGGAGTTTGAGCTTTTAACAGAGCCTGAGGTGGAAGAGGAAGACAAGGGCGATGAAGGAGATGAGGCTATCAGTGCAGACTGTTCCTCCTTAGCAGAAAGTAAACCCTGTTATACTCCCAAATCTTAAGTTTAGAATGTATTTTTCATTAGACCACAAACATCACATTAATGCTGGCTGCAGCCAAGTAGTACACACCCATGTCTTGTTTGTTGCTAGTTTGCATGCCGCTTACCACCACAGAACAATATTGAACTCAAAATGTGACTTACAATCAATACAATCAATAGTCTTTTCTTATCTTACTTGTATAATTTTTTTTATTTTTCCAAGAGACAGAAAGTTACTAACTTTTTCCACACATTTCCAGCTGACATTCTCTTAAGGAGTATAACTTGATTGAACTGGATCAATCAGAGAGTGGTCTGTGTTCTATTTCAGCACTAGCAGAGACAGACCTGCACGAGATGGCCATGCATGAGACTGAGGAACACAAAGTGTTCCAGAACTTTAAAAGGAAGATTGCACCAGATCCTCACCAGGTTTTGCGTTACAGTCGAGGCGGCTCGCCACTGTGGGTGTCGTCACAGCACATCCCTTCAGATACAGACATTCCAGCATGCACCTGTGGCGCCAAGAGGACTTTTGAGTTTCAGGTTGGATGTTTTAATGGTCTTTAATGTTAAAATTCATCCTCTCCTCCAAATCCCTTACCCTTGCATTGTGTGCACACATCTAGGTGATGCCACAGCTGCTCAACAGTCTGTGTGTGGACTCCAAAGGAGCCAGTATCGACTGGGGGACTCTGGCAGTTTATACCTGTTCTGTCAGCTGTAGCCAAGACGATCAGTACTGCCTTGAATTCATTTGGAAGCAGGACTTCAGCTCAGACCAGCAAAGTCAAATTAAACAGCCGTAAACATCCCAATGGTCTTTGTTTACATTTGATACTGTACAGTGCCTCACCTCCCTGCACATTTTTCTTACTGAATATTTGTTTGACATGGTAAGGAGCTGTTTTAATTCCCTCGCGCTACAGTGAATGATAGTCAGACCAGTAGGTTTCATATGTCTACTTCCTCCTAATGGTTTACTTGCATTCCCGGCTTAAAGTACAGCTCACCGAGTTAATGATTGGTAGAAAGGAAAAAAGTCATTTCCCATATTTAAACACCTTAATTCCTGTGTGTTCCTGTAGTACATACAGTAGTGTTCAAAATAATAGCAATGCAATGTGACTAACCAGATCAATCACTTAGTATATTTTTATTGATACATGGCAAACAAGTTACCAGTAGATGCAGTAGATTCTCAGAAAACACAAACCAACATCATGACATGCACGCTCTTACGGCTGTGCAATTCGGCAATTAGTTGAAAGGAGGGTGTTCAGTCAGTCATCAATTTTGTGAAAAAACAGGTGAATCAGGTGGCCCCTATTTAAGGATAAAATAAGCACTTTTTGAACATGCATTTCTCTTTTGAAAACCTGAAGAAATTGGGTCGTTCAAGACATTGTTAAGAACAAAGTACTTTGATTAAGTCGGGAATGTTGATGAATGTTGAATAGATGGGAATGTTTCTCCTACTCTGGTGTTGGAACTATTTATCACATAGCAGGGATCATGGATCAGTTTGCATATGTCAAAATACTTGAAGAGATCATGCCCTTGAAATGGCTGTTTCAACAAGACAATGACCACAAACACACTAGTAAACAAGCATTAATTAATGTTATAGAGTGGCCACCCAATCCCCGGACCTTAATCCAATGGAGAACTTGTGGGGTGACATCAAAAATGCTGAAGCAAAACCAAGAAATATGGAATGTTGTCTTGGAATGGAATAACAGCTGAAAGGTGCCACAAGTTGGTTGACTCCATGCCACACAGATGTGAAGCGATTATAAAAAACCTGTGGTCATACAACTAAATTTTAGTTTATTGATTTACAGTATTGCCAAATCCTAGAAAGTCACTGGCAGACACTATTTTTTGCAACACACCCCTTTCAACTAATTGCTCAATCAGAATCAGAAAAAACTTTATTGCCATTGTAAGTGAACAATTCACAAACTAGGAACCTTCTTTGGCGAGTCAGTGCAAAGTAGAATTCTAAGTAAACATAGAACACTAACTAAACATAGAACCCTGAGTAAAAAGTTGAAATCACTGAGTAAGTAAGTAAAGGCATGAGAGTGTTTTTAGTGCAGGTATAAGGCGACAATAGTTTTCAATTGCACAACCTTAAGCATATTATGCATAATATGAATGCTGGGTTTTGTTTTCTGAGAAATCTCAAATCTCTACAAATCTACTGTACCTACTGGTAACTTGTTAGCCATGTAGCAATAAAAATATACTTACTGAATAATCTGGTTAGTCACATTGCACTGCTATTATTATGTAATACTACAGGGAGTGCAGAATTATTAGGCAAATGAGTATTTTGACCACATCATCCTCTTTATGCATGTTCTTACTACAAGCTGTGTAGGCTCAATAGCCTACTATCAATTAAGCATATTAGCTGATGTGCATCTCTGTAATGAGAATGGGTGTGGTCTAATGACATCAACGCCCTATATCAGGTGTGCTTAATTATTAGGCAACTTCCTTTCCTTTGGCAAAATGGGTCAAAAGAAGGACTCGACAGGCTTGGAAAAGTCAAATAGTGAGATATCTAGCAGGGAGATGCAGCACTCTTAAAATTGCCAAGCTTCTGAAGCGTGATCATCGAACAATCAAGCGTTTCATACAAAATAGTCAACAGGGTTGCAAGAAAGCGTGTGGAAAAACCAAAATAACTGCCCATGAACTGAGAAAAGTCAAGCGTGCAGCTGCCAAGAAGCCAATTGCCACCAGTTTTGCCATATTTCAGAGCTGCAACATCACTGGAGTGCCCAAAAGCACAAGGAGTGCAATACTAAAAGACATGGCCAAGGTAAGAAAGGCTGAAAAACGACCACCACTGAACAAGACACACACAAGCTGAAACGTTAAGACTGGGCCAAGAAATATCTGAAGACAGATTTTTCTAAAGTTTTATGGACTGATAAAATGAGAGTGAGTCTTGATGGGCCTGATGGATGGGCTCGTGGCTGGATCAGTAAAGGGCAGAGAGCTCAAGTCCGATTCAGATGCCAGCAAGGTGGAGGTGGAGTACTGGTTTGGGCTGGTATTGTCAAAGATGAGCTTGTGGGGCCTTTTCGGGTTGAGGATGGAGTCAAGCTCAACTCCCAGTCATACTGCCAGTTTCTGGGAGACAGCTTCTTCAAGCAGTGGTACAGGAAGGAGTCTGCATTCTTCAAGAAAAACATGATTTTCATGCAGGACAATGCTCCATCACACGCGTCCAAGTACTCCACAGCGTGGCTGGCAAGAAAGAGTCTAAAAGAAAAAAACTAATGACATGGCCTCCTTGTTCACCTGATCTGAACCCCATAGAGAACCTGTGGTCCATCATCAAACGTGAGATTTACAAGGAGGGAAAACAGTACACCTCTCTGAACAGTGTCTGGGAGGCTGTGGTTGCTACTGCACGCAATTTTGAAGGTGAACAGGTCAAAACACTGACAGAATCCATGGATGGCAAGCTTTTGAGTGTCCTTGCAAAGAAAGGTGGCTATATGGGTCACTGATTTGTTTTTGAATGTCAGAAACCTATATTTGTGAATGTTGATATGTTATATTGGTTTCACTGGTGAAAATAAATAATTAAAATGGGTATATATTTGTTTTTAGTTAAGTTGCCTGATAATTATGCACAGTAACAGTCACCTGCACACACGAACATCCTAAAATAGGTAAAACTAAAAACAAACTAAACTACTTCCAAAATGTTTTTATTTTATTTATCTCATTCAAAATCAAAACAAGTCATTCCAAAGAACTACAATAAACTCAACACAATAAATGAACGAAAAGGAGCAGAAAGAACAGTCTTATAATATCTGCCCCTTTCAAATAACAATCATTTAACAGTTCAGTTTTACATCATTTTTATAAATATATCCTCAATTAGTTAGATAAATGCACATTTTTAACATTTTGATTTTTCCAGTCTTTTAGATTTCCCAACATACATCGCTAACATTTCACTGAAATTTTACAATTTATGAAGCTTCTAACTATTCATACTTCTTCATTATTGCAGCTTTTATGAATTTCTTGAACAACAGGATCGTCTTAGAGTCTTTTAATTTTTTCCTGAAGCTTGTTCCATAGATGAATTCCTTTTACTGTGACAGTCTGTTCCATTGCTCTGGTCCTGAACCAGGGTTTTTTGAAAATATCTTTTCCTTTCAGATTGTAATGACAGTCTCCTTTTTCAAAACCTTCCTGAATGTTTGCTGGTAACATATTTTTATTAGCTTTGTACAAAACCTGAAGAATTTTATGCTCAGCTATATCATAAATTTTAAAAGACTTGCATTTAATAAACAATGGGTTTGATGGCTCTCTATATCTTTTGTTGTTTATGGATTTTTTTTGTAAGACAAACAATGGATTGGTGAATGTTTTACAGGTTGATCCCCAAATTTCTACACAGTATGTTAAATATGGCAAAATCATTGTGTTGTATAAACTGAGCAGAGCTAGTCAAAAAGAATTTCACTTTTTGCAAAACAGCAATAGATTTGGCAACTTTACCCTTTGTATAACTTATATGTGATTTCCAGCTCAGGTCCTCATCAATGATGACTCCTAGAAATTTAGTTTCTTTTACTCTTTCTATGTCCATCCCATCTATCTTTAGTGATATATTAATATTTTTCTTTCTATCATTGAATATAATATAGTTTGTTTATTTTTTAACATTAGCTATTTTTTTTTGGTCAAACCAAAGTTTTATTGTTCACTGTATGTTCCACTTCTTGCATAGTTTTTGCTGAATAGAATAACGTAGTGTCATCGGCAAACAAAACACTCTGAAGCATATTTGAGGCTTTTGGAAAGTCGTTCATGTATAATATGAATAAAATTGGTCCAAGTATTGAGCCCTGTGGCACCCCACAACTGATGTCGCAAAGGTCTGACTTGGTGTTGTGTATCTGAACATACTGTTTTCTGTACTCTAAATAGTTTTTAATCCATTTTTGAGCCAATCCTCTTATTCCATATTTTCCAAGTTTCCAGAGTAATCTTGAGTGATTTATTACATCAAAAGCTTTTTGTAAGTCAATGAAAATGCTTACAAGAATGTTTTTACTGTCAAATTCTCTTGGTATATTTTCAGTTAGTTCCATTATAGCCATTGCTGTTGAATGGTTTGCCCTAAAGCCATACTGACAGTTATGTAAAATATTTTCTTTTTGTATCAATTTTTTAAGTCTAATTGAAAATACCTTTTCTAAGATTTTTGAAAATTGTGAAAGCAAGGAAACTGGCCTATAGTTAGAAAAATCATGTTTGTCTCCATTTTTGTAAAGGGGAACAACTTTAGCTACTTTCATTTTATGATTCAATTATTAATTTTAAAATATTCAGCTTTGATATTAATTAGTTGTTTGGGTTCATTGAGCACATGGTTGTTGTTCAATAATAAAATTAATCCTCAACAACTTGCCTAATAATTCTGCACTCCCTGTACTATAGTTACGGTAAGATCCTGTCTTTATCCTTTGAAACCTTGAAATAGTGTACATCATCTTATCTAACAGGTTAAATGATAAGAAAAGAAAATGTTTACTTACAAAAAAATCCAAGTACAAGTTAGTATGTACAGATTTATTGACGCATAGAGCAGATTATGGACAAATAGCATTTTGGATATCCAAACATTGTACTGCTTTTGGAAACAAGGTAAGGGCAAGTTTTTGTAATTAAAATAATGTACTTATTGGTCAAGTGCAGACACACCATCCAATGTATAAAGCGTGGTTTGCAGAAGATGGCCATTAACGCGTCATAAAATGGACAAAAAATCAGTGAGGGTACTAAAAAGGGTCCTGTAGATCATCACCTTCACATTCAATGAAAAAAATAAAAAAACACTAACCATTAAAATTTAACATACTTATACAAATGGATATTACTGACAGGTGTGACACTTACTGTGATATAGTCTGGCACTCAATAGAACTCCAATACACCAAACAATTGAATCAATCTGCCAGTTGAGAACAAACAACAAAATAAACAGACCAAAGCAAACCGAGCAGAAATCGATAAAAATAGAAATCTGTAAAACTGTTTGAACATTGTTTAAAAAAATGACTGTTACGACTTTACCTTTGCAAACTTATTTACAAGAGAATAATTAAAACTTGGAAATAAGTGGAAACACCTATGCTAAAAACATGTTGATCAGAAAAAAAACAAAAGAGCAATACAGTTGCACAACTGCCCTTAGAGCAGTTATCCTGCAAATGGCATGTTATGGAAACATTTAGAAACTAAGAAAAACACACAAAAGGGTCACATTTGGGGAAGGAGTAGTTAGTTCTACGTGGTCTTGCGGAAACCTTTCAGAATAGGGTAGATGTTTTCAAACGCTTCATAGATTTCTCCTCTCACCTTGGCACCTTGAAACAAATGCAGAAGAAAAATTATTCTATATTTGGGTTGTATTGGAAAATTCACAACATCTAGACTGATTGTATTCCAGCATCAGCACTAGATTTTGGACGAGGCACTTCAAAATACACTATCATAGGACCTCTGAAACTTATTCAAAATAGTTGAGAATGAGTATAACTTGGGACATTTAAATACATATAACTGTATTGTATGATTGCTGTCAGTGTTTTTCCAAGATGGAGACTGGTTAATAATAATCCTACCTGTTAGTACGACCTTCCCGGAAACAAAGATTAGCAAGACGATTCTGGGTTTGATCATTCTATAAATCAATCCAGGAAACAGCTCGGGTTCATAGCTGCAAAAAGAAATCCCTTATTTATTAATTCCATTTTTTGGCAGATGGTTCCACCATGTATAACCTTACTGACCACTTCAACATACCTGCTAAACTGTTGATGCGTGAGCACTAAACCCTCCAGACGAATGGGGAACTTGACGTCGCAGCTGCCTACCATATTCTGAATCTTGAAGTCCAAAAACTTTGCAGGAAAGCCCAGCTTTTGCACGACACGAGCGTATTTCCTGGCCGCTAACCTTGATTGCTCTTCACTACAAAACATGAAATTATTTTCTTTATTAATTATATTTTTCTGATAAATTTATTTGAAAAACAGGCTATTGTCCTCTTTCATCTTGTCTGTTGTAACTATAATGCGTAGTCTCCCTAAGTTACATTCTGACCTCTTCGCTCCTGTGCAGACCATCTTCCCCGAGCTGAAAATAAGAGCTGTGGTTCTGGGTTCTCGTATTCTCATGATGACTGCAGCAAAACGCTAGAACGCAGCAAGAAAGAAATTCAAACATGGAGACAAATATAGTACTACAGTGGAACCCACTTATCTTGACACCCCCAGACTGGCTAAGCAAGCATTCCTCTCTTTTCATTTGATATTGTAGCACCAAGAGCTGCGCTTCAGGGTTGGTAGTTGTGTTCACCTCCTAATTGGAGCCAGTACAGGAAAGAAGAATTACCGAGCTACATTAGTTGCATTGAAGTGTTGAGTCCGTCTTGCTGTAAAGCCTAGGTCACAAATTAATGTATGGTTTTTTTTGCCCAAATTCCTGTGGGTTTTTTTTTTTGCTCGTGGAGAACGTAGTTGCGGTGACCATGAAGGAGTAAGACCTCAACACACAGAGGACTTACAAAATACTATCTGAATATGCGTCGGCTGCACTATTTCTAATTAAATGTGGGGTGCACCTGTGTCGCACCAAGTGTGACGTATTTTTTAAAAAAAACGACATTTTGCCCCAAACCTGCCACCAGCAAATTGCATGGAAACACAATTTGGGATTTGACTTGTTCGACATGAGACAGGATTGCGACATAAGTGGGACTGACTTAAGCGGTTTCCACTGTATAAGTTACTCTGCAGGAAATCTTGATGTAAGATTTATTTACCTTGGGGTTGTACTCTGCATTTCTAGCTCTCAATGCGATGGTCTTCAAGTCCAGTTTACAGCCTAGATTGACTGTCGACACAATGTTTCTGACGGCAAACACAAAAACACTGATTTTTGTGACTTAAAATATGTACTGTTGATGTTCATAAAATGTAGGCCTTCTTCTGAAACTGACCAAATGGACAATATGATCGCAAAGTAAATTTCCTAACTCTAGCTAGATCACTTAAGAAACATACTGTAGCTGCGGCACTATTCCGGAGCTCTCTGACGCTGGTGTGGCTGGTGTGATAGGGGTCATGGGGGTCAGTGGGTTATTGTAGAGCGGGGTGTTCCCTGGCAGCGCAGTGGTCGTTGAACCTGTGACTGCCTGGGAATGGAAGAGTTGAGGGGTCTGCCCCGATGTTCCTGGAAGACCTCGGGGTGGGGGTGGGAGGTGTACTTGAGCAAATCTTGAAGGGGATCTAGAAATTTAAACTGTTGTGTTGTGAAGCTGTAAGGGATTAAAGTCACCTGCATTGGCCTGCTGTGCTTGTTGTGCCGCCTGTTGCTGCTGCTGTTGCTGCTGTCTCTGGTGTTCCTCCAGTATAGATAAGCTATTTGTGTTCTGCACAGGTTGAGGTGTCAGGCCTGAACCATATGGCATCATGGGACTGAACATTGGCATAACTGGTGTCATGGCACCCTGCAAAAACACAACATAACAATTACAAAATACAGTATAAACGAAAAGTTTGCACAAGCAATAAAGCAGTTCAGCACATCCTCCACACAAACATCAAATCAAGAAGGTTTTTAGACAATTAGCAATGGGCCGGTTACTGGTTACATAGCGTACCCCATTATGAAAAAGTAATGGTTTCAAAACCACTGAAATATAAAAATATTTACACCGTGATCTTATTGTGTCACTTGAAAGCGGTTTTATCCCTATCATGATCTTGCGTGGATGCAAGATCACTCAAACACTCTGGACTGTATAGTAAATTACTGTGGTCTTTTATACATTTGTTTTACTATTAAGTAAATATTGTTTTTATATTTTTTTATGTTCATCTTATTTAATTTGCATTGTTATTTACATTGTATTTTAATCAAATTTCCAATTCATTACTAGTTTCATTAGTTTTAAGTCCAGGATTTAAAAATGGCAGGTTAAAAACAATATAAACATTTTTGATCATAATCAAGATTGAACAATATGTAAAAATATATCCTGATTATTGTTTTTGCTATATCGCAGTCAGTATTTATTGTCTGGTCTTACTTTGATGGTGTGCTTTTCTTTGTTTTCTATATTTGTAAATGACAATAGCATTAGATTACTATAACATCTGATGTTGCCGGAGTCACGCAACATTGTGGTGTGGCAGCATTAACATGGTCAATACAACACTGCAAACTCATAGAATTTGTGACAGTGACTTCACCCAAGCTGGCAAGGTTCGTATTATAGACAGTCAGTGTGTAAAGAGGTAGAGTCATACTTAAACTGGTTTATATCAGATAAAATGCATGTTACCTGAGGGGAGGCCAGTCCCTGAAAGGCTGGTATGCTGTTATTCTGATCCATTACACTTAAGACTGGTGTGTCCAGCGGGAGAAATATTTTTTTTTAGTAAAGTCAACCAATGTCCACCTGGTTCTTGCTGACAGTTGACCCTGCACAAAAGAGAGGCAAATGCACTTGAACACATAGCAGAGATGTGGCGCGGAAAAAGTACGGCTACTCACACTTGTTAACCAAGTTACGAAAGCACAGATTTAGTATTCCCTTTAATTTAGTTTTTGTATTATTTAAGTACAGATTCAACAAATAAGTGAATAACTGGACTGTAAAATTTGTCACAATCCAAAATAAAATCAATGATGCATTATCTAGCCGCTTAGCTAGTGTTAGCTGCATTGGCTAACCGGACATCAAACGTGCTGCAGCCGCAACTCAAAAGGAAACTAACGTGCGAGGAAATATAGGCATGTAAATGGTAACTTACACTGATTCAGTTTGTCAAGAAATCCCCATACAAATTTAATGTAAAAAGCTCGTCGTTGGTGCCATTTTCAGAGTAACACCAGCGTGTCGGTGACTTCCGGAAGAGCAAGCTTTATCTTCCGGTGTGTCAAAGGTCACAACAGACAGAAGCAAGATGGCGTCGCTGAGTGACAAATCAGTTTGGGACGAAGTAGAAGATGGAATCGGCGAAGAGGTGTTAAAAATGTCCACAGAGGAAATAGTCCAGCGGACTCGCCTTCTCGACAGCGAGATAAAGATAATGAAAAGCGAGGTACTGAGAGTGACGCACGAATTGCAAGCCATGAAGGATAAAATCAAGGAAAATACGGAGAAGATAAAGGTGAACAAAACTCTGCCGTACCTGGTGTCCAATGTCATCGAGCTGCTGGATGTGGATCCCAACGACCAAGAGGAGGACGGGGCTAACGTGGACCTGGATTCCCAGAGAAAAGGAAAATGCGCGGTCATCAAGACATCCACCCGGCAGACCTACTTCCTGCCGGTGATCGGGCTGGTGGATGCCGAGAAGCTGAAGCCCGGAGACCTGGTTGGTGTTAACAAGGACTCCTACTTGATCCTGGAGACCTTACCTACCGAGTATGACTCCAGAGTCAAGGCTATGGAGGTGGACGAGCGCCCTACGGAGCAGTACAGTGACATCGGCGGGTTGGACAAGCAGATCCAAGAGCTGGTGGAGGCCATCGTCCTTCCCATGAATCACAAGGAAAAATTTGAAAACCTGGGAATCCAGCCGCCCAAAGGTGTCCTCATGTATGGACCACCGGGAACAGGGAAGACGCTTCTTGCCAGGGCCTGTGCCGCCCAGACAAAAGCCACTTTCCTGAAGTTGGCTGGTCCACAGCTGGTGCAGATGTTCATCGGAGATGGAGCTAAGCTGGTGAGAGATGCCTTCGCGCTGGCCAAAGAGAAAGCCCCTTCCATCATCTTTATTGACGAACTGGACGCCATTGGTACCAAGAGGTTTGACAGCGAGAAGGCAGGAGACCGGGAGGTGCAGAGGACCATGCTGGAGCTTCTCAACCAGTTGGATGGCTTTCAACCCAACATGCAGGTCAAGGTAATGCGTCCCCAGACACAATCGCAGTCAAATAACTTGATTCAGTCCATCACCTGAACATTCTTGAGTATTTGGAAACATTTGTGGTGCTTGTTTTGAAAGAATATGCGGTTACATATAATGCTTAGTTTTTTAAAATGTTCGAACAATATATTTGTTATTATAATGAGGGATGGGCAAAATAATAACTTGGTTTTGAAGCAACGGAAGCAAAATGCAGTGCAGTACTCTGCCACAACCAGGTGGGGCGCTGTGGATTTAGCCACAACCAGTTTGGTTTGTAAAGCAAAACAAAAACATGACGTCAGCTATGGAGATTTGTGCTTCATCAAAGTTATTTCCTTAAGTGACGATGAGGAAAAAACACTTATTTGCTTTAAATATAAATGTTATAGTTATTAAGTTTGGAAACAAGTTTTATAACCGTGTAAAGAACAGAAGTAAAGTAGTCAAAGTTGGAACTCAACTCTTTAGACTACAAACTGATTGACTCAACAGCGCCCCAGCTAGTTGAAGCCAAGTAATACATCTAAAACAGGAATTATGTATTTTCTGCCAAAGTTAATATAAAAATATAGATTTAAATAATTAATTGGTCATAATTCCCCAGTAATGGATTCAATGCATGTATATTTGCTAATTTGTATATGTGGCTATAGTTTGCATTGGCGGAGAACTTTGCTTTGCAAAGCTGCTGCTACTCCTCAGCTTTAAAACTGACTTTTTTTAGACTGACAAAAATATGACACCACCAAATATAACGCCACCACTGGATAGCATATTACAAAGAGTGGTTTAAAAGATCTGATTAGACAAATGTTTATTTGTTATTATTCAAAGTTAAGCATTGTAAAACAAAAATAGTCGTGAAGAGCCGGATAAAATGAGTGGGATTCATGGCTTTCATTCACCGCTGTCTCATATGCAGTAGTTAGCAATAGAATGGTGTAATAATAGTGATCGGATAACTTTGGCTGCAATTGCAGGTGATTGCTGCCACCAACAGGGTGGACATCTTGGACCCGGCGCTGCTGCGTTCTGGTCGTCTGGATAGGAAGATTGAGTTCCCCATGCCAAATGAAGAGGCCAGAGCCCGCATCATGCAGATTCACTCCCGCAAAATGAACGTCAGTCCTGATGTCAACTACGAGGAGCTGGCGCGCTGCACCGATGACTTCAACGGTGCCCAGTGCAAAGCCGTTTGCGTTGAGGCGGGTATGATTGCGCTTAGGCGTGGAGCCACGGAGCTGAATCACGAGGATTACATGGAGGGCATCCTTGAGGTGCAGGCCAAGAAGAAGGCCAATCTGCAGTACTATGCCTAAGAACACTGCGGGTTTATGCGTGTGTGTGATTTATGGAAATAGTTGTAGCATTCAAGACTGTCAACAATGTCAACACTTGTTACAGCCCATTTAACTTCATTTCATTAAAAGAAATTCAACCCATGTTTACCGTTGTTGAATTTTTTAAACTTAATTTTAGTTTTGAGGCAAGTATTCACTACACATTTAACAGTAAAAGCACAGTTACAAATATGTACATTTCATTTATTTTAGCTATATATTTTGACTAACTAGCTCACTTTTGTCACATTTAACTCACTTTCTTCACATTTGAGGTAAAAATTAGTGTTTTTTTCCTAAATAAAAATATGTGCCTGGTGGCGTCACGGTGACATTATGTCCTAGCCGTGACAGTTTTTTCCGATTAGGATGTACAATTCAACTTTTAACTATTTTACTTTTCCACCTTTTTCTTTTTAAACAAATTTTTGTCTTTGTTTCTACTCCCCAGTTTGAGCGATAGTATATGCAATGACAAAAGACAAATGGAAAAGACTTAGACGAAACAGGAAAAGCAAAAACAAAATGGAAAAATCAAAGACAAATGCAGCAAAAATGACTGCATATTGTGACAATATGTTGTCAATTTTTCACATTAACAGCACAATCATGTGAGCAAATTAAAACAGCATCAGTCAATATTTGAGTCAAATAAAAAAAAACCTTCAAAGTAATTGCATGAACAAGATCATGCATCAACAGGAACAACAAAAGTGGAGGAGGAGGGGTTGTAACACGGACACAATTACAAACTGGTAAAGAACATGTAATTTGCTGTCGATAATATTTTTGAATGCAGTACGATTGAAATCAGTAAAGAAATAATAATAATAATAATGAATTACACTTGTCATCATTGTTCATTCACACCACACTTGGTGATGGTAAGCCACTATATAGCCACAGCTGTCCTGGGGCAGAAAGTGAGGCTGCCAGTGTGTGCCATCAAACCCTCTGACACTCACACACACACCACTTTCATACTAGGCAACGTGGGTGAAGTGCCTTGCCTAAGGGCACAAGGAAAGTTTATTTCCTCCCACTGTGGCACCTGGTGTTCCTCTGAGGTCTCCCATTAAAGTACTGACCAGGCCCTGCCCTGCTTAGCTTCTAAGATCTGACGGGCAGGTTTGGTCTGCCTGTCAAATATATAATATGTATTTAATAAGTTGTTTATATGGAGCACCTACATCAAGCATTGAAAGGTATGATAACTGGATCTTGTCTTTTTGATGCACTATTTGTTCTGAACTCGTTTTCACTTTATACTGTTATTTTGCTATTTTGTATACTACTATTTGTGTGCTGTTGTTTTTAAACAAAATAAAATGCGGACTTGCGCTCCATTTAACCACAGACTTAAAAGTTAATGCTGCTCACTTTTGAGTTAAAATGATACTCTTGTTATATTGAATTGAACCTACTTGTATTGTTTTGAAAGCAGCATCTTTCGTGTTGTGGTAATGAAAACACAGGCGGAGTAGATCAAACTTGGCTTTTTATTTAACTTGAGCATCACGTCAGGTACAACAGCATCACATTGCTAGGTATCGGCCAATAGACAGCATTCTGCGCATGCGTAGACCTACGATAGCTCTGTAGGGTCAATACTAACGTTACTGTCTCCACAGTCAATGTTCTACACAGCCTGTCCTCCAGATGGCGCACCGTGACTTGTACAGCTCTACAAATGTTCTTAAAAACGACTTTATTCAGTGTTGAACGAGCACTAGTGATGGGAAGTTCGGATCATTTTACCGACTCAGATTTTTTAGTCCCGTTCAGTAAAAAGAACGAATCTTTTTCCAAGTCATTTCGTTCATTTTAGCAAAATATGATTAAACTGCAACATGTTTCTTCCTTATCACATCTACAGCTTACACAAACGTTAATCATACTACAAACAAGCCAAAATTATAATGTATTTTGTCTAAGAAACACTCACTTCGCCTCTCTGTCCCTTTTCGAGTCGTTCGTTCATTACGTGACAGCGCCATGTGAAGCAAGGACTACTCTCAGCTCTCCATTTTGTTGCATTTTCCTGGTTTCAGTTTCAAATTCAGTTTGTAAAGTACTGATAAATAAATAGACAATATCGGTTGTCAATAGTATTTCAAATGGGGGGACGCGTAACATTTGCGTAACATCCTATCTGTTCTGTCGTGGAATCAGTTCACCTCTCGAGTCTTCGGGTTTGAGTCGTTCGCTCATCACGTGACAGCCCCATAAGCCTAACCTTTGCTGCCTGAGCCGCTAAGAGAACTGATTAGTTCACCTCACGAGTCTTCGGGTTTGAGTCATTCGTTCTTTTGCCACGTGACCACTTTTCCGATCAGTACCGCAGTCAAATACTAAAGTAAAACTCTATTTGTTGTATGTACGATCATATTTAGAAATTATCATAAAACTATCAAAAGATGTGTAAAACGCATTTTCATCATTTGTGACATTGTAATTTGGTTAAGGTTTCTTGAGAATCTGTGGTGTTTTTTATATTAAAAAAATGATATAAATGAAATATTAAGTTGCCCAATTTATTTATTTTTTTGTCTTTGTCCATCTGTAAGCAAACCATAGCCCAATAAAACAATCAAATCCTACAATCGACTTATATGTAATAATTTACTTATATTTAATAATCATACATTATTATATAGTAGTGTTCATTTTTATTGTATAATAATTGTTTTTCCTATTCAGACTTGATATATTTGTATAAGAAGATTGGTCAAAAAGAAGACTGACAAAGTAAAAGCAAATACCATTTGGAATATGAATGGTTAATGTTAGTTTAAAATACTAACCTAATGATAACTTTAACTTCAAGTCGCAACCCGTTTTAAAATAATAGTGGAGAGCTGAAGTAATTTACTAAGAAACATAATGTGCTTGGGTCACACAAAGGTTTAACCAATGGTTCAGCTGAAGGGCAATGTCACTCAAGGCTGTCACAAAGGGAAAGGTGACAATTCCACACCCATCCCCTTGGTAAAGCTGGTGGATTCCCTGATGTCAGAAATGACTAGAAGGTTTGGCAAGGTGGGACATATTGAGAAGCTTGCTGATGCTACTTGCCTTGACCCAAGGTTAAAAAAGCAGGCTTTTGTCAATCTCCAGGCAGCAGAAGACACTGTGAAAAAGGTTACAGCAGCTGCAGCAGCAATAAACACAGCTCAGATTGAGGAGGAGAACACGTCTGATCCTAGTGTGACTGCCAGTACAGGTGCAGTGTTTTGGGAAGATTTTGACGACAGGATAGCAACCACGAGGCCTTCTGCTACCACCTCTAATATGTCGGAGGCTATGATGGAGATGCGGGCCTATCTTGCAGACCCTCTCTTACCCAGCACATCAGATCCTCTTTCATGGTGGCGGAGATGTTCACCTGTGTACAAAACCCTGTCTGAGGTCATAAAGGCAAGACTTTGCATTGTGGCCACATCTGTGCCATCTGAAAGAATCTTTTTTTAAACTCGGCAAATCATCTCAGAGAGAAGAAACAGACCGAGCCCATCCAAGGTCTGCAAGCTTGTTTTTTTGAATGCAAACATGGCTTAAAGAGAGTCCTATAAATATAGCCACAGTGTACAGGCATATTTTTTCATTTCAATTGTTTTAATTTATTTGGGAATAGTTATCCTGTGTTTCTGTCAGTCTTTCTGGCACAAAAGTGTTATTTATTTTAAAGCTTATTTATTTATTTTTTTAAGTGTTAAATGGTGTGCACATTTTTATTGTTATTATATTGTGATATCGTGAAGTTAATTTGTCAAGGTTATTAGGCTCTATGGCTTTAGTATTTTTTACATTTCATTTTTTTTTATTCAAACAATTGTAATTTATTTTGAGAATAGTTATCCTATTTGCTGTAAAGCTTTTTTCCTACAAAATAAACTAGACACCCATTCAAAAGTGTGTACACAGCGTTTTTAATATCTACAGTATCATATGTTTAAAAAGTATAGTTTACATAAGACAATCTGATTCATTGAATAACTGCACAGTAAAGTATTCAAGTAAAAAGTATTTTTATTTACAAGCTAACTCAACACCTGTTTGTAAGGAAGGTTTTGAATGGTTAACTAATTCCTTTATCCAATGGTGTCCAGCTCTCCAGAGATTCATTAATCAATTGTCTTTCCGGCTCATGCAGCATACGTTAGGCTTATGGGGCTGTCACGTGATGAACGAACGACTCAAAATCCGAAGACTCGTGAGATGAACTATTCAATTCTCTTACCGGCTCAGATATCATACGTTAAGCTTATAGGGCTGTCACGTGATAAACGAATGATTCAAACCCGAAGACTCTAAACACGTGAACTGATTCCACTACAAAACAGATAGGCTGTTACGCAAATGCGCATGCGCGACTAAACGAATCCCTGCCCGAGACGATTAGTTCTTCCCGAGTCACATTTATGATTTGTTCAAAAGGATCAAATCGTTCATGAACGACCCATCACTAATGAGCGCCACTGGTGCGACTCAAACGTCATCTAGTGCAGTGGTTCTCTTGGTGGTTATTTTTCTCAGTCACTTCTACCCCTAGGGGCAAGAAATGTCACGTCCCCCCATTTGAAATACTATTGACAACCAATATTATCTATTTATTTATCTGTACTTTACAAACGGAATTGGAAACTGAAACCAGGAAAATGCAACAAAACGGAGAGCTGAGAGTACTTTCTGCTTCTCGTGACCCCCACCAGTTCATCAACCACTGATCTAGTGGTGCGATTTGAATAAGCTAACACATGTTTGCTGTCATGTAGCTTTTCTGGATTATTTTACATAGTAGAGTGCCAAACTAGACCTAATTGTTTTATTTAAAAGACTTAAATGAATGACAGTTTGGACATTGGTTAAGTCACAGGTCAAACATTTCATGTACAAATGGTCAATGACACCACATGTCAATATCTCCTTTAATAAAACAAAGAAGCCAACCACTTGGGGAATTTCACAATAACAGCATAGTGTAATAAATATACAGTGGTATACAGTGGTTACGGCCCCAAGGAACGTTCTTGGGTGTCACGCGCTCTCATTCTCGACCACTCCCTTATTTCTGACTCCTCTCAGAAATTTCCAGATAAGCCAGATAGGTCCCTGTTTATCGGGAGGGGGGAGTACTGTCACACCCTGCAGTGACACCAGGTAGTTGCTGCAGGTGCGCGATTTTGTGTTTTTTTTTTTTTTTCTGTTTGTTACAGTTTGGTTTCTCCTCCCTCACTCTTTGCCTTCTGTCTCTCTTTTCAGGCCTTTGGCTTAAGTGTGGGGAGGAGTAACATGACAAGCCGCAGGTGTTTGTCATCAGAGCCCATCTTCTTAGTCACACCTGTGGTGGCGGGAAGGCCTTGTTTGATTGTTCCACATGGATGCACGCTACACTCTGTTAATCCAAATCCTCGTCTGCCAAGACTTTTCTTTCAGCTCTGTTTTTGTGGCTAGAATCTTTTCTGTATTTTTTCCGCCTTCCTGCCAGTCTGGAGACTCCTTCTGTTTTTTGTTGTTACACATTTTACTATTGGCTTTTTGGTGTTCTGTTGAACAGCTAGTAAAGACATTTTTAGTTGCACTACCTGCTTGCCAGCATTTTTTGGGGTCCAACCTGTCCCATGGCGTGACATAGACAACAATAACAGAGCCTTTGGTGGTGTCTGATTTTGTTTGTGTGTATTGGTCATGACTGGATTAGATGGCTGGAGAGAATTATGGACAAACCAGGCAAATGGAAGGTTTGAACGTAATGTGAAGGTGTGCTGGAAACCTTTGACAGAGGCGCCTACTCTCACCTCTGGCAGAGCTTTGCTTACATTCCAAGGAAAGTCAATGGTATGATAGAGTGAAGCTGCGAAATTTGAATCGTGCATTGCCTTGCTGAGATTTTCCAGGTGTGTATTTCAGTTCCCCAAAGATTTGTACCAGATTTCATGGTCATTCTGCTTGACACCATAAAGTTACAGGGGTTTATTGTAGGGTAAGTCAATCTCACTTATGGGGTCAAACTTTGGGGTTAAATAACAGCGCTACCATGTGGAGCATCTGTCACAAATCCGAAGCAACTGTGCGTAAAAGACGTATTGCCAAGCTCATGGTCTGGCCCTTCTCTCTTGTGTTTGCATGTGAGATGAACTTGTATTAGTGACGTATGGCACTTTGTTCTAGTCAGACCGGCTGCAATTCGCATTACGGAAAGAGTAGCCAAGTTGGAGCTGGCAAACATTCAGCCCACCTGTTTGTCACTACGCTAGGCTGAATCAGTTGGCACCTCCCCCTGCTGCACCGCCACACCCATAACGATGCGCCTCAGTCTACTAAATTTGCTGCGCACTATGTTACGTGGGCCAAAATTACCACTGCGCAGCCTTCGCCAAGCTACGCAACCTACAAAATTAGAGCCCATTATGTTCGTTATGAATTATCACAAAAAGTCCTTGTTAGCAGCTTGCTAAAACATTGAACAGGAACCGAAAGTCGGCTCTGTCACCTTTCATCAGCGGTTAACTTTGTAGTTCTTTGCTAACTAACACAGTAACGTCTCAAAAATGTTAACACAAATTATACACATACACATTTGTATAGTTTTACAATTATAGTTTTATGGATAAATTCAAATGAGCATGGAAGTTCACTGTTCCTTCTTTGAAAACATGAGAAAAAGACACGATGTGGTAGTGAGATCAACACTGACTCCAGCTCCATCGGGAGGACACCGAGGCGTTCCCAGGCCAGCTGTGAGACATAGTCCCTCCAGCGTGTCCTAGGTCTTCCCGGGGGCCTACTCCCGACTAGGCATGCCTGAAACACCTCACCAGGGAGGCGCCCGGGAGGCATCCGTACTAGATGCCCGAGCCACCTCAACTGGCTCCTCTCGATGTGAAGGAGCAGCGGCTCTTATCTTTTAGGGTGAGTCCAGCCACCCTACGAAGGAAACTCATTTCCGCCGCTTGTATCCGCGATCTCGTTCTTTCGGTCATGACCCATAACTCATG
>QODF01000086.1:2198278-2209908 GCA_024372805.1 Oostethus manadensis
GGTTGGGCAAACTCCCACATACCCTCGAGTACCCTTGCAAGGGTGTAGAGCTGGTCCAGTGTTCCGCGACCGGGACGAAAACCACATTGCAGCTCCAGTAACCGAGGTTCGACTAACGGTCGTGCCCTTCTCTCCAGCACCCTGGAGTACACTTTCCAGGGGAGGCTGAGGAGTGTGATCCCCCTATAGTTGGAACAAACCTCCTGTCACCCTTTTTAAAAATGGGGACCATCACCCCGGGCTGCCAGTCCAGAGGTACTGTTCCTGACTTCCATGCAATGTTGTAGAGGCGTGTCAACCAACACAGTCCCCCAACATCCAGAGCCTTGAGGAATTCCGAGCTCTCTGGAATACTCTCTGGAGTACTCCATCCTTCACCCGGAGAGCCCCAAACATTGCACATAGTCCTTTAGTGGCAGGTGAGTATTGTGCCACCTCGTTCCAAGGTGGGTTCTGTCCTGACTCTACCCACTGCAGCACCGGTCGCAGATCAACATCCTGTTCCTGCTGCGTCCTCCATTCAGGTGCATCCACCAATTGAACGTCCATACATGCAGGGCCTTCTCCGTCATGCAGGAGACCTTGTCCCTCCCTACACAGCTCTTTCTCTTGGGCTTCCCTTTTTTCGCAGTAACGGCAGCCAACGAGAGCACACGGGCGCCGCGACATGACGTCTGCATTAGCGTGGCAAGCCCCAGCCCTATACTCCACTTGGAAGACATATGGTTGCCCCTCTGGTTCTTTAAAGGACATGAGCCACTGGAGTGCAGCATGGTCACTTCGGACTACAAAGGGCAGACCGCACAAGTAATATTTAAAGTGGCTAATCGCTCTCACCACAGCAAGAAGTTCCCTACGTGTGACACATAAGCGCCTCTCTGCCTTGTTGAAAGTCCTGCTGAAGTAGGCCACCACTTTTTCTCCCTCGGCCCCCACCTGGCTCAACATCGCACCCATCCCCGTGTCACTGGCTTCCGTATCCACAATGACTGGCAGGCTGGGGTCCGGGGGAACAAGGATGGGAAAGTCTGTCAAGGCCTCCTTCAAAGAGTTAAAGGCTTGGTTGCACTCATGAGTCCACAGAAAATCTGTGTCCTTCCGCTGGAGGTAGAAGAGGGGCGCAGCTATGCATGAGAAGCTCCGCACAAACCGTCTGTAGTAGGATGCAAGCCCAAGGAAGCTCTTAAGCTCCCGCAAGTTGGTGGGGGTTGGCCAGTCTCTCACTGCCCGAATTTTGTCCTCCAACGCGCTGATGCCCTCGGCGCCAATCTTGTGACCAAGAAACTCCAACTCCCTTCCCAGGAAGCAGCACTTGTTTGGGTGGAGCTTTTGACCAGCCACTGACACTTTTGGGACATCCGCCCCAGGGAGTTCAAGGCTGCATGGAATGTGCTCCTGTGCACCAGAATGTCATCCAAGTAGACCACACATTCCTCACGAGGGATGTCAGCCAGAGCCCTTTTCATGAGACGTTCAAACGTAGCTGGTGCATTGCAGAGGCCAAAGCAGAGGACCCGGAACTGCCACAACGCCCTGCCAGTACAGAATGCAGTCTTTGGTCTGGCTTCAGGGGTGAGGGGCACCTGCCAATACCCGCTGCGTAGGTCTAACAAAGAGAACCATGTTGAACCGGACACCAAGTCCAGGGACTGGTCGATGCGGGGTAGCGGGTATGAATCTTTTTTTGTCACATTATTTAGCGGTCTGTAGTCCATGCAGAACCTTTTTTTTAGTCGACTTTTTCTTGTTGACCATCACAACACCTGATGCCCAGGGGCTGTCCGATGGCTCAATGATGCCAGCTTTCAGCATTTCATCTATGGCACTTTCTGCATTCGCCCGGTGCACCAGAGGAAGGCGGTGGGGGCGCACCTTGATGGGTGGTCTTGCCTCACCTGTGTCAATGTCGTGCTGGACCAGGTGTGTCAGGCCAACTTCCTCCTCAGTCAGTGCAAAAATGTCCTTAAAGTCCAACAGCAGCTGCCACAGCTCCTCCTGCTGTACGGGATCCAAGTTATCCCGGCAAATTTCTCTCACTGCGGCTACTCTGTCTGCTCTGCCTGCCAAAGGTTGCAATGCTAGGGTGGGGGGCTGCACTAGGTGAGCTGGAGGTGTATAGGCCCTGGATGTGGTGGGGGTTTGAGTTGGGAGGCCGGGTCCACAATGTGCCTCTCCTGCTCGTGAGGTTAGTGGATGGAGTCTTGGGGCCTGTGTGGGGTGCACCATTTCGACTGTGCGACGCCCTGGAAAGGTCAGTGTGTTTTTCCCAAGTCCAACACACAACGGGCCGCCCGTAAGAAATCCAGCCCCGATATGCAGGGGTCCTGCACTGCTGCGACCCACACTCCGAATGTCACCTCGAGGTCCCCCACCTGCACGGCTACTACCCCTCTTCCAAGCATAGGGGCCAGCTCGGCAGTCACAGTTCGCAGTTTGACAGCAGTGGAATCCATCGATCGGGCCAGTCCAGGTGTCATCTTATCTGCATTTGCGCCTCCTTCCTCCTTTCACGCCAGACCTCGGTGCCTCCTTGTCTTGTTTCTCATGATAGCCGAAGAATGTTGATTCCATGGGCCTTTGATGCTCCAACGATGTCTGTTGTCCTGTTCCTGTGGGTGTGTGTATATGCTCAACCCTTCATTCCCCCTCTTGGCCTCGACAGAGCCCACCCAAATAATGTCACACAAGCAAGCGTTTTTCAATAGCACAAGCATGAATCATAGTGTCAGCTGGAATCAACTCTTCTTCCACCAGACCAAGTTGTACAAGCCGGTACTGACCCTTCAGATCCCTGAAGAGCCTCTACAAGATCGTCTCCACGGCCCTGCGCATAACAAGAATCCCACAACAAGCACAAACCGAAAGCAACAGAATCGTGGCCACAACACCAATAATAACAGTCAGTACGATGCGTTTATATTTACCGAAGGATCCAAGGAGGTCGTCCAGCCAGCTGTTGTTCACCCCAGAGTGCTCTTTCATTTTGACATTTAAGGCTTTAAGGCCTTCAATGGCCCTGGTTAACCTCCCATCCGGAGCCGTGTTGTTAGGAATGGAAGTGCAACATTCCCCACCAAACATGGAACACACACCATCCTGTTCTGCTAGTAACATATCTAACGCAACCCTATTTTGGAAGGCCATGAGTGATGTAGCTTTAAGTTGGTCATGTACTGCCCAAAGAGCCGCCTCGGTCTGATTGCCTAATCGCTGAACATTATAGTAAATATAATTATTACGTTTAATATTGGTGTTAGTGGTAATCCATGGCATAACGGATGCGAACCCTGCTTTGATAGGATCCGGAAGTTTATACTCATCAGGAACTCCCCTGGGGGTGCCAAATGTGTCAATGTACGTGGGGTCCTCACCATGTAGCCATGAGTTATCACCACGCCGTCATCTGCTAAGTACCGGATACAAAGCAGCGTCCGTCTCGAGGATACGTTTAGCCAAATCAGTCAAATCTTGATATGCCATGGGGAACACTGAAATTGGGAGAAGAAGAGAAATCAGCACGCAAGTCATATTACAGACGGGAAGACGGTCATAAATTCCCGTTCATCCACACCACCACCAGAGGTCCGCCCTTGACACCAGATGGTGGGATTGATTAAAGGGTATTATCTCCGAGCATCGATTCAGTGGTACAGACATTAAAGAGTACATGAAGCCGGTACTTACATTAGCAGAGGTAAAATTCGTCACTGCCACGTGGCTGTGGAAAAGGGGCTTTTCTGGATCTGCATCATCTTTGGCGGTGATGTCATCCACCAGTCTCATCCTCCCCCTCTCGGACTGGGACACTCCCAGTCTGATCCCACAAAGCCAGGGTAACACCATCTGTGAAGCAGACAAGTCCAGTCAGCAGACGAGTCGTCAGTAGGTCAGGTCGTACGTCAGTCAGCACACGAAGTTCACACTCATGTGAGGCCCCGCGGAGAACATGTGATCCGCCATGTTAACACCGGACTGTACATATTGGATATTGGGTGCCTCCAAAACTTTCAATAGACAGAACTGTCGGAGAGAGGACATTGTAAAAGCAGACGAGGAAACAAAAGCAATGACAGAATGTTCAGTCAGTACAATCAAAGGTTGCCCCTGCACCAAGTGAGTCGTTTTGTTAATATGGTGGCCAAGCCAGCCGCAAAACGGACACAAAAGGGCTGTCGTTGTTTAATGGGGTCGAGAGACACACTGACATACATGAGGACACGTCTGCATCCGTCTCGTTTCTGGTACAGCACACGGTTGGCTACTGGGACGGAAATAGAGACATCCAGATGAAAAGGAATGGTCGGGTCGGGCTTGGCAAAGGCCACAGCCGTAGCCAAAGCCTGCACAAGGTCAATAAAACATGTAGATGTTTCAGTCGTCCAGTCAAGAGTCGCATTACCCTGTTTGGCTCCTTTTGCTTTAATCATGGCGCTAAGTGGAGCCGTGCGCTCAACATAACATGGAATGTATGCTCTACTGTACCCACATAGGCCCAGAAAAGACAACATTTCCCGTACCGTGTGTGGTTTGGGATGTTGCAAGATAGACAGGCGATGATCATTTGACATAGAATAGCCGTTAGCTGAGATGACACGTCCCAAAAAGGACACCGTGCGTCTGCAACATTGCAGTTTTTTCCTGGATACTTTGAACCCGAGAATGTGAGTAACCTGTGTGAGGTTGAGTAACAACGGTTTTGTGGCATCCAGACAGGTATTAGCTGAGTCACAGGCAAAGAGCAAATCATCAACATACTGGACCAACGTGCACCACCCTGGGAGCTCGAGGTCCGACAATGCCTGTCTAAGTGCGTGATTGAACAGACCTGGACTACTTTTTAAACCCCTGTGGAATTCGAGTGTATTGATATCTGCGTCTTTGAAATGTAAAAGCAAAGTACTGTCTACTATCTGGATGCAATGGCAAACAGAAGAAAGCATTTCCCCGGTCAATCACTCTGAAATATGCATATGTAAGAGACAGGGAGGTGAGAATGCGGTGGGGGTCAGGGACAGGCATAACAGGGGTCACTGTGAGATCATTTATTGCTCGTAAATCATGAGCCAGGTGGTAACTTTTACCATCTGCCTTCAAAACAGGCCATAAAAGAGTCAACCAAGGGGGGAGGTTTCCCCCAAGACCCTTGCATCCCATAAGCCCTGACAGTGTCTCCACCATTCCCGCATCCGCCTCCTGGGGCCAACGATACTGCGGCCCGTGAATGACATGAGAATCAACAAACTGTATCGGAATGGGTGGGGGTGTTGTGCTGAGACCAACATCACACGGTCCTGCCGACAACATCCCCTCCGGGATGGAGTCAAGCAGTGCCGCTGCTAGATCGTGATCAGATAGGTCCCTACCATGGTCACGTGTTACCTCCAGATGTTGAAGCACAGCCTCATCATAGAAGTTGCCACAGATCCTGTAGGTCTCTGCTGAGGGTATTTCCTGAACCTGTGGAACATCTGAATTTTGCCAATCATTTTTAGATATTAACGTTTTTACCATAGGACCCGGTTGTCGTGCCTCGTGACCGGGGGAGACTGCCAGAGTGATGTGGGGTGTCGATTCATGTCCCATCCGGAACCAGTTCTTTTGTGCCGGATTAAGCTGTACATGAGCCGCCACACCCTTGTTGCCAATATACAGTGCGTCTGACTCTAAAGACCATCCACCTGAGTCTTCTTTCAGGCCCTCAAAAGCCTCGCGATATGTGTCGTCATCATTTCTGTCATAGTACAACGTGCAATGGAACGGGTCAGAGGGCGGGAGATACACACCACACGTTAGAATCCAGGACTTCCACAGCTGGTTGGCCCTCACGACTCCTTGCTATTTGTAGTCATTTTCCAGCAAGGTTGCCCAATAGATGTCAGCTGATGGTGTATTGCAGACAGGTTTGATTAACCACTGACCTCCCGTGTGTCCACTATTGCAGTCCACGGATGTTTCGGTCCACACAGAATGGTTGCTTGTGTTGCTATAAGCAAGTCCCGTCCGATGAGGCACACCGGTGTATCGGGTGCATACACAAACTTGTGTCTCATGTCTCTCACCAGTCCATTCAATGATTTCCCATCCACAGTCATGGGAAGCAAGAGTTCTGCCAGGTCCTTGCCCCCTGGGCCTCCCAGGCACCCCTAGGCCTGATAGTGGGCGCCGGCCTCGTCATAATCAGCGTAGTACTGGCCGGTCGCTGGAGATCCTGTGAAAGCTGGTGCTTGTGTGTTAGGTTGCCAACCTGATCGAGTGAAGGGATTTCCCCTTGTGGCCCCACGTCCCCTCTGTGGCACGGGCGCCGGTGCTTGGAGACCCAGTGCTGCTGCTGGAGGATATGGTGGCACATCCGGACGTGGCCCCAGCCATTGCTGCTGTTGCTGCTGGTATGGGCAGTCTCGAACCCAGTGATCCGCAGCCCCGCACAGGAAACAAGCGTCAGGGTGTCCCGCCATTCTGCTTATTTCCCTTCCCCCTCTCCGGAGCCATCTTGTGTATTATCATGCGCCGCTGATCAGCCTTCTTCCATTTATTCATCCATCCATTTTCAATGCCGCTTATCCTCATTAGGGTCGCGGGTATGCTGAAGCCTATCCCAGCTGACATTGGGCAAGAGGCAGGGTACACCCTGGACTGGTCGCCAGTCATTCACAGGGCACATATACACAAACAAAGACAAACAATCATTCACACTCACATTCACACATATAGACAATTTAGAGTCGCCAAATAACCTAACATGCATGTTATTTCTTTAAATTTCTCCTTCTGACTAAGGACGCCGTCGCCATTTGGCAGCCAATTTTATTAACATCATCATGAGCAAACTTTTTGGCCTCCATATATTTAGTTTTCAATTCTGCCTTTCCCTACTTTCTTGTCCCTTTATCTTGTTCCACACCTCTTTCATTCTCCATTTCCTTCCCATGATCTTTACGATCCATTCCACTTAACACTTGCTTTGCCAACAGTACATACATGCCCTGCAGATCCTTCCTCTTACTACATCCACCACAACCATCACAAACCTTATCAAACTCGCTGTCCATAACACCGCCGCCCTCGTATATAATCTTACAAATTGAGTCCCACTGGATTTATTACTGCATCACGACAGTGGGTTTTACTACCCGAAGTGAACAAATTTGTAGAACGTAAACTTCCTTTTATTGTGAGTTCCAAACTCACGGATAATTTACACAGTCCCAGACTTATTCTTAAATTATCAATTCACTTCATACCTCAGGACTCTAACCTGCAGAATTTTACAGCAGTTCCACACTGGCTGAAGGCCTTTAAACCTATCCGGCGTGGACTCTAACCACCCACGGACTTTGTGAGATCTACTCACGGGACTCCAACCTAGCGCTCAGGTCCCAGACCTGACGAGTTCCAAACTCGATTTTTCAGTGTGACTCGCAAATTTGTAATACAAATACGACCACCTGTTCTTTACATATTAATCAGTCTCCCCTTTTGGTAACGTCAATGGCAGAAATTCGGAAATAATCAACATAATCAATCTGCTCACCTTTGATTGTAGTGGACCATGCGTGGATTTGGAGACCAATTTCTATGTTGAAGAACGGCGTCCTTACAAACAACGCCCAATATCATCCATCCATTAACGTTTAGCAATCTACTTACCAACTCCCCTCTGCCACGTTGGGCGCCAAAAACTGTAGCAGGTTCGAACAGAGGTATTGGGAGTTCAATAAATCCAAATAGAAGGGGAGATTAACACAGCTATTTATTTAAACACCAAGCCAAATTAAAACAGACATCTGGGCTAATTACCGTTCCCTGCCAGCACAGAACCTACGTGAGACTTACGACAGCAGTTCAGCAAAAAGCAAAGTATCTCTCTCTGCACAGTTTCTTTATACTTTGGGATGTCTTCGTATTCTCCGCCTCTGTCATGCCAACAGTCCTTTGTCTGCTGTGTCCATCAATGACCCCTCCTCCTCTGGAGCAAATGGCGATCGGGCCAGTCCAGGTGTCATCTTATCTGCATTTGCGCTCCCTTCCTCTTTTCACGCTTTGTAGCTGCCAGACCTAGGTGCCTCCTTGGCTTGTTTCTCATGATAGCCGAAGAATGTTGATTTCATGGGCCTCTGATGCTCCAACGATGTCTTGTCCTGTTCTTGTGTGTGTGTGTATATGCTCAACCCTTCACCATTTATAACCAGTTTACAAAACTATGTGCTACGAAGAAATTGTTTGTAAAAATTCAGTCTCTGCATTTATAGAAAAGAAATCTATACCACCTATTTTAAAAATATACTGTATATGCAGGGCTGCACAGTGGGTTCGAATCTCCGTTGGACATCTCTATGTGGAGTTTGCATGTTCTCCCCGTGCATGGGTTTTACCATGCATGTTGGGTTAATTGGCAATAGTCCATAGGTATGAATGTGAGCGTGAATGATTGTATGTCTGCTCTGCGATTGACTGGCGACTTCTCTTTATTTCATATTTACACTAACTCACAATATTTTGTTAGGTAAAGATGTTGTAGGAGACATGAGACATGACAATTTTACTCCAGTTTGAGTAAAGAGCTCTCTAGTTAGAGCAAAATGTGAATCAAAGTGTTAAAATCCATACTCCCTTTTAATTTTAAGCACAAGAAGGTACAGAGGAATGGGAGCACTTTTGCCAACTTTTCAGTAAGAAAATCTATTGGCTGGCCTGGAAGTAGCTATGTTATGTCATCGTCTAATTTGCATATCATTTACATTTATCATTCATTTGTCACGTTTGAGAAAACCTGTCAAGGGACTAGGAATGTCCCCGATGAAAATAAAAGTCCTAATAATTATTTTTTTTAATTATAAAAATCTCCGTGGTCAAGTCCAGCTGGTCTCTAGCACACACCAGTGGTCACTACCACTAGGGTTGCTAATGACACTGTGGTCCCTGTGGTTTGTGAAGTGGCTTTGGTATTTTCTCCCTGTTCTAGACACTTCATCACTGATAGCTGGATAATGTCAGATAAAAACCCTGTATCGTAGTTATTATGATTGTTATTGTTTTGTTTTTGTTATTTTTTGTCATTCAGATCCGTGTGGTCAGGACCAGCTTCTTCCTGGTCCGGCTGATGGATCGATGGACTGATGGACCGGCTGCCCCCTTCTCCTTTGTGCTCCAGTATGCTCTTGTGTCTCATTCATCCCCCTCTTCAAGGTGTGAAATAATATTAGGATTTTAGCTCTCGCGAGTATTTCCTACGCCGGGCGTTGGGGAAGGTCGCGGATACCACTCTTTAACTTTCTTTTTTTTTTTTTAAATCTAATTTTGGCTCTAAATAATATTTTTGAATTCAGTTTTTTCAGTGTGCCACACTCTGACACAAAAATCTTCACATCCCAAGCCGACTACATTGTGACAAATGATGTCTTTCCTTGGTTTGGGAAATTACATCAAAAATGACACTGACGTAGCAAACAGGCCAATGCTGCTTTTGTCAAACTTAAACAGCTCCTAGGTTAGGCTTGCTTCCTTTACTCACCTGATTTGACGTCGCCTTACCATTTGGATGTGGCTCTGAAGGACGGGTTTGTCAGCTCCGTGGTTTGGCAGCACGGTTCTTCTGTTAGGTGGATGTTATTACAGCACTTGATTTGATACTGTTGAAATTCGATAGTCAACATGCACACAGGCTGTTTGCACGCAGGCTCTCAATGGCACAGTACACATAACCAGGGGACAGGACATCATTGTTCACACAGATCACAAATTCAAACTCAGTCAAAACCCCCCCCACAAAAGTAGCAAGATGTACTGATCATGCCTAACATTCATTCCAAGGCCACAGGAAACTCCCACACCTGCAACTAAACCACACCATTGTGTCAAAATTCCAAAAAAGAGGATGATGTGTTCTCACACATTACAATCAGCTTGAACATGCAAAAACTCGTATAATGTCGCTCATAGCCACACTAGTCCAACATGCCTAGTAGTAGTGGCAGAAAACAATTGAGTGGGAAGAAGGCAACCTTATTTACACCCAGCCCCTATTCGTATCACCAGAGCCCATTATATTAACACAATATGCAGCATGTTTTACAATATAATACACACACACATATGTATATATATATATATATATATATATATATATATATATATATATATATTTACAGGACTTCAGCATGAACGTTTGGTCGTCGCCTCCGAGTTTTCTTTATCTATCTATCTATATATCTATATATATATATATATATATAATGGAAAATAGAAAAAACGAAGACAATATACATAGAGACAGCAACGACAAAATAGAAAAAAGAAAACATGGAAAGAGAATATGACTACATTTGTATTTGTATATTACTGCTTTCCCTTATAGTTCCACTTGTATTTCCTTAAAACAAGAGGTATGTGGAGAAATTTTGCATATTGCAGTACGCTTCATGTCAGATATCATTCCATAGGTCCTAGAAGGGGAACCATTTACAGGACCGAGCAATGATGTGAAGCTTGGTGATTAGGTGTACAAAAAGGTACCCCAGCAAGCTTGGAACGAGTTGGCAGGGTCCGTTTAAGATAAAGTCAGTTTCCCCATTTGCCATCAGGGTGTGGCTAAACCAACAAAACGACCTCACTGGTGAGCACATTCAAATGTGTCTTGAACCCCCTTGCATCACCTACGACCTTTCTGATTGGTCTAAATCGGCCTCCTATTGTGGATATTTCCTATTCACCGTGTGTTAGACTACACCTTGCTCCACATTGTGTGAAAGGTGTACTCTCCACTCTTTTAGCTCAAATTTCACAGCATGCAGGCTCTCTTTGAATAACCTGGAATTATTCCACAGCGACTTTGTTGATGCTTATGAGCTGCACATTCTGTCTGCTCCGAAATTCCTGGCCATAAACAAAATGGCTAAAAACACACACACCTGTTAACAAGGCCTGGCTTCATTTAAATCATTGAATTGGCTGCTAATTACTAATATTAGCTGCATTACATGTGCTCAATTAAACCCAACATTAACTGTTGCGCCCTCCATCTTTTCTGCTCCCAAGTTGTGCCCCAGTTTTTATACTCCAACCGCAACAACAATAAGGATAAGCGGCATAGAAAATGGATGGATGGAAGTTTTCCACTTTGTTGCTTTAATATTATTGCACATGCAGTATAGGTTGTTAGTTTTTTCTGCAGGCAGCATCGCCACGCACGGTTTTTCTGGCCGCACCTCCACGCCAAGTCCCGCCGGGCAGGTTTCCACGCCGAGTCCCCCCAGCCGCAGCCGCTCCTGTTGCGCCACCTAGAGCAGGGTCCTCTGCAGTTGTGCCTCCCAGGGCGCCGTCCGCTGCAGTTGTGCCTCCCAGGGCGCTGTCCGCTCCTCCTGCACCTCCCAGGGTGCTGTCCACTGCAGCCGCTCCGTCCACTCCAGCTGCGCCCAACGCCTCAGCTCTGACACGCCATCCCAGCCTACCCCGGGAGGGGTCTCGCGGCCTTCACTGGACTCACCTTCCTGGCCGGCCTTCGGAGGTGTTCCGCCGCTGCCTCCACGCAAGCCATCCCGGCCAACCCCCGGAGAGGTCCCGCCGGCGACCTGCCACCTGTCCTCCCACCAACCATCACTCCTTTTGACTCAGGAGGTAAGACGGGGGGGGGG
>QODF01000086.1:2210050-2395587 GCA_024372805.1 Oostethus manadensis
CCCCCCCCCCAACTACAAAGTCCCCCAACTACAAAGGTGTAGTTGCCAGACTGTCCATTAGCTGTGTTGTCTGCTTGACAGTTTTACTTTTGCCTGAGTTTCTGTTTCTGCACTGTTATCTTGATAGTATTTCCTGTTTTCTTTGGTTTGTGTCGGCCTACTTTGCTTTTTTTGATTAGTTGTACCTGTTGCTTATTTTAGTTCCCCTTCTATTTAGTTCAGGTGCTTTCCTCTGTGTTTTGTGGTTGCATTATTTCGTGTTTGTTTTTCGGGTATGTACGATATTATGGTATGGTGATGATATTGAGCAATATCTTACCACCTTTGAGCGTCTGACTACCGCTTACTGCTTACTATTGGCCAGAGCCGGGTGGGCAGTGAGACTGATCCCATATGTGACTGGTAGGTCCCATGCAGCCTATGTAGCCATGGCTTTTGAAGACTCATGTGACTACAAATGTGTGAAGGAAGCAATATTGACAAAATATGATATCAATGAAGATGTGTACCGCCAACGATTCTGTGGGCCTGTCTTACAACCCGGAGAGACACAGCGGGAATTCTACAATCCCCTTAAAGACTTCTACCGGAAATGGATGCAGCTGGAGAAAAAAAAAAACAAAGGAACAAGTGGTTGAAGTCCTCAATCTAAATGAATTTATTACCAAATTGTGCCCTGTGTAAAAATTACTGAAGTAAAAAATCATTTTATTATTTCAATTGATTTATTTTATTCCTACAAAAAGTATGTTATGAAATACACGTCTCAAAAAAAAATAGAGGACCACTTTTTAATCAACGCATAGTAACCTATCAGTCAAACTTCTGTGATATTGATATTGATCAGCTGCTGTGGTTAGTAAAATCAACAACAGGTGCATCAGAGGGTCAACAATGAGACAGAACCAAAAACAGAAATGATTTTCAGGTTGAGACCACTAACTCCATCTCTTTCTGCTGATTTTTTACTGACTGACTTTCTACTGCTGTAGTTTTTCATTTGGCTTAGATCAACATCTCTGCTGTTAGCGTGGTGTGGTACCTGGACACTACAGAGGCTGCACGAGTAGGCCAACTCCTCCAGGATGGCACATCAATACGTACCATTGCAAGAAAGTTTGCTGTGTCTCCCAGCACAGTCTCAAGAGCATGGCGGAGATTCCAGGAGACAAGTTACTCCAGGAAAGCTGGACAGGGTCGTAGAAAGTCCTTAAACCCTCAGCAGGTTCGGTATCTGCTCCTTTGTGAAAGGAGGAACAGGATGAGCACTGCCAGAGCCCTACAAAATTACCAGCAGGCCACTTTTGTGAATGTTTCTGACCAGACAATCACAAACAGGCTCAATGATGGTGGCCCGAGTGCCCGACGTCCAGTAGCGAGCCCTGTGCTCACTGCCCAGCACCGCAGAGCTCGACTGGCATTTGCCATAGACCACCAAAATTGGCAACTACACCTCTGGCGCCCTGTGCTCTTCACCGATAAGAGCAAGTTCAACCTGAGTACATGCAACAGGCATGATAGGGTCTGGAGATGCCGTGGAGAACGTTATGCTGCCTGCAACATCATTCAGCATGACCGGTTTGGTGGTGGGTCAGTGATGGTCTGGAGAGGCATATCCCTGGAAGGACGCACAGACCTCTACAGGTTAGATAATGGCACCCTGACTGCTGTTAGGTATCGGGATAAAATCCTTGGACCCATTGTCAAAACCTATGCTGGTGCAGTGGGACCTGGGTTTCTCCTGGTCCACGACCATCCTCGACCTCATGTGGCTAGAGTATGCAGGCAGTTCCTGGAGGATGAAGGAATTGATACCATTAACTGGCCCCCACGTTCACCTGACCTAAACCCAATAGAACACCTGTGGGACATTATGTTTAGGTCCATCCGGTGCCGCCAGGTTGCTCCTCAGACTGTCCATTAGCTCAGAGATGCCCTGGTCCAGATCTGGGAAGAGATCCCCCAGGACACCTTCCTTCATCTCATTAGGAGCATGCCTCGACGTTGTCAGGCATGTGTACAAGCACGTGGGGGCCACACAAACTACTGAGAATCCTTTTGAGTTGCTACAATGACATGACTGAGCCACCACCTTATCGTGATGGAGGAGTTTGCGTGTCCCAATGACTCTAGGAGCTAAGTTGTCGGGGGCTGTCATGCCCCTGGCAGCGTCACCCATGACAAACAGGTCCTAGGGGAGGGACCAGACAGAGAGGGGGACGGGTCCTGACTGTTGTTTGTTGCTTATGCACCAAACAGCAGTTCAGAATCCCCACCCTTTTTGGGGTCCTTAAAGGAATTACTAGAGAGCACTTGGCACCAGGACACCCTGGGCCGCAGTTCGATGATTGACTGTGTGGTTGTGTCGTCGGACTTGCGGCCACATTTTTTGGACACTCGGGTGAAGAGAGGGGCGGAGCTGTCAACCGATCACCACCTGGTGGTTAGGTGGTTACGATGGTGGGGGAGGATGCCGGTCAGACCTGGCAGACCCAAAAGCAATGTGACGGTCTGCTGGGAACATCTGGCAGAGTCCCTTGTCAGAAGGAGTTTCAACTGTTGGTCAAAAAGCTCCTTGGTGGCAAGGCCCCGGGAGTGGATGAGAGCCGCCCGGAGTTCCTTAAGGCCCTGGATGCTGTAGGATTGTCTTGGTTGACACGACTCTGCAGTATCATGTGGACATTGGGGTCGGTGCCCCTGGACGGGCAGACCGGGGTGGTGGTCCCACTTTTCAAGAAGGGGGACCGGAGGGTGTGTTCTAACTATCTTGGGATCACACTCCTCTGCCTTCCCGGTAAGGACTATTCAGGGGTTCTGGACAGGAGGATCCGCTGGATAGTCGAATCTCTGATTCAGGAGGAATAGTGTGGTTTTAGTTCTGGTCGTGGAACTGTGGACTAACTCTATACTCTTGGCAGGGTCCTTGAAAGTGCATGGGAGTTTGCCCAACCAGTATACACATGTGTTTTGTGGACTTGGAGAAGACATTCGACCGTGTTCCTCGGGGAATACTGTGGGGAGTGCTTTGGGAATATGGGGTATTGGACCACCTAATCCAGGCGGTTCGTTCCCTGTATGACCGGTGTCAGAGTTTGGTTCGCAATGCCGGCAATAAGTCGGACCCGTTTCCAGTGAGAGCCAGGGCTGCCCTTTGTCACCAATTCTGTTCATTACTTTCAGAATTTCTAGGCGCAGCCACGGCGTTGAGGGGTTTCAGTTTGGTGGCCACAGGATTCAGTCTCTGCTTTTTGCAGATGACGTGGTCCCGCTGGCTATATCGAGCCGTGACCTTCAACTCTCACTGGATCGGTTTGCAGCTGAGTGTGAAGCGGCTGGGATGAGAATCAGCACCTCCAAATCTGAGTCTATGGTTCTCGCCCGGAAAAGGGTGGAGTGCCATGTCCGTGTCGGGTAGGAGGTCCTGCCGCAAGTAGAGGAGTTTGAATACCTCGGGGTCTTGTTCATGAGGAAGGGAAGGATGTAATGTGAGATGGACAGGCGGATTGGTGCGGCGTCTGCATTGATGCGGACTCTGCACCGGTCTGTCGTGGTGAAGAGAGAGGTGAGCCAAAAGGCAAAGCTCTTAATTTACTGGTCAATTTATGTTCCTAGTCTCACCCATGGTTATCAGCTTTGGGTAGTGGCCGAAAGGACAAGATCGCGGGTACAAGCGGCCAAAATGAGTTTTCTTCCGCAGGGTGGCTGGGCTCTCCCTTAGAGATAGGTTGAGCAGCACTGTCATCCGTGAGAGACTATGAGTAGAACCGCTGCTCCTCCGCATTGAGAGAAGTCAGATGAGGTGGCTCAGGCATCTGGTTAGGATGCCTCCCATACGCCTTCCTGGGGAGGTGTTCAGGGCACGTCCAACCAGTTGGAGGCCTCTGGGAAGACCCAGGACACGTTGGAGAGACTATGTCTCTCAGCTGGCCTGGGAACGCCTCAGCATCCGCTGAGAAGAGCTGGAAGAAGTGGCCGGGGAGAGGGACCTCTGGGCTTCCCTGCTTAGGTTGCTGCCCCAGCGACCCGACCTCGGATAAGCGGAAGAAAATGGATGGATGGATAGACAAAGAAACCCACGACTTCAGGAATATCAAAATCACAGCATCACGTAATAAACATACAGTGCAAACTTTACAACAAAATCACTTTCAACATTCAAATTAAAACAATGCGTTCCATTTGTATTTTATTGTATGTGGTTGTAGTTAGGTGACAGAATATTGAATTGTAATTGATCAACAAAAAACAGCACCAATGGAAAAAATTGCAAAAAGGTGTAATGTAGAGAGGAAAAGCTGCAACGTTACTCCTAACAATAATTCACTGTCACCTACAACGCAAGATGACTTTAAATACATATAAAACAGCCTTTTTACAAAATATCTTGACTTTTCCATATGCGACCCTTGCTGAAAAAAATCTGGTCACCCTGATCTAATGAGCTCCAATACGAGGGCTGTTGATGGTTTTTATGCGTTGTTGTTTGCATTGGTGTACAATGTTTGAGGTACACACAGCAGATTCAGGTGATCACATTGGCTTTAGTTTGGAAGATTTTGTACATTGTGGTGGCCATGATAACCACCAATAGTTATATTTCATGTTTCTCCAAGCTTTTTTTGTGACCATGTTGTAAAACACACACGCTCTCGGTGTGACCACAAGTGATGTATACCCTTGCATAGTATTCACTTGTTATTAGTGTCCACCATTGGGCCGCACTTCCTTATAGTTCTTAACCAGCTGGGAGATTCTAACCACTTTAATATCTGCTGGTACCACATCATAGTCGCTCCACAGGTACTCAGGAGACAGCACCTTAGTCGGCTTGTTGTACAGCAGGTATCTAGAGAGAGTTTATTGGAGAGCATTGCAAGACAATACCTGAACATAATTAAGTGGAAATAAATGAGAGGTGGATATGTTACCTGTTGAGGTGACTCTCTTCCTGCCACACTGCTTCAATGTTTATCTTGGCGTCTTCCTCGGCTTGGGTGTAACAGTGCCTGGTGAGATGTCAACATGTTATAAATTGCAAATAATTAATGTGGGTGTTATGGTTGACTGTACAGTAGCTCCCTACAGTAGTACCATATCTGTGTATCAGTCTTTCCACCTTCCAGTTATACTTTCCAGACTGATCATTTCAGAAAATCTGATGATGGCCTTTTGTTCCTGATTTTGCTCTTTGTCTGCCCATTCGTCATTTCCTGTCCACTTGATTTGTCTCCTCTGATGGCTCTGTTGTGTCCATTCATACAATTTTCACACATGTATATCGTGTAAATTACATGCTCGCTGAGCATTTAAAGTACGCTCAAAGAGAACATTTGTGTCATGACCTACCAACAAAGCAACAGTGAATGCAATGCAAGCACATTGTGTTTTGCTTTTCCTTTTGCTTGTTTGTGAGAGACTACTGGCTAAATTTCAGCGATACGTATATACAATAGTGTTCAGAATAATAGCAGTCCAATGTGACTAACCAGATTAAGTACTGTTATAAGTTTATATTTGATGCTACATGGCAAACAAGACCCAGCATATGCACGCTCTTAAGGCTTTGCAATTGGGCAATTAGTTGTTCAAAAAACTTTTGAAGAGATGCAAAAAGTGTTTGGCTGTTCTGCTAAAATGATCTCCGATGCCTTAAAATGTAGAGCAAAACCAGAGACACAAGGCAGAACGGAAGACGGGTATCAAAATGGACGAAAGAATAACCAAAAAGGCAAAAGCTCAGCCAATGATCAGCTCCAGGATGATCAAAGACAGTCTAGAGTTACCTGTACGTACTGTGACAAGACGTCTGTGTGAAGCTAATCTATTTACAACAATTCCTCGCAAAGTCCCGCTGTTAAAAAAGAGGTATGTGCAGGTCTAAAGACAAATGGAGAAACATTTTGTGGACTGATGAGAGTAAAATAGTTCTTTTTGGGTCCAAGGGCCGGGGACAGATTGTGAGATGACCCCCAAACTCAGAATTCAAGCCACAGAACACAGTGAAGACAGTGAAGCATGGTGGTGAAAGCATCATGATATGGGCATGTTTCTCCTACTATGGTGTTGGGCCTATTTATCACATAGCAGGCATCATGGATCAGTTTGCATGTGTCAAAATACTTGAAGAGGTCAAGTTGCATTATGCTGAAGAGGACATGCCCTTGCAATGGGTGTCAACAAGACAGTGACCCCAAAACACACTAGTAAACCAGCAAAATCTTGGTTTCAAACTAAACAAAAGGCGTCAAATACAGTATAACCTGTGACCAACCAACAAAGACATTCTCACACACACACACACACGCACACACACGCACGCACAAAAAAAACTACAAACCCCTCCAATGATCTAATCCAGCGTTGCTTACTTGACTAGTTTATACATATCCTCCAGGTAGCCCCCCCACACTGCTGCCGTGTAGTAATAGTCTCCTTCCCCAGCAGGAATGTAGGCTTTGGACTGGGGCCGACGCTCATATGGAAATTCGTCCCGATGTGTGTTCTGAAAAGGGAAACAATGTCAAATTACTCCAACTAAAACATGCAAAATATTACCTAAGGAATATTGGGAATATAAAAAAAGTCGCCACCAAAAAAAAAAAGGTCATACACTCTAATATTTCATTGGACCGCACACATTCGCTTTGGCATTGTTTTGATAAGCTTCTGCAATGTCATAAGATTTATTTCCATCCAGTGTTGCATTCCTATTTTTTTACCAAGATCTTGCACTGATGATGGTAGAGTCTGACCGCTGCGCAAAGCCTTCTCCAGCACAGATTCTCAATGGGGTTAATAGTAATGGTTTAATTTTATTTGAACATGCATATAAATTGCATTGGAATACATCACTTAATACGATCAACAGTTCGACATTTCCAAAAGGAGTTCTTATCATCGCAAATAACTTATATTGCAGTCCTGATGAATGATAATCATAATAAATAATAGTGATGGGTGGTGTATAAACAATTATAACAAAACATTGTTGTAGTACAGACAATGTTCTCACTCGAAATGAAAAGTCCCTAGTATAAGTATAAGGTGATAGTAACAAACATAGCATTGAAAGTCAATAGATAGATGTACTCTCCAGGGAATGAAGTAATATGGCCTTAGATCTACACAATATTTCACAACTCTTCTTCCTTGTTTTTTATAAACATCAACTGTTTGTAATGTTTCTTGAAGTCACTCAAGGTAGAGCATTGTTTTAATTTTTTACTTAAACCCTTCCATAGCTTGAATCCATATACCGAAGTACTAAAGGTTTTTAGTGTTGTTCTTGCATATTTGTGTTAAGTTTAGTTTAAGATCATATTTTGCTTTTCTTTTTGGGAAAAATTGTATGACATTCTTTGGTAATTGGTTGTTGTTTGCTTTATGCATCATTTTAGCGGTTTGAAGGTTTACCAGATCAGCAAATTCTAATAAATGTGATTTTTGAAACAGTGGATGTGTATGCTCTCTATACACCGCGTTATGAATGATCCCAATTGATCTTTTTCGCAGTACATTAAGCGAGTGAAGTGTACTTTTGTAGTTATTTCTCCATATCTCCACACAATAAGTTAGATATGGTAACACCACAGAACAATATAGAATATGGAATGATTTTTGGTCCTGGACAAATTTTATTTTAGTCAGTATTTCGTGCTACTTTATGTTGTATGTTTCTGATTTGGGGTTTCCAACTCATTCTGTCATCAATTATGACACCCAAGACTTTATGTTCATTCACTCACCGTCAATTTTTATTTTCTCACAAGTATCTCTTCTGCTATTACCAAATAGGATCATTTTAATTTTACTTAGATTCTAGAATAATCTGTTTTTGTCAAATCATTTTTTTTAAGGAATCATTTCATCTGAAACTTTTCTTATTAGTTCTTGTGTGTTTTCTCCAGAGCAAAAAGCGGTGGTATCCTCTGCAATTAGCCTTAGGTGTTTTGTTACTTTGCAGATGTCGTTAATGTATGTTAAATAATTTTGGTTTGGTTGAATTTGTTTCGAACATGCATACATTGTACAAAGAATTCAGAATTCAGTTCTACATGTCCGAAAAGGAGTAGGAAGAAGCAGAGCTTATTTAATCCTACCCCCTTCTGACATGATTTGCTAATACATACTCATACATATTGTGTATATACATCCATACACACATACATTCATATGTATACATACACATACAGGCATGTATCCTATTTTTCTTTTTTCCTCCTCTTTCCCTGTTGATTTCCAGATCAACATCTTGCTGTCATGTGTTGTACTGTAAGTGTCATTAAATGCGAGTACATGGGTTCCTGATTTTAATACTTTGTTGATATCAATGTTCATGTTCCATCCATCCATTTTCTATACCGCTTATCCTCATTAGGGTCGCGGGTATGGAGCCTATCCCAGCTGACTTTGGACGGGAGGCGGGATACACCCTGGACTGGTCGCCAGTCACTCACAGGGCACATATAGACAAACAAAGACATACAACAATTCACACTCACATTCATACCGATGGACAATTTGAAGTGTCTAATTAACCTAACATGCATGTTTTTGGAATGTGGGAGTAAACCGGAGTACCCATAGAAAACCCACACACGGGGAGAACATGCAAAATCCACACTGAGATGCCTAACGGAGATTTGAACCCAGAACCTCCTGACTGTGGGCCAACATGCTACCCATTAATCCACTGTGCGACCCCAATGTTCGTGTTATTAAATGTAATCCTTCTTACGGTTTTTGTGCGTTGTATTCTCTTTGATCCTTATTGTCATGATTATAAGATGTTTAGTATGTATCCAGATGGTTGATATCTTTGACAACCAGCACTCTTGCTTCTCCTGGACCTCCATGTAGCTTGATATATATTTTTCCTTTGGTGCTCCAAGTACTTTGTATCTTTCCCTGCTTCCTCAAATCTCGTGCTTTCGTGGGGATGTCAACATTGCGTTTTGTCAGATGCTCATTTAAGTAGACGTTTGTGGCTTTCAAGTTCTTCCTCTGTTCCAGCAGTACAGTTTTGAATTCCCTGTTGTTGAACTTGATGACGACAGGTGTGGTGTTGTTTCTGCCATTCATTGGGATGCAAGTATCAATGGTGTTGATATGGACCTCCTTTGATTGTAGGAAGCTGACAATCTGTTGCTTTGCTGAAGGAACATTCATTCCATCTGGTTCTCCTCTGTTATGAGATTCCCTGTCTTTTGACCCGGGTGTAATTCTGAGCCCTGTGAGGATCACATCATTCATTTGTGAATTCTGATCCTTCTCATCCATTATAGTTTATTTGCTCAGTGATATTATCATTTGCTTCCTTCTCTTCCTCAAGAGTGGTGCGCCAGCCGGCATTATCCTTCAATAGTGTCCTGATATCATCCTGTAGATCATTGATGTCGTTGCATAATGCTCTATTTTTTCAATATGATTTTTGGTTCCTTGAGAGCAGCGCGCAAGGCAGCATTTTCTTCCAACAGTGGCTTAATATTATCCTGCAAAGCCTTGATATCAATGCATGGCGCTTTATTATCTGCCATAGGGTTTTTAACCTCTTTAAGAGCAGCACACAACGCAACACTTTTATCTTGCAACTTCTCGATTTCTTCTTTTAGACCTTTAATTTCTTTGCTCGGTGCTCTATTTTTCTCCATAAGGTTTATGACATCATCATGGACCCTTAGGATCTTTTTGATGAGACTGTCATTCTGCGATTGCACATATTGAATCTGTGACTGCAAATGCTTAGGGTCTGGTTGCGCTGCATTACACTCCAGTATCTCCTGCATCTGCATCTCCATCTCCATTTCTCACCTCTTAACTTCTTATAGTCTTGCATCCAGGTCATTCATTCATTCATTTTCTATACCGCTTATCCTCATTAGGGTCACGGGGATGCTGGACCTTGCATCCAGGTATCCCAGAAATTTTCCTCTTCTTCCTGTTTTTCCTGATGTACTCAACTAATGGCTGTAGTTGTCTTCCTCCACTACATTTTGTTCTTCTTGTTTTTCTGATGTACTCAACTCATGGCTGTAGAAATCCTCCTCCACCACATTTGGCAACTAGATAGATGCTTGTGATTTTGAGTCCATGTATCCAGGGCCAGTATCCTTTCCAATTGTAATAAATTGTAATAGATGCTTTCTTTGTTTTCTTTTTTTCTTTTGTTTGGCATTGTTGCTAGGCAACTGCTTTAAACTTCAGTAATTAGCCGGTTAGCTTGGCTTCCTAGCAGTTTTCAGCACATGTAACTTGTTTACTTCAAGGAATCTGTACCTCTCGCCAATCCAAGTTAAGGTTGAGGGAGTCAGCAGAGTCAGTCTGTTTTCTAGGTAGCTCTTAAGCCAATTCAGGACTAACCCTCTGGTTCCACACCTTTCTAATTTTGTAGTTAGGATGTTTTGATTGATTGTATCAAAAGCTTTTGTTAACCCCATGAATACTGACTGTGCGCACTTTCTATGGTCTATAGCGTTGTAATTTCCTCTGTGATTTCAATCAGTGCCATAGAAGTGGAAATATTTGCTCTGTATCTGTATTGGTTGTCTGCAAGTATGTCATACGTCTTGAGGAATTTGTCCAACCTATGGTTGAATAACTTTTTGAGGATTTTGGAAAATTGTGGTAATAATGAAACTGTTCGATAACCATTTTTATTGTTTCCATTTCAGTTCCATTACAATCAGTTGATGTTTTTGCTTTACATTTATGTACAACGTCAATGATTTCCTCTTTGGTCACATCAGTGAGAAACATGGAGTTAGGATTCCTGTCTGTAGTCACCTTCCCTTCCTCCACTCACTTGAATTTTGGAGTCTCCTCTTCCAGTTTTGGTCCAATATTTACAACGTAGTTATTAAACCTTTCAGCTACCTCCCTCATATCATCATTATTAACATTTCCAACTGTGAAGTATTGAGGGTAGTCTGCTTTCTTAGTGTCTTTCCTAATAACACTGTTTAGAATGCCCAAAGTAGCTATGTTGTTTTATTCCTATCTAGTATTTGTTTATAATATTCTTTCTTACACATTCTTAATATATTTTTTAACTTGTTTTTATATATTTTGCATGTTTTTTCAGCTTCTTTTGTTTGTTGATGTAGCACCACGCCAGCAGAGGGAGCCCTCACCTGAATATTAACTGGTATTTTCACGACTTCCTGTTTGCCCAGGCAAAACAGACGTTGCGAAGTATTGCCAGTTCTACTGCATTACCGAGCGTTTGTTTGCATTTTCTCTGACCACGTGTATGACTTCTCGCCTGTTTCTTGATCTTTGCCTTTTGGATGACCCCTTTGGTTGTTTGCTGTTCGGACTGATTACTTGTGTTTTGACCTTCTTGCCTGTGACCACGTTTACGATCTCTGCCTTACGTCTAAGATTGGTGTGTACTAAACTTCTGCAAATGGATTCCTACACGGCTTCTGCCTCAACTTCATTACAGAACACTTCGCCTTCATTGAATCCAGCAGAAGTGTCCCAGCTTCATGCCGCTTTTGCCTATCAAGGTGAACTGCTCAAGAGTTACCAAGAACAGCTCAACAAGCTTCAATCTGCAAATGAGCATCTGACCCAGTACATCCACTCGCTCCCTTCCCCTATACCACAGACGGTAAGACTCGCTATGCCTGATAAATTTGATGGTTCAGCTGAGCAGTGTTGTGGCTTAATTCATCAGGTGGGGATTTATTTCACTAACCAGGAAGAACAGTTCACCTCCGATGACAAGAAATTTGCCTTTTTGATGTCACTGCTTACTGGTAAAGCAATTAATTGGGCTACAGCGGTCTGGGAGACAGATCTTTTGTGTCGTACCTCCTATGAGTATTTCATCCAACAATTAAGAGAAGTGTTTGAATATCCTGCAGGGGGCAAGGATATATCGACACAATTGCTTCACATGTCTCAAGCCTCCCGCACTGTTGCAGATTATGCTATCGAGTTCAGAACACTTGCTTCTCAAGGTGGCTGGAATGACATCCCTTTAAAAGCTGTATTCAAACAAAGCTTGAACCTTGATCTACAGGCTGAGCTGGCTTGCAAAGGAGAGGATTGTACCTTTACTGAATATGTAACTCTCGCCATTAAGATTGATAATCTCATACAGAATGCTCCCAATAAGAGAACTTTTACACCACCACATACTCGCGCTCCAATCACATACCAGCCCGGCCATCATTTTCCACCCACTCCCTTTCTAACCATAAGGCCATGCAACTGGGTTACTCAAGACTCACTGAGGAAGAGAGAGCTCGACGACGTCAACTCAACCTGTGCTTCTACTGTGGTGAAATAGGACATCATACTGTAACCTGCCCACACACAGCTCGGAGGAACACCAAGATTACCACCCGGGTGAGTGTGGAACAATTCTCTTTTTTACCGACTAAATCATTAACTTTTCCTGTTAGGTTAGCTACCGAAAGTACTCTGATCGATTTCACAGCGCTGATCGATTCTGGAGCTGCCCTGAATCTCATCCACCAGGACATTGTTAAGAAGTTCAACATTCCTACTCAACCCTGTGTACCACCCATCAAGATCAGTGCAGTCAACAACACACTCATAGGAAAGGGCATCCACCAACAAACAACACCATTGGAGCTCCATATTGGACTCTTCCATCAAGAAGCTATCTCCTTCTATATCATTGACTCTCCCAGGCATGACATTATCCTGGGCCACCCCTGGCTATCTGTTCACGACCCAGTCCTTTCCTGGTACCATGGTGAGTTAACCCAGTGGTCGGATTTCTGCCAAACCCATTGCATGCACTCTGCCACCATCAAGCACTGTATGACAACCAGTATTGAAAGCCTGAACACTAATCTAACTTCTAGGATTCCTGTCTGTTATGAAGAATTTAGTGAGGCTTTTAGTAAAATCAAGGCCACAAAGCTACCACCGCACCGACCATGGGACTGTGCTGTCAAGTTGTTACCCAATGCCATGCGACCCAAAAGCAAAGTCTACCCCCTGTCCCGAAACAAAATCCAAGCCATGGAAGAGTACATAGAAGAAGCTCTGGAATCTGGATTTATTCGTCCCTCCACTTCACCAGCTGCTGCAGGGTTTTTCTTTGTAAAAAAGAAAGATGGAGGCTTACGGCCATGTATAGACTACAGAGGTTTGAACAATGTAACCATCAAGTTTCGCTACCCTCTTCCACTTGTCCCTTCAGCATTAGAGTAATAACGTGAGGCCAGGATCTATACTAAACTCGAACTCAGAAGTGCTTACAACGTGATCCGGATTCGTGAAGGAGATGAGTGGAAGACTGCCTTTCTTACCGCTAGGGGCCACTATGAGTACTTGGTCATGCCATATGGACTGGCAAATGCCCCTGCAGTCTTCCAGTCCTTCATCAATAAAATCTTCCGAGATCTTCTGAATCAGTGTGTAGTGGCATACATTGATGACATTTTAATTTAGTCTACGTCTGAATCTGAACACATCCAGCATGTCAAGACTGTGCTCTCCCGCCTGTTGAATAACCACTTGTATATCAAAGCAGAGAAATGTGAGTTTCATGTCAAGCGGACATCCTTTCTTGGGTACAACATCCGTCATCTAGGCGTCGAGATGGATGACTCCAAGGTCAGAGCAGTCACAGAATGACCGCTACCAACTACAGTCAAAGAACTTCAGCGATTTCTTGGCTTTGCAAACTTCTACAGGCGCTTTATTCGTAACTATAGCCTGATTGCGGCCCCCTTAACATCACTATTAAAAGGCAAACCATCCAAACTCAAGTGGACCGAAGTAGCTACCCAAACCTTGATCAAACTCAAGACCAGTTTCACTATAGCCCCGATTCTCAAGCATCCTAATCCTGATCTTCCCTTTGTGATCGAAGTAGATGGTTCCAAATGTGGAATAGGAGCCGTTCTTTTCCAGCGTCATGGTCAACCAGGCAAACTCTACCCTTGTGGCTTCTTTTCGAGGAAACTAACATCTGCTGAACGCAACTATGATGTAGGTAATAAAGAGCTCTTATCCATGAAAGCAGCAATTGAAGAGTGGAGGCATTGGCTTGAGGGAGCGGTCCATCCATTTCAAGTCATCACAGACCACAAAAACCTGGAATACGTCAAGAGTGCGAAAGGCTTGAACCCACGTCAAGCTTGTTGGTCTCTGTTCTTCACTCGTTTCCAGTTTACTCTTACCTACAGACCTGGCAACAAGAACAGTAAGGCTGATGCTCTATCCAGACGTCACGACTCTTCAACTAACGATGTCACACCTGAACCTATCCTTCGTCATCTGTCATAATTGCTGCAGTAACCTGGGATACTATGGAAGAGATCCAATGAGCCCATCAACAAGAACCACCACCAGCAAACTGCCCCATGAACAAACTCTTTGTGCCTCAATGACTACGTCTCAGTCATGCAATGAGTTCACACCTCACTGAGCTCAGGACATCCGGGAATCTCGCGTACTCTCCAACTATTACAGAATTCCTACAGAATGTCAAGTCCTGTCAAACTTGTGCTCAATCCAAAAACCCCAAGGAACTGCCTTCTGGCCTTCTCCAACCATTACCCATTCCTCAGCGTCCTTGGTCTCACTTATCCATAGACTTTATCACAGACTTACCACTCTCCAACGGTTACACCACCATACTGGTCATCATAGATCGCTTCTCTAAAGCCTGCCGATTGATTCCCCTCAAAGGTCTTCCCACAGCAATAGAGACGGCTCAATCTTTATTCCAAAACGTCTTTAGAATCTTATGGTCTGCCAGAGGATATTGTTTCTGACAGAGGTACCCAATTTACCTCTCAGGTTTGGAGAGCGTTCTGCAAGCAACTTGACATCAATGTTAGCCTCACGTCGGGATTATCATCCCCAATCTAATGGTCAAATTGAACCAAGAAATCGGACGGTATCTCGGGACTTAATGTCACCGTGAACAGAACCGGTGGGCAGAATTTCTTCCATGGGCTAAGTATGCGCAAAACTCCTTGACTCACTCTTCCACTGGAATGACCCCCTTTCAGTGTGTCTTGGGATACCAACCCCCGTTGTTCCCATGGTCTGATGAACCGTCATCAGTGCCTGCGGTTGACGACTGGATTAGACGTAGTGAGAGGGTGTGGGACAGTGCCCATGTTCGTCTACAGAGAGCTATCCGAACACAAGAGTTCCAGGCCAATAAACGACGTCGTCCACACCCTCCCTACCAACCAGGAGATCGGGTTTGGCTGTCTACGAGGGACCTCAGGCTACGGCTACCGAGTAGGAAGCTCAGCCCCAGGTATGTTGGCCCGTTTAAAATTATCAGACAAATTACTGAGGTCACGTCAGCTTGAGCTTCCTACTAATTAACGAATCTCCCCATCCTTCCATGTCTCGTTTCTCAAACCGGTCTACCTGGATGCTGACCCCAACGCTATGAACTGTGAGCCGCCGCCACCGCTGGATATTGATGGAGCCCCGGGTTACAAAGTGAACACGTTGCTGGACTCAAGGTGTCGAGGTGGTCAGCTCCAATATCTGGTAGACTGGGGGGGCTATGGACCTGAGGAGAGATCATGGGAGGCTTCGCAAGACATCCTGAATCAGTTGCTCATTGCGGACTTTCATCGTGCCAGACCGGATCGTCTGGCACCACGACCGCGGGGCCGTCCTTGTCGAGCCCCAGGAGGCGCTCTTAGGGAGGGGAATTCTGTAGCACCACGCCAACAGAGGGAGCCCTCACCTGAATATTGACTGGTACCACTCCCTCCGCCCCTCGGCACCCACTTCCTGTTTGGCAGCCATTTAAGCATGGCCCAAGCCAAACAGAGGTTGCGAAGTATTGCCAGTTCTACTGCCTTACGAGCGTTTGTTTGCATTTTCTCTGATTGACCACGTGTATGACTTCTCGCCTGTTTCTTGATCTTTGCCTTTTGGATTACCGCTTTGGTTGTTTGCTGTTCGGACTGATTACTTGTGTTTTGACCTTCTTGCCTGTGACCACGTTTACGATCTCTGCTTTACGTATAAGATTGGTGTGTACTAAACTTCTGCAAATGGATTCCAGTTGAATTATACATTTCCTATATAATGTATTTTTCTTCTTACAGGCATTTTGCAGACCTTTTGTCATCTATGGCTGATTATTCTTCTTTTGCTTATTAGACATTTCTTTCAATGGACAGTGCTTATCATAGCGCTTTATATAAGTCATTACAAAGTGTTTATATGCTTCATCCACATTGCTTCCACTGTACACACTCTCCCATCTTTGTTTGTCCAGATCTTTTTTGAAAGCATTGATGCTGTCCTCTGTGTGTAGTCTTTTGAAAGTTCTTTTGTCCTCCATCTTTTGTTGTAAATTATAAATACTGGAAGATGTCAATAATTAGTGAATTATGTTATCAATTAACGTGGCACTGTGGTCTATTATTCTGCTTGGTCTTGTGATTTTTGGGTATAAGCTGAGGCTGTACATTGTATCAATGAAGTAATCTATTCTACTTTGGTTGTTTGGATTCAAAAGATCAATGTTGAAGTCTCCATGATGTTGAAGTCTCCACGAAAGATGATGTTTTTTTGGTTGATGTTTGAGAAGGTTGCCTTCATCCAGTCCTCAGATATTTCCATGCTTGACTTAGGTGTTCTATACAGACAACCTATTTGAATGTTTTTGCCTTTTTCTGAACAGATTTCAGTTGCTATACATTCTAAAATATTGTCAACAGCAAATGACATGCTCTTTACCGTTTTGTGGTTCAGATGTTTGTCCGCGTGCACAGCCACTCCCCCTTCACTTTTGTTGTTCCTGTCGATGCAGTTCATTTTATAACCATCCAGTTCAAGGTCCATATACTTGTCAACATTCATCTAAGTTTCTGTGAGTGCAATTACTTTGAAGGGCTCTTTAAATTGATTCAAGCATTGCCTGATATGATTTGTGTACATGCTTTTGCTGTTTATGTGGATAATAGACAATTTATTACCTGAGTTTAAATTATTGTTGTATTCTTCCTCTGTGTATTAGTGGCAGTCATTTCTATGTCAAAAAAAAAGTTTGTGTCCGGGTCTGTCTTTCCAGATCCAGATGTTTGTGGTCTGTAAGACTAAAGGTGTCCAGTTGAAGATCTTCTTGTCCAGTGAGCTGTAGTGTTGATCAGTTCCTTGTGTCTTGCTTATGGCATTTCCAAATAATATTGAATCTAATACTTCCCTCTGTGTTGGTCTTGTTTTTGTGTTGTTTTCCTTTTCCATGTTGTTGTTTTTGATGTGGTCTTTAGTATGTAGAAATTTAACAACTTGTTCCACAGTGGAAGCGACGTCTTCTTCATCTAATTCCTCTTTATTCCCGACTGCTCAGGTGTACGACCTGGGTTTGATCCTGAGCCCCGTCATGATCACATCGTTCATTTGTGTGTTCTGATCCATGTCATCAATTGTGGTCTTCAGTTGCTCTAATTTTGTGTTTTTCTTCCATATTTTCTTTGACTTCTTTGAGAGCTGTGCCTAAGGCAAAATTACTATCTTGTAATACCTTGTTCTCTGCTCTCAGATTTTTTACTTCCTCTCTCAGGTGTTGAATCTCCTTTTTCATGGCACCAGTTAATTTATCAAATTTTCCTCTGATTTCTTTGTGGATTTGTGGATGGAAATTGGCCGATTTCGATTGGTGGCCAATTGATCAGAGCATCCCAAGCCCAATTTCATTGGTGTGGTGGACTGTGTGATTTATCCTCACAGCAGAATGTGTTCCAAAATATTTCACAAATGCCCCTAATTTGCAGTTGAAATACATTATATTACACAATTAAAGCTCTGTAAAGAAAACAAATGAACCACAGTTAGCCTATCACCAAGTAACATTAGCTTCTTTTATCACATCTATTCCATAATATGGTATACACAAAGTGATGATACAGTATATGATATATATAACTTTATACCATTATCTTTTACCCTCTTCTCCTGCTCTTCATTCCTTTTTCTATAGTGTGCACCCAATGGCTTTGACTTTCTCTTCCATTTTTTTGTTAACGCAAATTGATAATAATCATCATCCCCCATCAGCGACACCCTAACTAGCAGTCAAAATGTTTTTGTTTTATTTTATAGGAAAAAACAAGTTTGAGACTTTTGGCCCACAATATATTCAATATTAATATAATCTAAGATATGCCTTTATTAGTCCCACAGAAGGAAATTCCAGGTTTACAGCAGCAAAAGTAAAAGAGCACACAAGAGCAGAGTACAAAACTACACAGTAGTTTTTACACAGTAAAAACAATGTAATAATTATATACATGTAATATACACTATTTACCATTTACTATTACATGATATTAAGACTGACATTTGTTATATATGTGAACCTTGTAATTAACCGAAGGGCTGAGGCCCAGCGGTAAACTAACCCACCTCACTACTCAGTTTGATCTACTGTGAGCAATACAGAGGCGCCAGTGTCCCACCTCTTGAGGGTGCCCATCTGACACACACATTCTGACAAACAACTGTAGGACACAATTAAAATGGGATTTCTTTTTCCCCTTCATCCTTGCGGTGCCCCCTTGAGAATGAAAGTGATCTGTGCATACAAGGGAAGGAAAACAGTAAACAAACCTTGTAGTAACCACGATGAAGCACAGCAGAGAGTCGACTGAGGGACTCAGCTCCAAAGCGGTTGTGAAAGACACTATCGATGTCCATCATGAAAAGATAGTCGGCCTCGCTACGGATCTGGAACACGTGTTTGGAGAATAATCAAGACACGGTTTTGTGCGCATGTAAAGTTGCATTGTGAATCAGAGTAAGATTTGGATGCGATGTGGTTGACAAGTCGATATTTGTCTTACCTGATTGTCAATGGTCATGGTTGCCCACTTCATCCTTCCAAGTACCACTTCCTGCCATCGTTTGGCGCTGGGCACAGAGACCACAGATATTTTCCGGTTTCTTCTGAGTTGAACCTGGTTAATTGTATGGGTTTATTAGTTTCAAACATGCCTAAAAACATCACTGCACATTCAGATTTGTGTCTTTAATGACGTGGGCTTTGATGGAAACATGTACGGTTGTACTTGCAAAGAGGCAAAGGTCCCAGCTGGCCATACAGCATGTGGCTTCTGTCGCAGTGGAGGCAAAAACTCCGATGTGGGAGCTTTGGGTCACAACCGCAAGAATGAGATCAATGATACAAGCAGGCAAGTCCATCCATCTGTTGGATGTATGGACTCAACCTAACAAATAAAGTGAGGAGCTTGCTCATCTGGGAGGAGCTCAGAGTAAAGCCATTTACAGAGTAAGCTCCTTCACATTGCGAAGAGCCTGTTGATTCGGGTATCTACAGTAGTCCAGATGCCTCCTGTGATACCTCCCTTGTGAGGTCCTAGTAAGGCATGCCCAACCGAGGAGGCCTCAGGGCAGATCTAGGACATGTGGGAGGGATTATGTCTTACAGCTGGCCTGGAAATGCCTAGACGAAACTGGAAGAGGTGGCTGGAGACTGGGAAGTCTGGACTTGCTTCCGTTGCCCCCACAACCTGGACCCAGATAAGTGGAAGAAAATGGATGGCTGAAAAGTCCAGCCCATGCCTTTCCAAAGACATTTAGCTTGATGGCGGGTATATTTTTCAATCTGTCTTGCTAAGATTTCCCAGGCGTGTGTTTGTCAGTTCCCCAAAGATCTGTACCAGATTTTATGGTGATTCAGCTTGACAACATTAAGTTACAAAGGGTATTTTGTAAAATAAGTCAATCTCACATATGGGGTCAAACTTTGGGGTTTGAAAAAATGTTTATCTCCAAAAGGGGAGCATGGCAAAAAAAAGTTTGAACCACTGGCTCAAACAGTCAGATTGTACAAAATGTAAATATTGTTGATTGGGAACCTCTGGGTTAAAATCACCAATCTCTGGAATATTATAAGGGAAAGACAGTTGTGTTGTGTTGACAAATAAGAAATCCTCTCACTTTAGGAACATCTTGTTTGTTGTCTGTGAAGACATAATACGTGACCCTGAAGTCGACCAGAAAGTACTTTTCACCTGACTCCAAGAAGGCCTTCAGGAAGCGAGTATATCTGTTAACATGTGGGGAAGACCAGCCGGAGAATTACTAGTAAAAATAAACGGAGCACGACAAATCACACATACAGTATACATAAAAGAAATACAGTGGACCTTCAATTAGCATGGTTTTTGGTTAATGTTCAAATTTACATCAATATTTTGCTTCAGTATGCGTACGTTTTTCAGTTAGCGTACAATATGGTATACGTCCTATTGTGTTATTATTACACTGTATGAGTGACTTTGTGTTTAACAATTTTTAAATCACAAAACGTCCTTGTTAGCAGCTTGCAAATACATGGAAACAGGAACCAGAAGTCAGTTCCGTTGCCTGTCTATGATGTCATTAGCAGTTAACTTTGTAGTTCTTTACTAACCTAGTAACATTTCAAAGTCTCAAGAATGTTAACACAAAACACATTTTATAGTTTTACAATTTCTATGCTATATGTGCTCATTTCTGATCCTGTCCATCCTGGTCACACCCAAATATACAAATATATATCATGCCCCTCATATGTTGTAGAGGGTTGTGTCAGGAAGGGCATCTGACGTAAAAATTTGCCAAATTAAAACATGCGAATCAAACAGAACAAAATGATTCGCTGTGGCGACCACTGATGGGATAAGCAGGGATAAGCTGAAAGGAAAAGAAGACAATTGTAGTTAGATGCATAAAAATTGTAAATGCATACAAATTGCGAATCAAATTGAGAATTGAACTTTTAAGGTCACGTGTACCTTCTTTGAGACATGAGACAAAGATACGATGTAGCAGCAAGATCACTGACACCAACTTCGTGTTATTTCTTGAATTCGGCAGTGTTTCTCACCTTTACCAAAATGCTGGCTTCTGCAACTTTATTTGGCTCCATTTTGGATTACTTTTATAGCTGTGATAAATAAAAGAAAAGAGACTTGGGGCGAGGAACACTATCAAATTCAATGAATAACTCAGTTAACTCAGAGCAAAACACAGAGTTGGTGTCCGTGTTGGTCTCATTGCTACATTGTGTCTTTGTTGCGTCTTCAATGAAGGTTAGTGAATGTTCATCTATCCCTTTCATTTATCATTTGCATGCTTTTATTTGCCTTTTGTCATGTTATGTGCATGTAAGACTGTAGTTTTAAAACTATAAATCATTTTTGGCTTTCTGGAATGGATTGATTGCATTTACATGATTGCTTATAGGGATTTTTTTTTATGTTTTCGGACTGGGCTGTGCCAAAGCTTCAAAAATGGATTAGTGTCGCTAACAAGGTTCCTCTGTAGTTCTACGTACTTGCCAACAGCGAACACCACCACAGCAACTCTTGGATCCATTCGTTTATAGATGGCATCTATTACCACTGGATCAAAAGTTCCCTCCCAGACCAAGGGAGCATTCCAGTTTGTGACGGAATTCACATCAGTACGTCTGAGAGGAGCAAAGACATTTTGGATTCACTGACTGTGCTGGGTGCAATTTGTATATGTGGCCTCTACACAGTGTATTTCACTTGCATTGTTTGTTCAGTGAAAGTGTTTGCATGAAGTACTCAGCTTATTAAATCAGAAATCGAATGAAATATTTTTACACAGATTTTTCTTTGCAAGGCTTACCCTTTCTGGGTGCTTGGCTGATCATATTTCACTCTAAAACACATAAAAAATGTGTTAGAGCAGCAGGTAGAAGCAACAGCAGGTCATATAGGTTAGCGCTCCATAGGCGGTATTACATTGTTTGCTTTTTTTATAGGTATTGCTGAACAACAATAGCAGCTTATACATTAGCAAATGTGTTAGTTTTACAGGCGTGACCGATTACACTAAGTGAACCCAACCTCATCTTTTAACACAAACAAAAATGCCAACTCTAAATATAGTATAGTAGTACTTGTACTATTTTGTAGTATTTTCTTCTAGTAAAATATAGTCCAGTTTTCTTCATCCAGGGTCAAGGACTTGACATTACCACAGTGAATCAGTGTACTACTCACCCAATGTCAGTTTTTAGCTCGCCAATGCTCCAATTGTCACAGTAGTTCACGTTGTCTTGGACCACAGAATCAGATGTTGTTAAATCTTCTTTTATTTCTACAGTGTTTTTTTTTACTGCATTGCTCTTTGTCTTGGTGAAATCGTTCAGTTGGAATAGACTGAAAAAAAATACACTTATCATTGATAATATACTGCACAAGTCAATGACACTATTGCAGTTTCAAGGCTGGATACATTGATATGACACTTGCAAGACTGGTTTAAGAGTTTCCACTACACACTGCAATTGTGGATTTGTTTATATATACTATACTATGGGTCTAGTTGAAGGCTGCAGTAGGTATAGTATGTGTTCATATATGTAAGAGTAATTTACATGCGAAGCACCAAAAATGGAGCTTACCTGATGTCTGCGTGAAAGCATCCCGAGTAGATGTAGAAAACTCTGTGGAAAAAGTAACAATAAAAAGTCACGTTTGGTTGCATATTCAGCAGTCTGAATATTCAAAACCTTAAGCAGCGACCAAGAAATACCAAAGATCTTCCATCTGATTAGAGGGAATAGTGGATTTAGCCTTGATGATGATGATAAGACAGAGTTAAACTGCTAAACTGTATACTCCGTAAGTGTATACATGTACTGCCTTGTGATTGAACAATCCGACCAGTCTGGGGTGTACCCAGCCTCTCGCCTGAAGTGAGCTGGGATAGGCTCCAACATACCCGCAACCCTAGTGAGGACAGGTGATATAGAAAATAGATGGATGAATGGATTCCTGATTAAATGATTCTGATTCTGGTCCAAAAGCTTTGATTCATGACTCAATTTCTCCTCAGGCTCTACCTATTACACATGTACAAAAATTCTGAGCCTTTTAGATAACAATTGAAGAATATTTTTGGTTAAGGTGTTCTTGTGACCTTGTGGTACAGAAAAGAGTAGGAGGAAAAACTCATCCCTGATCGACCCCTTAATGAAAAACATTGCCCCGGGGATCCCAGGCTGGAAGTTCACAATTTTGTTTGCAATAAGTAATACGTTATGGCATAAACAGTGCATAACTATAAATACAAACCACTAGACCAATTAGCCAAACAGGCCAGGTACATTGCTCACTTTACAATAAAGTATGTTTTCAAATGGTTTTAAAAGGAGGCTTAAGGTTCATTTAGATCAGGGGGTATCAAACTCAATCGCAAAAGGGGACAAAACATTCTTGCAAAGCCACAGGCAACAGCACAGGCCCCATTGGGATTAAAAGGCTCTAGCAGCAGCACTGTTCCTGGCGTGGTCCAACAGGATCCAAACCGACATTAAGCAAGCACGCTGCAGCAGCATAGGCCTCGGGGTTATCCAGCAGACTCCAGTGGCAGCACAGGCCACTAATATAGAAGGCCAACCCAATATAGCTGCACATGCACAAATGGATCCATTAGGCCCAAGCCAGCAGCAAACTCCAGCAGCAACACAGGCCATGCTGCTTTGAAGCAAACCCAAACCAACAGTAGATCAACAGCTGCATGGACTTTGATGCTGTTCAACAAGCCTCAGCCAACAGCAGCGCATACCCGGTGTGGCGCAGCAGGCACCAACCAGTGGCACAGAACCCAGCAAGGCACAGATCCACAGCCCAATAAAATATATAACTGTTCAAGAGTCTTTTTAAAATAAATACAAAACAGAAACACAGAGCATATGGTGCAAACATAAAACATGCTCCCATCTTGGGGTGGGGGCAGAATAAAATGTGTAATATTTGATTTGTCTCACCTGTGCCTTAAAAATATTGCTGCACTTTCAGATTGTCTTTAATGACATGGGCTTTGATGGTTACATGAAACGGTTGTACATGCAAAAAGTGGCTGCAAAATATAGTTTATGTCTAATAAGTTGATATAAGTATGTTATAAAAGAATGCATTCCGGATGAACGCCTGAATGAACAACATCAAAGATAATGACAGTAATAAGTGCTAAATTTTGGCATAAAACGTGTATAACTATGAACAGGAATTACAATTAGCCTACCAGGCCAGGTACATTGCTCACTTCAAAATTACGCACGCTTTAAACAGTTTTTTTTAAACAAAGTGAGTTAATTTAAACAATTGGTGTCAAACTCAATCGCACAGGAGGTACTTCAGGTTGTGGGTCAAACTGGACAATAACCTCCACATGCCCCAATAATCCAGGCTGAAAAAGTAGTAGTATGGTCAGATTTTAAGAAACTGTCTCATTAGCAGACCCACCACCTGCAGGGGCAAGGATAAGGGTCCGGTGCTTTGTGAAGTAGGCAGTGGTCGAGGGCGGGCGTCCAGGCGACCTGGTCTTCGGCGGCCAAATCTGCTTCTTGGGACATGGAATGTCACTTCTCTGGTGGGGAAGGAGCCCGAGCTTGTGGAAGAGGCGGAGACATCCTGACTAGATATAGTCGGACTCACCTTAACCCACAGTTTGGACTCTGGAACCAAATTCCTTGAGAGGGGCTGGACCTTGTTCTTCTCTGTAGTTACCGCAGGGGAGAGGCGGTGAGCTGGTGTGGGCTTATTAATACCCCCTCCGCTTGGTGCCTCTGTGCGGGAGTCATCCCCGGTAAACGAGAGGGTTAATTTCCCTACGCCTTCGGGCTGGGGAAAGGGTCCTGACTGTGGTTTGTGCGTACATGCCGAACGGCAGGTTAGAGTACCCAGCCTTCTTGGAGTCTATCAGAGGGGTTCTGGAGAAGCCCCGGCTGGTGACTTCAGTCCTACTTGGAGACTTCAACGTCCATGTAGGCAATGCCAGTGTGACTTGGAGGGGCGTGGTTGGGAGGAACCCTGATCTGAACCCGTGTGGTGTTTTGTTGTTGGACTTCTGTGCGAATCACAGTTTGTCCATAACAAACACCATGTTCGAACAAAAGGATGTCCATAAGTGCACTGGGCACGAGGACACTCTAGGTCGCAGGTCTATAATCGACTTTGTGGTCGTATCATCAGACCTGCGTCCGCATGTTCTGGTCCCGCGGGTAAAGAGAGGGACTGAACTGTCAACTGACCACCACCTGGTGATGAGTTGGATTAGATAGCGGGGAAGGATGCCGGACAGACCTGGTAGACCCTAACGTGTAGTTCCCCCGATGCGATCCGAAAGTACTTTAAGAGTTTGCTTTTTGTATTACACAGCATGACTAACAATATTGCTTGGCTTTTGTAACAAACCTCTTTGAGTCACATTCTTGATGAAAAATAACAGTCCATCAAATAAAAGAATTCGAAAAAATGGGCGTGCAAAATACTGTATCAGTTAGTATATTGTGTTGTTCCAAGCTGCTGTTGTACTGTGTGGGCTATAGAAGGCTGTGGTTGAGAGTGTGTAGAGTCAAGTGGACAGAATATGGAGTCAAGTAGATAGAATAGAAAAACTAGGAAGTGTTGTTGCAGTATGCATGCGAAGAGGAACATCTACTTGACGGAGTGCTCTGTGTTCACAGGCCATGTGGCCAACTGAATTACAGGTATGAATGCAGAATTATTCATCTGCCATTATAATACTTTCAGGAGAGGACTAATCATTAGATATGGATACAGATCAATTTGTGGTGTGATTGATAATATGACTTTTTTTGACAAATTCTCTTCAAAGTCATAATCATTTGTTGACTGCTCTTAAGTTCTGGGTATACTTTCCGCACGAAGGAGTCACACGGAGAAGAGCCGCACGGAAATCCGCGCAAGAGACCGTGTGTGAGTTTATACTCCGTGCGGAGTATGCTCCTAAACTGCAGGGGGCAGTATATCAAAAACACACATCTACCCCGGTACTAAACTGGAGCGGTAGAAGTTTGCCATTGTTTACTCGACTCCCAAAGTGGCGACACTTGCATGTCTACTTCTTGAAGAGGAGGAATTGTGTTTTATTATTTGCTGCTGCGACAGAATAGGAAGAGAAGGGCCACTCCTCCTTTGAATAGGAGGAGGCGAGATGCAAAGCACGAGCACCTCGTGCTGCGATCGCAGCTCTAAATAACTTGAATTCCTATCATCACAGGGACACAACACTTGAATGCTTTGATGTGGAAATAAAACTCTTTTTAATGCACAACAAATACTAAAAAATTTATGCAAATACGAATCACTTGTTTCAGTGTTTCTTTATGCTTAAACTACTGTTCCTCATGCAATAGTCGATGCATTTTGTATTTCACATCATCCCTTTTTCCCTTTCGGATCTTTCTCAGCAAATTGGACACGTCCTGGTGGTCTCTGCACGACGAGTCATATAAATGCCGCTGTTTCTGTACTTCAGCTGTGACGATCTCCTGCTCCTCCGCCATTTTTTTCCATGCGTCTCCGTCCGCGTAGTTTTAAAAATGTGTAGGTGCCCGGAGCTGACATTTTCAGCATGAAAGGGGTCACACGAGGGGGCAAGGGTGCAAAAAAGATGTCATTTGTCCACACAGAGCCGCACGGACTTCGCGGACACTGTAAGTATAAAACAGCCTTTAGTGACAACCAGCGGTTAGAGCAGCACCATGACAAAGAAGTCCAGGCACAAAGGGAAATCTGCCGCTGTAGCTACGGCCCACCACAGCACACCGTGGACATGCCTGCATGGTGGTGTTGCATTTTCTTCATCTGTGTAGCGGGAGTCGAGTGTGACCTCCAGTTCAGCCCGATCTCGTGGCGGAAGCTGATCTTATCCGTTCTTCAGCTGATCCTGATCCTAAAGATTGGATCTACAGTAGTTGTGAATTTTGTGCAATATACAATATCGTTACCACTTTTAAAATTAAAATTCCAGATGAGTAGTTTATATATCGGAGGAATAGCTCAATTACACAGATGGCTGTAAGCACTTTGTTGGATAAGGTCCGTGAAATGGGCCAACTCAATGATGACACTGACTGGCCAAAAAATTGCCACCTGGATGTAACTAAGTAAATAAGTACAAGGTTGCCGGGGCTGGTCAGGTCTAGGTTCAGCACTATGTGCTCAAAGAACGGTCAGCTGACTACCTGAATATACATGTATGTGAATGACCAGGTTATTCCATCAATGGATTTTCTATTCCCTGATGACACGGGCATTTCCAAGATGACAATGCCAGGATTGATCGGGTTCAAATTGTGAAAGGGTGGTTCAGGGAGCATAAAAGACCTTAACCCCATTGAGAATCTATGGCGATGTGCTGGATAAGGTTTTTGTGCAACACTCATCAATGCAAGATCTTGGTGAAAAATGAATGCACACTGGATGGAATTAAATCTTGTGACATTGCAGAAGCTTATGTAAACAATGCCACAGCAAATGTGTGCCATAATCAAAGCCAAAGGCGGTCCAACGAAATATTAGAGTGTATGACCTTTCTTTTGGTGGCAACTGTAGGCTTACATTTTATTACTTGAAGTTGCGCCTCAAACCTCACATGCATAGAAACACTACTGCGGCACAAGGTAGAAATAAAAGTTTTTTTGAAAAATGCTCTACAAAGACATGACAAGACTAACTGAAGATGTGAGGTTTCTGCTGAATCTAAATCGTACTTTTACTGCCCAACACATACATAAGTATCTTTATCAAACCCCTCGAGAGCCTCAGTTGGTATCCACAGTGAACTTGCTTGCCAGTACTGCACCACTCAAGGACGCAGCCACACAAGACACGGCTCTGTCTTGCATAATAAGATATGAACTGATTTAGACTGTTTCTGGGGAGAAAACTGGGAGGAAACTGCCTCTCTGTCCCTCCTTTGTGTTAGCACTATATTAGACGTGCCTTTCCAATCTTAGCTAGTCTCTACGTTTTGACGTACGAGACGCTTGCTGGTGTGTTGGTTGCTGGTTGGTCTCCTGAGGCATCAGTAAATAGGTAAAATGTTACTGTCTGTGTTTTTATACTCAACATATCTGCCATCGAAACAAATCTTGGTTAAGCAGCATTGGGGTATTTTCTACTGAGTTTTCAGGACACAGCTGCACTAACACAACTTCTTTCTTTGGCCAGGCAGTGTATTTTCTAAGAAGTTCCGTGGGCCATATGAAATTGCAACACGGCCCAGATTTGACACATGGGCCTGAGTTTGACATGTATGATTTAGACTATTACAGTCTGGGTGTGTCACGAGACACCTGGCTCACAAGACAAGACAATACATGAGATTGCGTTCACAAGAACGAGGAGACAAGATTTTATCCCTACAAGTTTGACATGCTTAAGACTGTGTTTCCCAATGCATTTATGCGGTTACGTTAGGATGCCTTTTTTTCAAATACGAGGTTGTGTGGACACAATTTTTTTTCATAAACGTAGAGGGAGAAATATGCATTTTTTTAAATACTCTATGTGTGGACAAGGCATGAGTCACAAAACAATGCAGGTCCATTTAAAAATGTTTTTTGTCCCACAAATAAACAGTAAAAAAAAATATATAATAATAATGTATAATAGTATACCCTTAATAATGCAACATTTTCTTTAATATGTCATCTTTCACTCTGTAAAGTTATGGAATTGGTGTTTGTGGCATGTATTTTCTCACAGGCAATTCATACTGAGTGTCAAACGTTTGGAGCATTTCTTGAAATGCTATCGTTTCCGTTTTTTCTGTTTTAATTTTTTAGACTTCCGTTTTTTTACAAATTACGCAGATATTCCAGAGATTTTCACATTAAATTCCTACTTATTAATGATAACTTATTTTTATCTGTGATTAAATGTGAATAATTCTGTGTTAACTATGGACAAAAAGTGATAATTCACAATCAAATATTTTAATCGATTAACAGCCTAATTATTAACAGTATCTATGATATAAGATATGAATCTGTTCAATTAGATTCCTTAAGTTCTGCAATCAGAAAATAAACACTTTTTTTTGCTTTTGTGTTTATTGCGTCATTCTAGTCTTTGAATGATTTGAGTAATTAACTTCATTATAATCAAGTAATATTGCTTTTTTCTCGTCATCACATGCACACATGTCTCAGGATCACAAAATTACACAAAATTAAAATTATGATTACTGTCACATTCTGCTTGTCTCTTTTTTTGCTGGTTGTTTCACCTTTATTTTGTCTTCCCTAGATTTCTAACTTCTTGTTGTGGGTGGCAACACTGGCCGCACCTGTTTTCTATTTTTCATTAGTGGTTTCATTTTACCTGCTTCCACACGGTTCCCAGGATTGTTCTCTCGCTTTAGTCCACAAATGCTGTCCCACCACGTGATTCTTCCCGAGGAATCTAATTTCTTTACATCAAGTATTTGGTAACCCGTGCATCCTGGGGGCTGCCCTTTTGGCCTTTTGCTATTTTTATGGTTTAACAGCTGCTTTTGTGTTTTTGACAGTTCCTTAATTCCTGAACCAAGGCTGGTCTAATAAAGACTCTGACTGCTCAAACTGATGTCTGTTGCTGGGGACAACAAAACTGTAATAATTACATTAGATTATATTGCTGTAAACAATCACATTTAAATGATCACAGTCCACTGCACATGATGGACATTTTCTGTAATGTTTTTTCCTACACTGTATTGTTGAATACTGATGATACATATGGTAAGGTTGTTTGTTTATTTGTTTCAGACGTGTAACAGTTACATTGAGGAACATCACGTGGTTGAATTTGCACAATTCAACATGTCTGTAAAGGAGTAGAAAAAAGCAGAGCTTATATTTAATACTACTCCTTCCCCATGTCTGTTACTGATAACTCATTCATACCATAACTTTTACTTTTTTTTGACACAATATTTCACTTTCACTGTAATTTTGAATTTGTATTATTGAAAAAATGTTCAGGTAAAAATTTGGGAAGAACAAGAAGTGGGACCGACCCACCTTCCCCAAAAAATTCGCAATCACACATTGCCGAATCGATATTTTATCATATAAATCCTAGGTTCCCAAAGTGGTACCCTGAGAGTATGCAGATTGTTATAGGGGGTACGTAAATAAAAAGTCAAAATTTTTTTATGTAAAACAATTTATGTAACATGCTCCAATGCCACAAAGTTAGGGCCCTATGAAATCCTTTTCCCCCCCCAAATTCAGTTTTCCTTTTTTCCAAATTCCATATTTTTTTTACATTTTACAATTATTTGTACTTGCATAGAGTGTGTGGTTTTTGGGTTAGTCAATAAAATGTCTTGTTGCACACACCACCGCACCAGCATGCTGACCTAAACTAACTCCGCCAACTTCCTTTTACACCCTGTGAAGCGGAGCTAAGAGGTTCCGCCAACTTTCTCCGGTGTTTGTCATATCAACATGTTTAGTTCGGAGGAGTAGGGGTCTATGTCCCTACTAAGTGCTGAAGAAAGATGACAGCGTGAAGTTTATTGTTGTGTGTGTTAAACAAACAATAAGTTCAATGGTGTAATTGTGCATTAAATGTATTTAATAATAAAGATTTTTCAAAAAGATTGATAGTGTGTGATAAATGAGGGCTGATGTGAAGGAGCAGCTGTTCTACTGTACTCTGCGCTCCTCCCGGATGGCTGAGCTCCTCACCCAATCTCTTAGAGTTAGTTCACCCTACGGAGGAAACTCATTTCCGCCACTTGTATCCGCGATCTTGTTCTTTCGGTCATGACCCATAACTCATGATCGTAGGTGGGGGCGGAAAAATACATCGATCGGTAAACAGAGTGAAGAGAGAGCTTTGCCTTCCGGCTGTCGACCTCACGCTCCAACCATCCCTCGCTTGTGAACAAGACCCCAGGATACTTTAACTCCTCCACCTGGGGCATGACCTCACTCTCAACCCGCAGGGTACAATCCACCCGTTTCCGACTGAGAACCATGGCTTCGGATTTGGAGGTGCCGAGCCTCATCCCAGAAGCTTCACACTGTAAGCTGTAAGTAAACGCTGAAGGTCACAGCCCGATGAGACCATCAGGACCACATTGTCTGCAAACAGCAGGGACGAGATCCTAAGGTCACCAAACTGGACTCCCTCAATGCCTTGGCTGCACCTAGAAATTCTGTCAATGAAGGTTATGAACAGAATCGGTGACAAAGGGCAGCCTTGGCGGACGCAACAAGCTCGACTTACTGGCAATGCGAACCAGGCTCCTGCTTCGATTGTACAAGGCCCAAATTGCACGTAGTAGCGCACCATCAATCCAATACAGGACACCATTAGGGACACGGTCGAATGCTACAAAGCACACGTAGACCGGTTGGGCATCCTCCCACATACCCTCCAGTACCCTTGCCACTGGGGAGTGTTTTAACTACCTCAAATACCTCAGCCACGGTGATAGAACTGTCCACGTACATGTTCTCAGACTCTGCTTCCTCTACGGAAGGCATGTCAGTGGGATTGAGAAGGGCCTCAACGTATTCCTTCCACCGACCAACTATTTCCTCAGTCGAGGTCAGCAAGCCCCCGACCGCACTGTAAACAGTGTGAAATGGAGACCGCTTCCCCTTTCTGAGGTGTCGGACAGTTTGCCAGAACCTATTCTAGGCTGACCAAAAGTCGTGCTCCATAGCTTCACCGGACTCCTCCCTCAACTGTTACTCCTCTTGTAACAGTTTTACATGTGGAAGTCCTTAAACATGCAAATTTTCATAGGATATTGGGTGTATTTTATGACGGCGTATTAGGGCCACAAAAAAACACTTACAATTTTGAGATTATAAATTGTTATTTTACGAGAAAAAAAGTTGTTACATTACCTATGACCCAGGCCAAAGGTCACACAAGTTCCATGTGTTCATAGCTGTCTCGGGCATTCATTCATTCCTTCATTCATTTTGTATACCGCTTATCCTCATTAGGGTCGCGGGGATGTTGGGACCTATCCCAGCTGGCTTTGGGCGGGAGACGGGGTACACCCTGGACTGGTCGCCAGTCAATCGCAGAACACATGTAGACAAACATTCACATTCACAGCGATGGACAATTTAGAGTCGCCAATTAAGCTCGGGCAATGCTTGTTAAAATGAACTATGAAAATCAACAGATGTCGAGAATAAAGTCGTAAATTTACATGAATAACACCGTACGTTTACGAGAAAAAGCTTGTAATATTACGAGTAAAGTCGTAACTTTACAAAAATTAAAAGTCGTAACATCATTTTATAGGCACTGCCTGAGACAGCTATGAAACGGGGAGCAGTATGTGGAGGGGGAGGGGTACTAGAGAGTACCGGTGAGATGATACTAACCCATGCTAATCTGTTTGTGCCCACTTGCTCGATTTTCCTGTACCATTATAAATAAAAGCTGGTCTGAGGAAAGTTTCCCTCCAAAAGAACTATACTATATTTTCTCTCTGACACGTATGACACATGTACAATTATGACTTTTTTTCTTAATTTACGAAAAAATAGCTTGTTGATCAAACACCTCCTCATGGCTTTAATAGTGTCTGTGCAAAAGTTACAGTATGTAAGATATTAATTCATTTTAATATCTATCTGAACATGAAACTTCATTCTAATCTGACAGTGGTGCAAAATAACTGCTTTAATAATTTGGTTTAGAGAGGTGATCCATTAGTCATGTTTTATCAGATACAATTAATAATTCTACCTGTTAATTATTCATTGTTAATTCAACCAGAAGTGTTGGTTGGACGTTATTCAAATAAAAGGTGACTGCGTTTGCCATGAATTGTTATTTACTTGTCTGTATACTTGATTCCCTTACAAAAAATAGATATTCTGTGTATATACATATACAGTATATGTCAGAGGTTGGAGTAAGTCACTCATGTACAAGTAAGCATTAAGTCTTTACTTTTAAGTTACAAGCAAGTCCGAGTTAATTTTTATGCGAACCAAGCAAGTCAAGTCAAGTCACTGCTTTTCATCAGGAAGTTGTGTGAAGTCATACGTGTTTTAATTAGGCCAGTTTTACAGATTCAAAGTTTAAAAACTAGAGTTATAATCTTTTAGACTTTTTTTTATTACATATTTGACAACAAATAAGTTATGGGGTCAAACAGAGCTGAGTTAAAAAAAATAATAATAATAATAAATAAATGCAATAGTAAATCATACTATTAGTTGTCCTGATAATTTAAATTTACAAGATTAATAGTGGTAATTTTACGTGTTATTATGTCATACGTGTCCGAGGGAAACTACAGCATAGTTCTTCAATGGGCTTCAGACAAGCTTTTATTTATCTAGCCGCCATTTGCTCAGTGAAACACTTGAATGTGAATGTGTTGAATGACACATGTGTGATGACACCTGATGATTTCAATATAAAATATAATTTACATGTAAGCAAAAAAAGAGTTACAAAAAATTTTGCAGACCATTCCTCAAAATATTATTTCCACAGGATATTTTATTTTTCAAGAATCCTACCAACAAAACTCCTGAACTTCCCAGCTTGTTAATCAATGGGTTAGATATTATTGGGAGCAGACCAGCCAATTCTGAAATTAGAAAACTCCTTACCGATGCTTCATTTTCTTACATTTTCGACTTGAAGTCAATTTCACAATTATTTTCCAATGATCAAAAGGAAAAAATCTGAACATTTTACCTAAAACTTCCAATCCCTCCCAAAGCTAAGGAAATTCATTACAAAGTCCTCTCTGGAATCTACCCTTCGAAAGAATTTCTTAGACGCAGGTTTTCTTTTGAGTATGTTTGTTGCTTCTGTTATGGGGATATTGAATCAACTGACATGTTTTATGATTGTATATATTGTAAGGACCTCTGGGAAGATGTTCATGTCTGGATTGCCTCCAAAATCCCAAACCTGTCTAAATTCTCTGTAAAGGATATCATTTTTGGAATGCTAGAAAGAGAAGTAGACCAAAAATATTTAAATGTTCTGAATGTAATTAGAATTTCAGGTAAATTTTTTATCCACAAATGTCGTTTCTTGAAAAGTAATCCTACCTTCCCCACCTTTCACAATGAATGGCCATTTTTCCCCTCCCTTAAATTCAAGGACAAAAAACAAGCAATGGACTTACTTCACACAACCAAAACCTTGAAAATCACAGAATGCCTCTAGCCTTTTCAGTTTATAGAGTTATTTTTTTAATATATTTTTCCTTTTTATTTATTTATTTATTTGTTTTGTTTTTTTTCTGCTCCTTTTATGTAAGTTCCTTCTTATTTGATCCGTTGTCATGTAGCCTGGTCTGGCCTTAATGTTATTTTTGACTTTGCCAATGTTGTGTGTGTATTTGTTCATGTGTGTGTTCTAATTAAACAATAAAAAAATAACCCCCTTGAGCCTTTGCTTAAATTATTGGCAAAACTTCCAGTAGACACCGGAACCGACGTTAATTTACATTACAACTGTTGAACTGTTGACTCTTTTTGGGCTCGATAACTACATAAAAATGTGGGAACACCAGCTGTCATGTCTTAAACGAGGAAATATAACAATTATGTTGCCTACTAAAATTTAAAAAGTGGCCAAATATCACATATGGTAGAATTTTTAGCTTTAACTTTCTCAACTCTATTGCGGCAGATGGTGAGGCTATAAACAAGCTTAAAAGCTCCGAGGCATATCAATACCTTCATATGTAAGGTTGGTCGGGTTTCTTGTTGTGCACAATCTAAAAGCAGATGTTGAGCCAATAATGCCAATAATCCGTGCAACGGAAAATTTAAAGGTAACTGAGCAGGTAGGTACCTTTACTTATGCTTATTTGTGCCGTGGTAGCACACAGTGCTGATCTATTGTAACGTTCACGCTTCACGTGCTTGTGTTTACATGGTGCGAGAGCAGATGAGGAGTGCATCGCGGTGTGGAGCTTGTGTTTCTATTTCATGCTTTGACAAAGTCAGCTGCGGTTTAAAAAGTAGCACTTTTGGAATAATTGATACCAGGGAGATGTACACACCAAATATCTTACCCGTTCTTGTGACACTGCTGTCAGGTCACCTCAGTACCCGTCGTCTCTTTGCTGGTGGTTTGGAGTATCCCAACCATAATGTAGGATGTTAGTACAACCAAGAGCCGCACAACATGTCCCTGAATTGTGCAAGCCCATTTTTGTATATTTCGGAGGATAAAGTAAAACACGCTTTTAACGTTTGTGTGCTAAAACCGCCAACTCTAATTGAAAACAACAGCGCGGTGAAACTTGCGGTTGATATACCGGAAGCTCCAGCCATAACCCGTTTTACATCAGTGGCCTCAGGAATGAGGTGGATAACAGGACAGCAAAACAGGGCAGTTGGTAACAACTAGGTCAGCATGTGTTAGCTTCATCTCACCGCTACTCTCTAGTACCTCGCCCCTCCACATACCGCTCTCCGGCTCATAGCGGTCTCGGGCAATGCCTATAAAATTAAGTTATGACTTTTATTCCTTTAAAGTTACATTTGTACTCTTGTAACAAGACAATCTTCTCTCTTAAATATACAATTTTATTGTCGTCAATTTACAACTTAATTCTCGAAAAATTGACGATTTTAATGCTTTATTTAACAGGCATTGCCCGAGACAGCTATAAACACAGGGGACTTGTGTGACCCTTGACCGGGGTCAAAGGTTAAATTACGCCTTTTTTCCCCCAACTGATTTCAAAAGGCTGGACTGCTATGTGAGGAGAACAACACAAGTTCAGCGGTAACTGAGGCTTTTCAACAGGAAGAGGATGAATAAAAACAACGACTTTTCTGTTAAGTTTGAGCCGTTTGACTGTCGTGGTACGGGCACTGTTTGTAAACACGGTATATAAACAAACATTCACAAATCTTTCGGTGTTTTCTTTTCCTTCCGGCAAATCCATGTTGTGTTCTGCCAGATTGCGGCGAAGTGAGCGCATGTGTAAAAGTGGCCGAAAACCGACTTGGTCAAATACCGTCATAGAGCCATATTTTGGATATTTGAAAAATACATCTAAGCGTTAAATAAAAAAAACAAGTCATTTCAAGTCAGTTAGCTCAAGTCCGAGTTAAGTCTAAAAGTCAAGAACATCAAGTTGATCATGCATGTTAAGTTAATTGGCGAAAATATAGTATATATAATTAGATTTGCATATATGTGTGTGTGAGTATACTCTGTATAGTTTTGGTACTACTTTGTGCTCTCTATTGCTGATGAGTGTCATGTGAATTGCTCCTGTAAGTTCTTGCCTTAAGGCATCTGAGAAGATCAAACACATTGTTTTTGGTTTCCCACGCATACTGGCGCTTGTATGAGTGTAAAAACGAGAGACATTCAACGCAATGTCTTTTTTAGCAAAGCGCTTGGGGAAAATAAGCACATTTATTTATATCAGTTCACCACCGCGGCACCACAGCAGCGGGCAAACCCATTCGTCGCCGCGTCCACTACACAGTATACCTTTCAAACACATTAAATTCTATTCCTAATCTGTGAACAATTTAAAACGGCCTTCTTTTGCATAATCTCCGACATGAAGCAATAAAAAGGAAACACTCACCCAAAAAAAAGCACACACACAAACACGACGGCAAACACATTAGTCCTGGAAACCGGGCGAAACATCTCAACACTTGACGTGACCGTTTTTGGAAGGAAAAAAAAAATATATATATATTCACTGTAGCAGTTCTGAGGTGTAGCACAAGGAAGTGGGCACAGAGGAAGGGGGAGTTCCAAGTAGATCTACATGCGGTTTTTTTTTTCCTTTTATTTTGGACTGCGGGCTTGGATTGGCTGCAGGAGACCACTCTTCCGTAAAAAACACCTGGAGGATGAGGAGCACCTCCCATCGCTCTTCCCTCCCAACTGGCCGCACCTAGTGTTTATGGCAAGGGTACAATTTTAACAGTGCACCTGGAGTTATTGTATTTGTAAAAGTATCATACAAATTGCTATATGTTCTTATGACCCTTTTTCTGGAGCACAACATTAGACCACATCAAATAATGAAATTAAATTTTACTTTTTTACTGAATATGTCTTGCCATACACAGCATGAACTCATTCATTCATTCATTCATTCATTTTCTATACCGCTTATCCTCCTTAGGGCCACAGGGATGCTGGAGCCTATCCCAGCAGACTTTGGGCGAGAGGCGGGGTACACCCTGGACTGGTCGCCAGTCAATCGCAGGGCAGACATACAACCATTCACACCTATGGACAATTTCGGGTCGCCAATTAACCTAACATGCATGTTTTTGGAATGTGGGAAAAAAACGGGTTTACCCGGAGAAAACCCACGCACACACGGGGAGAACATGCAAACTCGGCAAGGAGATGCCCAACGGAGATTTGAACCCAAGTCTTCCAGATCTCCTGACTGTGTGGCCAATGTGCTAACCACTCAGTCACCGTGCGGCTTAACTGCAAAGTGTATACAATAACAGTAGTTTGCAATAAAACAACAACAAAATAAGAATTTCGTTAGTGCAGCACTATTGCAGACTATTTTTTGTCCTTCTAGTAAAAGTCTGTACATTTTGAAAGTAAATGTAATTTAAAATGGGCAATTGAAAAGTGGTATGGAGTGCAACTGTAAATGTAAAATGACAAACATACATAAAAAGCATCTTTTTTTTTGTAGACTTTCAGTTTGTTCTGTCCAGACATATATTATTTTCCATCCATGCAGCCAATTTGTTTAACAAATTGTACAATCAAAGGCCTCTTAGAGACCACTGTGTCACACGAATCAAGCCCCATCCATCCATTTTCTATGCCGCTTATCCTCATTAGGGTCAGGGGGATGCTGGAGCGAGAGGCAGGTTACACCCTGGACTGGTCGCCAGTCAATCGCAGGGCACATATAGACAAACAACCAGTCACACTCACATTCATACCTATGGACAATTTAGAGTCACCAATTAACCTAACATGCATGTTTTTGGAATGTGGGAGGAAACCGGAGTACTCGGAGAAAACCCACACATGCACGGGGAGAACATGCAAACTCGGCAAGGAGATGCCCAACGGAGATTTGAACCCAGGTCTTCCAGATCTCCTGACTGTGTGGCCAATGTGCTAACCACTCAGCCACCGTGCGGCCACGAATCAAGCCCTCTAGAGAAAACGATGGCTTTCTGCTTCTTAAGAGGAAAATGTCAGCTAGAGCAATTTTCCTCCTTTTTTGTATGAATTTAATCAAGTTGTCTAATTAAGCTGGAGGCTTGCCATCCACAAATAATATGTGTATAGATTCAATATGTATGCAATGTCCGTCACTAAAGCAAAGAAGAAATGAAACATGTGCCACGTTATTTCTTACTTGTGACGTTCCTCTCTGTTTTTTCCTCGGAATTTTAGGTCCTCCATCTTGCTTGTCTAGTCTTGTCCCGTCGTGAACAGTATGACGATCATGCATCCAGTGATAAATGGTGGCGTGATGTCTGTTGAAACCTAAATATATTTATTACAGTGACACAAGAAAAAGAGAAAATCTACCTTCCTTTGTGCTTGTCATGTATTTCTTAGTTCCCCATTCACTTCAGTGCCAAAACAAAAACAAAATTAGTGAGATTTAAGGGCAAATGTTTGTACAAAATTCAAATTAACCTCCAGGTGGATTCAGTCTAACTATTAACCCATTTGTTGTCACTGCATAAAAAAGAATGAAATATTTCCATATGGAACTCACCAGTGCGTGCATGTTCCACCTGAAAGCATCAGGAAATGTGCATGTGTCGCTGACAACGACAACGACATCGCAGGGCACATATAGACAAACAAAGACATACAAACATTCACACTCACATTCATACCTATGGACAATTTAGAGTCGCCAATTAACCTAACATGCATGTTTTTGGAATGTGGGAGGAAACCGGAGTACCCGGAGAAAACCCACACACGCACGAGGAGAAGATGCAAACTCCACACAGAGATGCCTAACGGAGATTTGAACCAAGGTCTTCCAGATCTCCTGACTGTGTGGCCAATGTGCTAACCACTCAGTCACCGTCCGGCCACAGCATGAACTATGAACGATAAAACATGGACTTTTAAGAGGTATGTCGACATCCCTCCTTTTTTACTTCCCAGACAGTGCATTGGGTTGACTTGCGTTTTTTTGGCATCGTGGGTAGAGGTAGTTGTCTGGAAGGCTTCGTGTGAAAAACCATCAAAGGCTTGTCTCAGATTGACACATTGCCAGCTTGTATATTAAAAGTTTATATGAAACACTCTGGAAGCGTCAGGCAGGCCGCATTCAAACACCTGGCAGGTCTAATGTGGTCCCTGGGCCGCAGTTTGCCCATCCCTGGTTTATGGACTCTTTATATTAAACCCTGGAGAGCACCCCAGCTGGTGACTCCATAGTTCTACTGGGAGACTTCAACACCCATGTCGGCAATGACAATGTGACAGGTTGGGAGGAACGGCCTCCCTGATCTGAACCCATGTGGTGTGCTGTTGTTGGACTTCTGTGTGAACCACAGTTTGTCCATAACAAACACCATGTTCGCCTGCATCTCAAGGGAGGACCAGGATATTGAGTCCGAATGGGCCGTATTCCGTGCCTCCACTGCTGAGGCAGCCAGTCGTAGTTACGGCCGCAAGGTGGTCGGCGCCGGTCGTGGCGGCAAGCCCCCAACCCGAGGGTGGACACCGGGGGTTAGGGCTGCTGTAAAGCTGAAGAAGGAGTCCTTTTAAGCCTGGGTGGCTTGCGGGACTCCCGAAGCAGCTGACAGGTACCAGCAAGCCAAGCGACACGCGGCTTCGGCGGTGGTCAAGGCAAAAACTCGGGTGTGGGAGGAGTTCGAGTTCGGTGAGGCTATGGAGCACGACTTTCGGTCGGCCTCAAAGAGGTTCTGGCAAATTGTCCGACACCTCAGAAAGGGGAAGCAACCCCCAGTTCACACTGTTTACAGTGTGGACTGGGGCTTGCTGACCTCGACTGAGGATATAGTTGGTTGTTGGAAGGAATACTTTGAGGCTCTTCTCAATCCCACTGACATACCTTCCGTAGAGAAAGCAGAGTCTGAGGATACGTACGTGGACAGTTCTTGGTTGACACGCATCTACAACATTGCATGGAAGTCGGGAACAGTACATCTGGACTGGCAGACCGGGTTGGTGGTCCCCATTTTTAGACCTAGACACGCTGGAGGGACTATGTCTCACAGCTGGCCTGGGAACGCCTTGGTGTCATGTTCACACAAGTGAGCAGAGGCTCGACCCGGATAAGTGGAAGGAAATGGAATGGAATGGGAACACTAAAACAAGTTGTCCAGATGCGTTTGGGACTCAATTAGTTGGGACCTCTTTCTTTATTTTAAGCCTCTGGTGTTTCCCCCATCTCGGGATGTAGCGCTGTTAGCTGGATGATATCAGTGATCAAATTGTTTTGCCTCCAATCTACACCACATTGTAATTAATGATGATCAGCCAGTCACTGCCGTCTGACAATGTAATTGAAATTAGTTCTCCTGCCAGTTCGGGTCCTGTGAAATTTCGGGGCACATAACCTCCTTTTGTTGTCATTTCTTCGTTGTCACTTTGTGTCTTTTTATAACGTCAGCGTGAAACTTTTTTCCCCCACTTTGGCCTGATAAATTTCAAGGTTTAAGGAGGAGCTTGTCCATATTTTCTCGGCATAACTGTCCTCAGGAACCTTGCATTCTTCTTCTTCAAGAATTTTGTGAATAATGTTTGCTTTGCTTTGAGTCAGATAAATGTTTTTCTTATTCCCACTACACCAGAATCTTCTTATTCATTTAAATCTGCTTGAGCTCAAACTGCTTTATAAAGTTTAGAAATGTATGTAATTGACATAATTTTTTAATGTGTATTATTTGTGCTCCATGCAGGTATATTTCAATGTTTTTTGTTGTATACTCCAGTCCGCACGATAAGGTTTCAACAGCTAGCGTTACTAATCTGAGGTTTAATACAGCAGACAACAGACCCAGCCTTGGGAATACAAGCCAAAGTTAAATATTAAAGGAGTATTTCGAGCCGGTTTTTATTTCAACCTCACCCAGGTATATGTTGAAAGGGACACATAAAAAATAAGTAATGTTGGGAGAAAAAGTCCTACTATTATGAGAATAAAATCATAATATGAGTAAACATAGCAACTGCTGTCACGTGCTTTATATTAATCAGTTTACATCATTAAAATGTGTTATAAAACACCTTTAGTTGATGATTGAATTCACTCTGTGTTCAGAATGTTACTTTGAAAATGATCTATTTGTATTATTTTTGCACTGTGCTCTTGTAACACCTGAAGGCAAATATGTTGTGTGTCACCTGCTTGTCTTACCCAAACCAATAAAGACTTTGCCACCATGATTCATCCGGTTTAGTGTGAACATAAGCACATGTTCAAGTCTAGAAGTCACATGATCCCGTGCTGTGTCACAGAGCAGCCAAGGCTGCCCTTTATAATAGAGGCGCACCACGCGGGCCTGGTCAACTGTAATTTCAGAGGGCACATAAAAACAACCATTCACTTTTACATTCAGTTACATCAATTTTAATCTCCAATTATCTTCAATCACGTTTTAGAACTAGGCTGTCTACAATGTTTTACATGACTATTCTGTGAGAAAGCTATTTGTTTAATGCAAACGTGTTAGAACTTGCCCTTACAAAATTACACAAACGGTCAAAAGCTTTAGAATTCAAGTGGTTTTAAGTCCAACAAATAGCCTGAAATGGTACAAATGTAAGTGGTGACGAGAGTTTAACAAAAAGATAAGTTACCCAAAACTAAAAAATAATGTATAATTTAAATTATACAAAAAGACCTGTCTCAGGGACCACAAAATGTGTCAACAATTTAAAAATGTTATTCACAAAGGCAGGTGGATCAAACCTTGCCAGTTCGTTTAAGTAATTCCTACCAGTGTTCCAAGTTCTGGAGTACTTACTACCTCCTCTGTCTTCATAAAAACTGTGTTCGGAATATACTGTGATTTTATACCCTCGTGAGCATCAGTTGAAGAGCATTGTACTGGAGAAAGTAATTTGTTGCGACAAAAATGGCAAGAAAAAGAAGAATTAACACTGGAAAAGAGACCATCTTAACACTTAAAAATGTAGGTTTTTCCTCCAGAGAAATTGAAGTGTTGTAAAGCCTTTGACCGGTAGGGTACGTTATGCTTTAATAAATCTATTTTCTTGCTGAATGTATGATTTAGAAAAACTAAGTCGCACTGAGTAGGAATGACTGTATGACAGTGTATGGTATGCCCCAGGCTCTCTTTCAACCTTGGCTGTTGACTTCACACTTGAAGTATGTTGGCTGACATTGCTTTTCCACTAGTGTACAAGTTACATGAGTACACTCGCTTCTTGGTCATTCACACTATGCTGCAATGATAAATCTCTAACACAAACTACTTAAAATTTTAGCAATTACTTTTTTGTGTGTGCATCTTGAGCCATTTTACTTGTGCATCCTCCTCTATGCCATTGTTGTATGGATTTGCTTGCATCTCACCAAACATTAGGAGTGATACAGACACAGTGGTCCCTGTGGTTTGTAAAAATAGCTTTGGTATTCTCTTCCTTTTCTGGACATTTTGCCAGCACTGTTAGTTGAATAATGTCAGGGACAAAATACACCATATTGTAATTATGATTGTTATTGTTGTTTTATTGTTATTGATATTATTGATTATGCTGATCTACAGTAAGTGCTACAGTGACGTTTAGTTTAAGTGTTACTCATTTTCATCAGCAAAACATGGAAAAGATCAAGTAAATTTAGGAAGAAGAGGCAAAATGGGACAAAGATGGAACTATATGGAACTATAGCATTAGCACTTTATGTACACTACATTAGTAATTGTATCAAATAAGCTAACTTTACATGGTGCTACAGGCTAACTGCTGTTTATGAGTTTCTTAACTGAACATTTTAGTTGTGTAAATCTTAGGGATGTCAAATGATTACAAAATTTCATCAAATTAATCACAGTTGTTAAATTAATTAGTCATGGTTAATCACCATTTGCAACTATGTCTAAAATATATCCAATTTACCGTATTTAATTAACAAAAAGATAAATGACAGGAGGATTATATATATTCGTATGTATTCCATCCATCCATTTTCTTCCGCTTATCCGAGGTCGAGTCGCGGGGGCAGCAGCCTGAGCAAGGAAGCCCAGACTTCCCTCTTTAGCTCATGCAGTTAAAATTAACGTTATGGTGTGTTTTTTTAAATCTGGATGTAGGGTATTTTATTTTACTTTTCATTGTGCAGTGTCTCCCCTGAAGGATTGTCATCTTATTGTGGTCACAAAGATAACCCATGTTGAGAAAAAAAACATTATAAATACAAATTATTTTTTATGTATTTTATATTATATATGCTATGTTCTAAATATATATAAATATAATAGCATTGACACTTTTTTATTTAATCTTCTAACCATTTTCTGTACATCATGCAAGATCATATATATATATTTATATATATATATATATATATATATATATATATATATGTGCTTGCGCATGACGTGTATGCATAATGACCCTCTCACGTGACTGCCCCCAGCTTATGTGCCTGCTAAAAACACGCCTTTGTAGAGCTGCACAAGTCACGGTGCGCTACCTGGCGGACATTTAATAGAAACTACTCAAGATTAACTTTGACTTATTGCTTTGTGTCAAACACTTTCACGTCTACCACCTTGTAGGTTATATTAATTGGTAAGTTTCTCGAAAGCGGTTCCCTTTCAAAAATTATATTTTCTCTCATGCCGATCTAGCGGGTCCATTTCTATGCTTAACGCCCTCGACTTTTCGGGCACGCGCGCCGTGCTCGTTCTTTTCCATCCGCGTGCCGGAGTGTTTCCTTGTGTGTCCACGTCGAAGGATTCCAACTTGAAGGAGAAATGCCATCTAAAGCCATGGAAGAAAAGGTGGACGCCGCCGCGGATATTAAGATCTCAAAGGTGATCAGATTGATTATCGTGTTGATTTTTAAAACCGTCCTTTTTGAGATGCTTCCATGTATGATAACATGTGGCATACTATGTCAGACATTTGATTAGAGGCTTTCGACCGGGTGACTCGCTTTTCCAAATTGGTACTCTGTACGGTTATGTATTTGTTGTTTACACTGTGTTTAAGAACAACATTAAGACGGTAATTTTGTCGCTCCGTCGAAGTGGAGTCCATTAGCAACATAGCCTAGCAAGAACATCACACGGGAAGGCCACGTGCTTGGAGGGAAGATCTGTATACTATGTGGACACCGGAAGTTGAGGGAGAGAACAGGCTCGGGTAAACGCGTTGTCATTGTGTAATTCGTACCGGAAACACAAATCATCTTCGCATGCGCGAGGCTTACGCCACTTCCTCCATTGGCAGATTTTTACTTTAACGCGTCGGCGACGTCACGTGCTATGGTAGTTGTTTTTTAATGTATGAACATAAATGGTCAAACATATTTCATATATGTAATACATTGGGTCGTTATCTTATTAGTGACTCAATAAAATACTTAGCTAGCATGCGAATGTTTTCTTCACCAAGACTGAGCGACGTGAAAATTTATTACGCAATGCACAGATGCGCCACAACCTGAAACGTCATATCCGGTTACAATATATAAATACAATTAAACAACACACAAAATGCAGTGATATTTGAAAGCAAAACAACCATACACAGAGTGCAATTATTTATTCATGTAGAATTTTAAACAGAAGTCTAGCCATCCAAACAAAACTAGGTGCTAATGCCCGGTGTGTATTTTTTCAGTGGTGGAAAAGTAATCTATTGAACCAAGTAAAGAGGGCTTATATATTTTTTCCCACTTGCATCGTGGATATGATATATTAAAATAGATCAGTTATGTTGTAATTTCTCAAATCTTACCTCCTAGTACTATGAAACCATATGTTTCATAGTACACATGAAACTATCATGTGTTGTTGTCTGTTTTTATATGCTACCTACTGTGTTTTATGTACCGTAATGCTTGTAAAGTGTCCTTGAGTGTCATGAAAGGCGCTGTTAAATTAAATGAATTATTTTTTATTAAACCTGCATAGTATGACAAAAGCTAGTGAATCAAATCAAACTTTGTTAGCCAAACAAACAACATTCTTACTAAAATGTTTGGAGCAACTGAATAAAATAAGAACGGCGACTTGTTATATTATCTCTATATGTTTTGATGAAAATGCAAACTACCATGAGCATAATAAATTAAAATAAATGAATGAATTGTGTACAGTGAATAGTGTTTTCCACAACATTTGCTCTTATATTTATTATTATTGTATTTTGTATCATTGTTGTATGCTCTTATTTTTTATGTACATATATATTTTAAGTGAAGTATTTTTCAATGCATTTTATAAGAAAAACATGCTAATGTATAAATACTGTATGTTTAACTTTAGTAACTATTTAATTTATGTTTCCTGTAACCAATATTGTTACAGAAGATTAAAATATTTTTTCATGTATTAAAATGTCTTCTTTTCCTGAATATGAAGAGCAAATCTAAGAATGGCAAGAAACCGAAGAAGCAGCAGGAGGTGACAGAGGATGGGATGGAGGAAAATGTGGACTGTGAACTTCCTGCACCTATAAAGAAAAAAGAAAAGCTTGCAGAGGACCAAACAAATGAGCACATCAATGAGGCCACAGACATGAATGGTAACAGTGATGTTGTCGAGCCACCAAAGAAGAAAAAAAAAAGGAGCGCAGAAGCAGATACGGAGGTTAGAAGTGGTGTACATCCTGCTTTGTAGCATTGCCACTCTGAAAAAGCTTGTTTGTAACTTGATAAATTCTGACTTTACTGTCTTGGTATTTAGATGAAAAAGAAGGACAAGAAAGCAATTGCTAATGCTGAAATCACCGGACATTCCATGCCAGACACACCAGCTGAAACGCCCAATGCGACACCTTCTCAGACTAGTGATGACTCAAACAGTGACAGTGAAAAAGATACTGTAAGATTCATCATTGGCTTAAAAAATAATAGTTACGAAAGTGACAGTCTTTCAAAGCTTTTTATGTCTTTTAAATATGTCACTGAAAATAATTGCATTTTTGTGTCATTGATTTTTCCATATAATGTTCATTTTGAAAGCTTGCGTTTGACTTTATGATTCCAATTAATTAGGAGACACCTGAGCAGAAAGAAGGGGCCTTCTCCAACTTCAGAATCTCTCAATGCACAATTGAAAAGCTCAAAGGTACAGATCACATTTACTTTTCAGACTACACCCAAAACTAGTGTACCGGTAATTTGTGGTGAATTTGTGATGTCATAATTTCAGACGTTTGTGGAAAATAATACACAAAGGCCAATAACAATGTATTTATCATCACTAGAGAGTGGGGTTTTTTTTAGGAATCATTTGGTGAACATTGATAAATCAAAGTTGTTTGATCACTGAAAGATGTTGAATGCATATTTTAAATTGCAGTTACCATCTGGTGTTCACACATTTTATACAAAATATAATTGCGTTTATACACTGGTATGCTTATTCAAAAGCTATTCTTACTTACTGTTGATGAGCTGGTGAATTAGACACTACTGTTCATTATTTGTCTCTTGTCATTCCATCTTCTTTTTCACATTGAAGTTTATCTCTCTCTCTCCTCTTTCAGCTCGTGGTGTCTCTTACCTGTTTGACATTCAGGTCAAAACGTTTGACTCTGTGTATGATGGGAAAGATGTACTTGCCCAAGCCCGTACAGGAACAGGAAAGACTTTCTCCTTTGCCATCCCACTAGTAGAAAAACTGCAAATGGATTCAGTGGCACGGGCAAGAGGCCGTCCCCCCAAGGTCTGCACACTCAAAAACTTTATTTTTATGTGACTAGACAAGACCCTGTTTTATCTACTTAGTTTTCTCTGTGTTTGTCTGCAGGTGTTGGTTTTGGCTCCCACCAGAGAGTTGGCCATCCAGGTTGCTAAAGATTTTAAAGACGTCTCCAAGAAACTGTCCATTTGCTGTTTCTATGGAGGCAGCTCGTATAATCCGCAGAGTAAGTTTACACACTGAATTGAATACAATTTAGTTCTTAGTTGAACCGGATAAGCGGTGGAAAATGGATGGATGGATAAATACATTTGGGGTTTAAAGAGCTGAAATTGACAACAAAGGCACTCAAGTTAAGGCAGAGCAATTTTAATTTTTCATCAAAACCAAATTGTAAGCCCTCATACATTCCGAGTGATCAATATTCATCTACTACTCATTGAGAAACTTAAGCATGTTAGCATTGTTATTCATACAATGTTAAAAACAAGTGTAAAAGCATTCTCCTTATCCCTTAACTCAGTCCATTACAGTATTTTCTGGACAGTATTCGAAGTAGTTATCATGTAAACTGAGTGTAACTTTTGACTGTCATTTTAATATTGTCTATATTTGATTGTCTATAATCAACACCATGTTCAACCATAAGGGTGTCCACATGTGCACTTGGCACCAGGACACCCTGGGCCCACGTCTGGCAGAGTCCCCTGTCAGGAGTTTCAACTCCCACCTACGGGAGAGAGTAATCCCAGAACCCGTTGGTGGACACCAGTGGTAAGGGATGCCGTCAAGCTGAAGAAAGAGTCCTATCAGTCTGTCTTGGCCCATGGAACTCTGGAGGCAGCTGACAAGTACCGTAAGGCCAAGCGGTCTGCAGCCCTGGCGGTCGCTGAGGGAAAAACCCGGACATGGGAGGAGTTCAGAGAGGCCATGGAAAACGACTTCCGGATGGCTTCCAAGAGATTCTGGACCACCATCCGCCATCTCCGGGGGGGGGGGAAGCAGTGCACAGTCAACACCGTGTATGGTGGGGACGGTGTGCTGCTGAACTCGACTCGAGATGTTGTGGACCGGTGGAGGGAATACTTTGAAGACCTCCTCAATCCCACCAACACGCCTTCCAACATGGAAGCGGTGCCCGGGGACTCTAAGTCGGGTTTGCCTATCTCTGGGGCTGAGGTCACCGAGGTGGTCAAAAAGCTCCTTGGTGCCAAGGCCCCGGGGGTAGATGACATCCGCCCGGAGTTCCTTAAGGCCCTGGATGCTGTGGCCGTGTCTTGGTTGACACGACTCCGCAGCATTGCATGGACGTGGTGGTCGCTGCCCCTGGACTGGCAGACTGGGGTGGTGGTCCCGCTTTTTATAAAGGGGGACCCGGAGGGTGTGTTCTAACTATCGTGGGATCACACTCCTCAGTCTTCCCGGTAAGGTCTATTCAGGGGTTCTGGAGTGGACCCGCTGGATAGTCGAATCTCGGATTCAGGAGGAGCAGTGTGGTTTTCGTCCTGGTCGTGAAACTGTGGACTAACTCTATACTCGGCAGTGTCCTTGAGGGTGCATGGGAGTTTGCCCAACCAGTCTACATGTGTTTTGTGGACTTGGAGAAGGCATTCGACCGTGTTCCTCAGGGAATACTGTGTGGAGTGCGCCGGGAATATGGGGTATCGGACCACCTAACCCAGGCAGTTTGTTCCCTATATGACCGGTGTCAGAGTTTGGTTCGCATTGCCGGCAATAAGTCGGACCCATTTCCAGTGAAGGTTGGACTCTGCCAGGGCTGCCCTTTGTCACCGATTCTGTTCACTACTTTCATGGACGGAATTTCTAGGCGCAGCCAGGGCGTTGAGGGGTTTCAGTTTGGTGGCCACAGGATTCGATCTCTGCTTTTTGCAGATGACGTGGTCCTGCTGGCTTCATCGAGCCGTGACCTTCAACTTTCACTGGACCGGTTCGCAGCTAAGTGTGAAGCGGCTGGGATGAGAATCAGCACCTCCAAGTCTGAGTCAATGGTTCTCGCCCGGGAAATAGTGGAGTGCCATCTCCGGGTCGGGGATGAGGTCCTGCCTCAAGTGGAGGAGTTTAAGTACCTGGGGTCTTGTTCACGAGTGATGGAAGGATGGAACGCGAGATGGACAGGCGGATTGGTGCAGTGTCTGCAGTGATGCAGACTCTGCACCAGTCTGTCGTGGTGAAAAGAGGGCTTAGCCAAAAAGCAAAGCTCTCGATTTACCGGTCGATCTACGTTCCCACCCTCACCTATGGTCATGAGCTTTGGGTAGTGACCGAAAGGACAAGATCCGCGGGTACAAGCGGCCGAATTGAATTTTTTCCGCAGGTTGGCTGGGCTCTCCCTTAGAGATAGGGTGAGAAGCACTGTCTTCCGGGAGAGACTCGGAGTAGAACCGCTGCTCCTCCGCATTGAGAGGAGCCAGATGAGGTGGCTCGGGCATCTAGTTAGGATGCCTCCCGGACGCCTTCCTGGGGAGGTGTTCAGGGCATGTCCAACCGGTAGGAGGCCTCGGGGAAGACCCAGGACACGTTGGAGAGACTATGTCTCAGCTGGCTTGGGAACGCCTCGCCATCCGCTGGGAAGAGCTGGAAGAAGTGGCCGGGGAGAGGGACCTCTGGGCTTCCCTGCTTAGGTTGCTGCCCCCGCGACCCGACCTCGGATAAGCGGAAGAAATTGGATGGATGGATTTTAATAACAGTATTCCTCTACTTGCAGTTGATGCTATCCGTAGCGGGATCGATATTTTGGTAGGAACCCCTGGCCGTATCAAAGACCACATCCAGAATCATAAACTGGACCTCACTAAACTGAAGCATGTGGTTTTGGATGAAGTAGACCAAATGCTGGACATGGGATTTGCTGAGCAAGTGGAAGAAATTCTAGCCTCCTCCTATAAAAAAGGTAACAATTTGTGATAAATCTCTGTTTTCAAATTATGAATTAACTATTAGGTGTGACAGTTTAACCAATTTAGTAGTTTCTGAATTTTATGAATAAAGAGTAACATCTAAAAAAAACACAGCCTCTTGCTTGGAATGTTGTATGACCTTGAAAGACATCGTAGCAATTTGTGTTCCATCAAAAAAGATTGATTTTATGCCTCCCTCGCAATGACAACATGTCAATGTCAATTTGTATGCTTATGGCCATGTTCCACTTCAGATGATGACGCAAACCCCCAGACTCTGCTTTTTTCGGCCACCTGCCCCCCATGGGTCTATGATGTGGCCAAGAAATACATGAGACCAGAGTGCGAACATGTTGACCTGATTGGCAAGAAAACACAGAAAGCCGCAACAACTGTGGATGTAAGTGTGTGTTCAAATTGTAGAAGGGCAAGTTTCCAAGCATCGTGGCTTTGGGTGGGCATTGTACTTGATTACCAATTTAATAATTTAGGCAGTTGGTGTTGATTTTTGATTAACCAGCAGTGCCACCGTTTCTGTTTAAAGCAGTGATTTCCAAACACTGCCATTGATGTGAGAGATCACCAGGTGTGCCACTGGGAATTAACCAATTTAAATTGTTTAGTGGTATTTTCTAACGTAAAATATATCCCTTGGCTGAATAAATGCTGGAAAGCACTTGTTTAAAGATAATAAACATGATGTCAAATAGTTTGAGCTAAACCTACACAGATCAATACATCACTGGCTTTTTATCAGGAGGAGTTTGTAACATTTGTAGAGAGATTCTCACATCTTAGTAAAAATAATATTCATATGTCCATCCGTATTCATCTTTATGGCAATAATTATCACTTCCCTTTTGTGTAGCATCTGGCCATAGCATGCCACTGGTCACAGCGCGCAGCGGTGATAGGAGATGTTATACAGGTGTACAGCGGAAGCAAGGGCAAAACTATCATTTTCTGTGAGACCAAGAAAGAGGCCAATGAACTTTCCATGAACGCATCCATCAAGCAGGTAATGCCATGTAGGAAATATTTTGATTTACTGCCGAAGCAGTCGTCCTAAGCAACTGGTGTGGCTAAAAAGTGACCTCACCTGCATTGGTGTTTCTGAGTTCAAAAGTGTGACAATTATGTTTCCAGAGTACCCAGTCTCTCCATGGAGACATCCCTCAAAAACAGAGAGAGACTACATTGAAAGGCTTCAGGAATGGATCGTTTGAGGTTTTAGTGGCCACCAATGTGGCAGCCCGTGGGTTGGATATCCCTGAAGTTGACCTTGTGGTCCAGTGTTCTCCACCTAAGGTGTGACACCACAATATTCTGTAGTTCACGTTGGTTTTTAAGCATTACGATTATGTACAGTATTTGTTGTTCATCTATGATTGAGATGGTGTTATCTGCACTTGTAGGATGTGGAGTCATACATTCATCGCTCAGGTCGTACCGGCAGAGCTGGAAGGACCGGCGTTTGCATCTGTTTCTACCAGAAGAAGGAAGAGGATCAGCTTCGCTATGTGGAAAACAAAGCTGTATGTTTTTCTTTAAAACCCCAAATATCAATAACTTTTTGGAGAAGCTAATGTTGATGTCAAGGTAAACTGTTTAAATAATACGTTTCTTTGGTATTTTTACAGTGCATCTCATTCAGACGCGTCGGTGTTCCCACATCCAAGGACATTATCAAGTCATCAAGCAAGGATGCACTCAAGTGCGTTTGAGGCACAGTGTTAGCGAGCATGTTGCAATTATTATTACATATTGTATAACAGAAGTCTGCTGGAATATGACACTACTTGCTAATTGTCAGGTTCTGTTTTTTTCCATCCAGGTTTCTGGATTCAGTTCCAGCTGCTGCTATTGGATACTTCAGAGAGTCTGCAGAAAAGCTAATAGAGACGAGAGGAGCAGTGGACGCACTGGCTGCTGCTTTGGCACACATTTGTGGTGCTACCAGTCTAGAGCAGAGGTCATTGCTCAGCTCTGATGCTGTAAGTTAAACATGGACAAACTTTTAATTAGAACAATGCAAGTTTCTGCCACCTTGTTTACTTGATCCTGACAATCAGTGCACCTTGATATAGATAGCAATGTTCACGTGAATATTTAATACTGCAGTTTTTAATCATCACTGTTTAGCTCAACTGATGTTGTTGCTGTTGTTTCACAGGGTTTCACCACTCTGCAGTTGACATGTTCTCAGGAATTGCAAAATCTGGGCTATGTCTGGCGAAGCATCAAAGAGCAGCTTGGAGAGGAGATTGAAAACCATATTCATAGAATGACCTTCCTCAAAGGGAAAACGGTATATACTGTTGTTTTAAAGGGCTTTGCTAACCGTTTGCCGGAAGTTACAGCAGCTGTTTGTTCCACCCTAATATCTTTTTAAGTTTATTACCATAAACCTTATTTGGTGACATCAGAAGAGGCGACGTATCTTTTTAAAACATAGAGACCAAAGAATGCGAGATAATCTCATGTTTAAGGTGTAAAATATTGGTTTATTTGAGTCCTTTATGTTGAGAGAGGAGACTGTTGGGCAAGTAGAAAGCTTCACAAAATGGACTCCAGAATAGCAGTTTACATGTATTAGCTGTTTCATATTTTCTGAAGTTAGGCTCACTGTCTCACACTTTGATAAGATCTGGCATAGATTAACTAACTAAATTATGATCAAGATATCATTTTAACCTGACTGTGTTTCTATTAGGGAGTTTGTTTTGACGTCCTGGCCGACAAAGTCAAGGAAATTCAGGTAAGGACATTTTCAAGGTAAAATGTAAAATTTCTGGTAACTTTGGATAATCTACTGTTATGTTAAATCAAATTGTAAATTTTGTACAGAAGATCCTGTCCATCCCTTTGCCACACACCACATCTTTATCAGTGATTTTTTTTTTTTTTGTCAATTGGCCTACACACGTTTATGGAAACAGATGGTGTCCAAGCCTTTTCTACCGAACTGCTGCATGTAAAAAAAAAAAAAGCAGTAAAGAGGCCCACTTGGATATTTTTCACATTTGAATTCATTGAACACCCTATAATGGGTAAGAATGTGCTAAACTATTAAATAAACCCAAAGAAAAACAGGTTTTATCTTACCTTTAGTGAAATACATTAGGTGATTTCTTCCTATTCATATTGGTTACTAAAACAACTACTGTTATTACTGCTCTGTTGGTGTAATGGTAAACGGTGTTGACTCAACGGCATGGGCTGAATCCCTGGCTGGTGCCCCAACATCAAGCTTTTGGAGATGTCCAGCGTTGGTCACAAGCTAGGCTATATGGGAGGTTTGCCGCCCAAAAACAAAACACCCCACTGTTACTGTAATTGTTACATTGGCAGCAAAATCACCTTTTTGCTGGCTTTAACATACTCAAATGTGCAAAATCTTGTGAGCATTAAGATCCTGGAGAAAATTATTCACATGTACATTATGATAGGATGCACGAAAATCAACAAAATCAGATTACCATATCCTTACAAAGATGAGATTTTGTCTGTTGAATATATCACAGCTCAATAAACCTGCAGGCTGAAAATGACCTCTGGGTTCCACTTTGGAGTCTCTTTATAGAAAGGGATTGATAGATAAATCATCTGGACATAAAAAAACTTTTTTTACACCCTTTAGTCATTGCTGTTCTCATGAAAATCCTCCTTCCAATAGGACACCTGGAATGATGGTCGCCGTTGGCAGCTGACAGTGGCCACAGAGCTCCCCGAGCTGGAGGAGAAGCAGTACAGTAATCGAGGAGACAGAAGTTTTGGTGACCGTCGAGGAGGATTCAGAGGCGGAAGAGGACGGAGTGTTCGGGGAGGCCGTGGGCGCGGTAACGGTTTCCGCAGAAGCAGTGGCGGCGGTCGTGGTGGTCAAGGCAACAGAAGTGGCGGACAAAAACGCAAGTTCAGCCAAGCCTTTGGTTACTGAGGTGCCAACCTGCAAACTAATAAGACTGGCTGTCATGCCTGGGGGCTGGCAGTGTTTTCTATTGGCTCTCAGTGAGGATTGGCGGGCGGAACTCTCCTTTACAATACAATGTCAGATATTCATAAAATGTATTTAAAGTTCATATTCAACATTAACCAAATAAACAGTGTATTTACTCTGACAGTAAGCTGACAATAGCTGTTTTCTGAGGAACCTTTAAACTCATAAAAGGGGATAGTTTGGATTTTTTTTAGTTTTGGATTTTTTGCCATGAAGTTGTGACATCCCCCATCAGCAGTGTAGTGCATCAACAGTGGCTATCAGGCCATCAAGAACCCGCTTGTAAAGTTGTTTGCGGCAAATGACCAAAAGTCATATTACCTGTGTAAACCACTACATAACAAATTATGACGTATGTCACCTATGTGGAAGTGTGGTCTATACATTTCTACTAGTATGCTTCCAGTCAAAATGTTAGTTGTATTTGCGTTTGTAAAAAAATGTGACAAATGTCCAGTATAATTTGGAAATGAGCCAAAATAAAGTATATGTAAGTGTAGTGTACCCACAGCTGTGAGTCCAAGCTGCCCCTTTGCTTGCTGTCTGCCCAAAATAACTCCATCTGACCAAGTGTGGCGTCAGTGGATTGGTGGATTCCGACATGTTTACTTTCATTATCCCAGCATTGAACATTGTGAAACACATTATGTAATGTGCACAAGAGTTGACACCATGCAGCAACGCAGGGATACGAATGGAGAGAAAATTACGCCTAGCTATTGTGATGTCTGACTTCATTGTGGACAACCATTTTCTGATGCAAATGTATTACTGTCATAAACACGTCTTGTTTTATGAAGAAAAATGCTCTAAGTCAGTGGTTTTCAAACTGGGGGGTGCCCGGAATTATGACAGGCCTCGCGGGGCTACCACAAACGCTTTTACCATATTTTTCGGGGTGGGAGGTCCTGAAAATCATTTTATCTCAAAGGCGGGTGCTGCTCTAAGTGATCCCACCAACTAGCCAGAACTACTTTAATTCAACACCAAAAATCAACCAGAAGTCTGCTCACCAGACAAGTGGAGGAAAGTTACTGACGGGGATGTCATACAACTTCATGTTAAAGGACCAATGCCAGCCGTTTGTGAAAGACTTCTCTGCAACTCATGAATGGACATGCTAAATTTTCACTTTTCATATCTGCGTTGATGAAATCCCAAGTGGAAGTTGTAGAAGGAAGTTGCATGTCACTGACTGCTGGGTGGAATGTTTTTATTACTTTGCATCTTGGGGATAGTGAGCCGCAAGAGACTCTCCTGTGGGAGGTAAATAATTTGCACCGTGCCCACTCAATTTGGGAGGAGTGGATGTCATCCTTTTCATGGTGGAGTTTGTTTGCTGCTTCACCTCAGCTCAACATTCCCTCCAAAATATAATGGATGATTGCTTTGAAATTGCCTGTTTTACTGCTTCCCTTCATTTGAACGGAGTGTGGCCATTAAAGGGTCAATAAGATTGTGTTTCCTTATTTATGTAGTCAGTGTAACTGTTTTCCTAAAATTTAATGTTGCTTTGAGAAGCAACTGCTTATTTGTTGAATTTGTTTACTTTCAATGTTGCCGACCTGCCAACATGTACAAATAGTGAACATCCAGCTTGAATGCACTTGGTTTTTTCCCTGGTTTCAGTTTCTCCTCGGATATATTTCTGATCCGGGGGAGGTGAAAACTAAAATTATATATATAAAAAATACATATACACGCTGTGTGTATATGTGTTAGTGTGTGTGTGTGTATATACACACACATATATATATATGTATATGTATATGTGTATATATATGTATATGTATGTATATATGTATATATATATGTATATGTATATATATATGTATATATATGTATATATATATATGTATATATATGTATATGTGTGTGTGTGTGTGTGTATATATATAAATATGTATGTATTGCATATATACAAACTAAACGTGAAACCTTCCAATAGTTGACCTCGGACATCTCTAAAAATATCTCTAGATTGTCATTTTTGCATTTCATTCAATGCAATGAATGTATCCTTTATTAAAATAGTTACACTGAGAAAACATTATTTAATGTCCATCAAAATAATCTATTTAAACAATTGTAGACTACATTTAACAGTACAAAGTCATAAATAATTATTTGCCTTATGTGCAAATGTTGCATTTTTAATCCATTTTTATGAGCGCACAGATCAGATTAAGTGTACAGTAACTTTGCATGAAGGGCCACAAAAAATGTGGATGCAAATTCAACCATGAAGTTTCAGATTTGTCGTTGTACTCCAGGCCATGACTAATTATTTGGCCTGGCCCGATCTGGCCTGTGCGTGTGTTACACTGTATGTCATCAGATTGGAACACCTTTGGACCTTGGCTTCTGATAAGACGACAGTCTGATAAGTACAACAACATGCAGAACAAATACAACCACGTGATCTAAAAGTCGTCACTAGTGACACTAAGTCCACCGGTGTTGGGGTTCTCCAGAGTCAAGCCATCATCATCATCATCATCCTGGAACAAACACACACACACACGGGCGGTCATGTAATAGGCTGAATACAACATTTAATATGTTGTAGAAAATCGATCGATATTCAGAATTGTATTTATTTGACCTGAAACCAGAGCTAAATCCAGTAAAAAATCCATGGTGTGATCTACATGGACGGGTGGTAAAATATTGCTAGATCAATCTTTTTCCCAAAAAAGTGAATAAAAGCAGCCTAAACACAACTACCCTGCAACGTTTAGTAATAGAAGTAGTAGAATATGACAAAAAACTGTAGGTTAACATTCAGGGATTGACGGTAATTAACTAATCAATCAACAAGCCGTTTACCTCTTGATACACCTTACAGCTCTCCATTGAGTTGCATTGTCCTGGTTTCAGTTTCAAGTCCAGTTTGTACAGTACAGATAAATAAATAGATCTTATCAGCTGTCAATAGTATTTCAAATGACAGAAAATAACTGAGAACCACTGACCTAGAGTGAGTACGCCCTAAGAGTGTTTTACTTACAATGTCTCTCAATTTGTAGTCTTTCTCTGTGCTGCGGTATGAGACCACATGGATCAAAGTGTAGACCCTGTAGAACAAAATGAAAGTCAAGTAGATCAGTACCTGCCACTGAAGACTTAAAAGGGGTACACAAATGTATGTGTACCTGTGATATAACATGGCAAGGAACTGGATGAGGAGAAGGATTGCAAATGACAACAGGAACATCAAACTGAGAGGCTCCACCTGTCAACATGAACATGGCATACAAAGCAATTAAGTTTTGCATTAGATTTGGCTGTTTAAAAACATGTCAGTTCGAGTTGCATCCGCCAACCTTGAGGTACTCTCCAGATTCGGTTCCATTAGAATAGTATTTAGGAATCTTAATGCTGATGACATCATTTCCAATGGCTTGCAGGAAGAAGGTAGCAACCACCCAGAGCACATTGACGATGAAATACAGGAATACTGCCTGTGGAATGTTGAGACAACTTGTTATCCATCATTTTGTAATTTTGGTCGGTTGTTTTTCTGCTGCTTTTTCATCCTCTTTGTTATCTGTCCTGACTGAATCTATTAAGTAGGTAGTTTTCTGTACACTGACATGCCTTTTGGAACACAAAACACATGCAGGAAGTCAGTTTGCTGACCTTGTTGCGCAGAGACTTGAGTTCTCTGTTGACCTCGTCCAGATGAGCTTTAGTGTCTACAATGGGCGTCAAGTAGCGCTCGATCAACTTGCTCCAGAAGTCGTGTTCATCCTACATGGACATACAAAGACATTTACTTGTTTGAATTTGTTTTTACAGAAATTCTTAGCCATCAACACAGTCTCAATTTCCTCTCTGGGACCAACCTAATGGATGAAACGGTTAGTGGTGGTACATTTCATTTAAATTCATTCATTTCAGTTTACTTTATGGACACTGGTTGCTGTGAGTGACTCAAAACAAATATTCAGTTTACTTCAGACACAAAATTGAATGTCTCTTAACAAGACACAAAATTGGAGCATCTGTGGTATGAAATTCCCATATTTTGACTGCCAGGCTGGAGTGCACCAAGGCTCCATTCTAGGACCTATTTTATTATCACTGTAGTTTCCTATTTGTGAAGCCTTAGCTTGATGGTCCTTTTCTTCCCTCAAGCTCCTCTGCCTCTCGCAGCAGTAGAAAAAAAAAACTCTTCTTTGTTTTGCTCACTTTACTTTCAAAATCAATCAATATTCCAACCCGATAAGGTACAAAACAAGGGTATGTAGGGCAAAATATATATATACAATTCTTTTAGAAAGAGATATGTAGTGAGTTAAGAAGAGGGAGATCAACAAACTGTGTGGCTCCATTCCACGATACCTGACGGATCTACTTTGGGGTTACATCACCTTCCGGGTCAAAGCAATTAAATATGTACATATGTTTTATTAGAAAACGACACAACGTTTCTTCACTATTATAATACTGAAGAAAATAGCACACATTTAACTAGTACACATTAACTATCAACATTTCACTTTATAAATAATGTAAATAGCTCCTTTTTAACAGAATAAACCCAAATCACCTTTTATCCAGATATTAATCAACTTAAAGAGTATTTAGGCTCCTACAATCACCGCTGTATGATTTACCATATGCATATTGCAAAGACCTCCATATGTCAGTCCTGCAGCTACTCTGGAGACCAGATCCGCCACTCCATCTGCATCGGAAAATGTGCAGCATCAGCTGAAGTCCACACCATATCAAACATCAGCCAGTTCTGAGAAGCAAGCAACCGGAAATAAACCGTTGGTGGCAAACCTGAACCAAAGGCTCTGTTTTTCATCTGAATTTTCCACAACAAACCTCAGACCAGACCCTGCGCTCTCGTCCTCCACACTTCACAGAATTTACATTATTTAGCTCACTGTACCCTAGGGGATGCTGTGGAAGAGACCTTCAAATACGAGACCCTCAAGTACACCCAGCTGGCAACCGATGCTGAAAAACAAGGATTGAGAGCCAACGTTTGCCCTGCAGAAGTCAGCTGCAGAGGCTTAGTGGGCAAGTCTAAGTCTAGAATCAGCACCTCCAAGTCTGAGTTCATGGTTCTCGCCCGGGAAAGGGTGGAGTGCCATCTCCGGGTCGGGGATGACGTCCTGCCTCAAGTGTAGGAGTTTAAGTACCTCGGGGTCTTGTTCACGAGTGATGCAAGGATGGAAGGCGAGATGGACAGGCGAATTGGTGCAGCGTCTGCAGTGATGTGGACTCTGCACCGGTCTATCGTGGTGAAAAGAGGGCTGAGCCAAAAGGCAAAGCTCTTGATTTACTGGTCGATCTACGTTCCTACCCTCACCTATGGTCATGAGCTTTGGGTAGTGACCGAAAGGACAAGATGGCTGGTTTAAGCGGCCAAAATGAGTTTTCTCTGCAGGGTGGCTGGGCTCTCCCTTAGAGATAGGGTGAGAAGCACTGTCATCCGGGAGAGACTCGGAGTAGAACCGCTTCTTGATTGCATTGAGACGAGCCAGATGAGGTGGCTCGGGCATCTGGTTAGGATGCCTCCCGAACGCCTTCCTGGGGAGGTGTTCAGGGCACGTCCAACCGGTAGGAGGCCTTGGGGAAGACCCAGGACACGTTGGAGAGACTATGTATCTCAGCTGGCCTGGAAACGCCTCGGCATCCGCTGGGAAGAGCTGGAAGAAGTAGCCGGGGAGAGGAACCTCTGGGCTTCCTTGCTTAGGTTGCTGCCCCCGCGACCCGACCTCGGATAAGCGGAAGAAAATGGATGGATGGATGGTTTTTCATCGAGTTGACTAACTAGAAAACATTGCCCTTAGCACACGCATGCCACACGCTCAAACTCTGACTTAGAAAGTTGACAGCATCATGACGACGTCCGAAGGCATACATCAGCTGGAGCCACAGCAGAGAAATAAAAAAAAACCTGATCATCATTACCAGAAAATGCTGATAAAATGTTTTTCCATTCCAGGATTTTTTTTCATTTTGCATTCAGTCCCCCCATGCCGGATCACAGTTAGAATTTCACGGCTTCACAACGGTTTTCCAAAAATATATCAATTAATAAATCCTGTTTTGTGGTTGAATATGAACTGCCATTAGACAAAAAATCAGCATATTTAGGCACATGTTGAGGGTTTCTTTTGCCTAAATGAAGCATTTTAAAACCTAAAAATGGCTAAATAAACTATAAGACAAACATGAAGCATTCAAAAGATGACTACATTGATCAAATGTAGTATTCTACACTGGTCACGATGTCACTAGTTTTACTGTAATGTTCAGTTACTCTGGTATTCAGGTTTTCTATGCTCTGACGAAATATTCCATTTATATAGAAGTGTGGAAATTCACACATTATGGTCATGTGTGCAACCACAAAAAGAGGGATTACTGTACTGCACTACTAACTGGTGACTGACAAAGGGGACAACTTTATGTTCAAAAACAATTTCAAATGATGGCTTAAAAGGAACCAGATCTGTGATCATTAATTTTATGATAATGTTTTATCTTATTCATTATCATTGTGTTTTATGGTTTTATTATTTTATTTCCATGAATTGTTATTGGACTAGCCCAGGGTGTACTCTGCCTCTTGCCCAACGTCAGCTGGGATAGGCTCCAACATACGACACGACTGTGTGGGGTATGCCATAAAAGATGGATGGATGGATAAATTGTCTACTGTGTATTCTTGTTGTCTCTTCCTTTGACCTGCCGGGGATTGCAGATATAAAGTAATACATTTACATTTAAATGTTCATTAATATGCACTGTCCCTTTTTAAAATTGCTAAATACAAAATGTAAGGGTCAGAAACCACTGAATTAAATCGTGTGAGTCTGCTGTGTTTGCGGTGACGCCACTGACTCAGTCAACCAATTCAACATTGTCATCAGTGTCTGCTGTGTTTCCGTGAGTCGGCTAAATTGTAAGGGGTACAGTAGCAGCTGGCCAGAGTACTCAACAAATCTGTGTTAATGGAGACCTTAGATTTCTTTGGTACGAACCAGGGTGTTGAGGAACGGACCCTCTCAAGATTAAGATTGTCTTACCTCATCTAGCTTCTGCACCTGGGGGGCAGTCAGAGTTTTCTGGATGGCTCTATGGACTTTCTTCTCTAATCGTTCCATGCGACTGGTCTTGAGGGTGCGCCGAGCCTATGTTGACACAGAATTAGTTAATTGGATTATATCTGGCTGGCTAAGACACATTTGATATGGTAAAATCAATGCATTGATCAAATCTGGCATGAATTTTTTTTTTTTACAAATCACGGTGCTGTTTGAACCGAGGGATACTGTATTGGATTGTCTTACATCGTTTTTACCAAGTGACATCACTTTAATGGTTTTAGCTATCATTATTACTACCTGCTCGGTTAGTGCCTGTTGTAGTTCCTCCAGCCGGCTTTCTGTCAGAACATCCTCTGGTCCTACTCCATACAGTTCTCCACTAAGAGTGTCTGTTAACATGGCGACCAACTCCTCACACACATCATCTAGATTTTTGCTGCGGAGTGAGTACCTGAATTTAGGAAAAGAATAAGAACACATGACAAAAGTAGCCCAACCAAATGGCTCAACCAATTAGAACTCTTGTGAGGCTTCTGGAACATAACAAACAAAATTATTATTTCCTTTCTGCTTGGGTATACTACTCACTATTGGTGCCCCGATTTGATAGCAAAAAATGAGTATCGGATTATACCAGCCTGCATCTAAAATCTGCGATATTGGCACTTCAATACAAGCAGCCGATACAAGCAGTTGTTTCCACCCCAGCATGTCCATCCAGCAGCGCCAGATAGAGCCCACATGATCACAACAACATCATGTGTTGACCAGAGTAGGAGTGATGTTAGCCATGTGTATAATTCAAAAAAGATGTTGCAGCTGAGTGCAAAACTTCTTAAGTTTCCCATAGTGGCACAGAACCGGAGAAATGTAATATGACCAAACTTGTTGCACATTTGAAGCAGCATCACGCGGGAAACTCCCATGGGACGACAAGAAGTCATTGGCTATAACACAAAACACGACCAACCTTTGTCGGCGGCGAAGTTGGGTTCAAACGCTTAATTCAGCATCTGGAACCTCACTATATACTGCACAGCCACCACTATTTATAATTGATAAAACAATGATTAAACTATGCCCCAGATGCATAAACTAAATGGGTCCGTTTTTTCATAAATACATTATTTTTGTTTATTGTGCTCTGTTTGAGTATCACTTGAATCATTCAAGTGATACTGATGAATATGAATATGAAGATGATACAGTATATTACTTGATTTGGATTGATATTGGTATCGGACAATATTCAAAGCTGCAATATCATTACTGAATTGGACGTGAACATACCGACTTGTTTTGCTACATTACTACAGTCGTCCCTTGCCACTTCTAGGTTCGAATTTCGCGGCTTCACTTTTATCAGTTGTTCCAAAAATATATGAATTAATAAATAGTGCCGTTTTGTGGTTGAATGTCCTTTTATTTTGGTAAAACAATAAGCATATTTAATTAAATTGTACATATTGTTTTGCTTATATTAAGCATGAAAATGGCAAAATGAACTAAAATATCAGAAGACGCATTCAAAAATGCTGTGAATCATATGTAGTAGTTGACACTGGCCACTAGGTGTCAGTAATGTTACTGTAATGTTTGGAGAGACGCAAATACCAAACTTGACCCTGGAAAAACGGCTTTTATTGCAAGTATAAATTATGTCCCACAGGCACAATGATTCCTAATAAAAATCCCTAATCAAAATACGGGCTACTGTTGCTGCAGCAACCCAACTCCAAACTAAAACTCAACTCCAAACCCACAATGTCACTTCCTGTTCAGGAATTTATAGCGTCACACATCAGCACTTGTGTTATTTATGGCTTAAATGGCTCGTTTATTTTTATTATTACTATTTGTTATGACTACAATATTGGTTAATACGAAGGTAAAGGTGACTATAGCGTGTTAGTTCATGTTTAAAGGCCTCTAATAGTATTAAACCCATATTTACAAGGTTGTGAACAGTTTTAATATGCTCTAACTACAACAATATTCAATGTATAAATAAGGAATCCTACTTTGCATAAATTCACTTATCACGGTCAGGTCTGGAACCAAACAAGGGATTCCTGTATAATAGTTTTATAGCTCAAAATGGTTTACAGTCATGCTCTGCATTGTTCAATACCGTATTTGTTCTTGTAAGTTCCTCTTCAGGTTGGCAAAGGTCAGCTTCTTTAAAAACTCTTCTTTCACTGGACTCACCCAGTCTAACAACACATGCACAAAGAAAACAAACAGTCTTAATCTTTGACCAAAATGATGACAGATAAAATAGGCAATAAACATTTGCTATTAGTCATTCTAATTTTTTAGAATAAAATTTGTTGTGTACATACAAAGTATTTTCAATTACAAATATACATAATTGTATGTTTCCTTGTATGCAAATGAAATACATCACAAAAGAAGGCAACCAGTACTGGGTATCCCCATGTTAAAAACAACCTCCTGCTGAGTAGTCAATCAAGTCACATAGAATACATAATGTGTGATGTCAATGTGAGATCTAAGAGTGTAAACCCTACAAAGAGCTATAAAGATAACACATACCTTATATGAAAACATGTGACTATACCAGTAAATATACATTTTCCCAGCAAAATATTCTTGTAAATTTGGATTTTGACTCAGTTAAAGGATTTCTTACCACTCATAGGAAGGTCTGTGGTGTGGTTGTTGTCATCGTAATCATCATCATAAGATGCAGTTGTTGATATACTCTTCTTTTCATCACTGTCACTGTCAAGGTCACTATACACATACACATTAAGCCACTTTAACAGTTCTGTGGGGATACTATTGTATGATGATTATTATATATTATTATTAGGGAGGTCCAATACTGGCTTTTTTGCTATACCTAATATGCTGATATCGTCCAACTTTCATTTTTCAATTCCGATATCAACCAATACCAATATGTGTAACATCACATATCTCTTGTCATGGAATTAACACATTGTGGTGACCATAGGGCTGTCAAAGTTAACGCGTTAACAGAAGTGTCCTTTTTGGTGTGATTAATGTACACCAGTCTTGTTTGACCCTAGACCCACACTACTTAGTCTTTCAGACAGGTGCACCACACAAATATGCACATTAGCATTCAATTAGAACTCAATGAGGTCATCAAAAATTATCTTTATGCACTCTCACATGGTATCAGATTTGGGAGCATATATGAGGTGAAAGAAAAAGGGTATAAATACGATATAGTAGTCGGTCAATGTGAGAATGAAGAAGGTGCATTCAAAGACGTCGAACTGTGGGACAAATTGACGCTCACATCAAACATGAAAAACATGAATAAACGGGGGGGATTTCTAACTATATTATTTTTGAATAAAATAATAGTTCATATTTCCAATACTGATATCCCTTTACATAATATTTGATGTAGCTATCATAGTTGCATATCGTTTACCACAAAGAGATTTACATCAAACTCAAATAAGTTACAAACTTATTTTAGACTTGGACTTAGACAGACTTTTTTGAACTACAAAGGCAATTTCTTAGTTACATTAGCTCAATTGTAGAAGAAAAAGACAAAACATTCTTAATAAAAAAAAATGCAATGCAATTTAAATAAAATAATATATAATATTACATGGTAAGTATAACGTTACTGTGATATAATAATATATAATATAATAAAAACAATATAAGTAATGAAGAGAATAGGTGATAAACAATATTTGCATATTTACAAATAGCGTGTAAAAATATGGCACCTACAAGTAAAGTACCTGTGATTAAATGTGATTAATTATGAGTTAACTATGGACAGTGTGCGATTAATCACGGTCAAATATTTAATCGAGACATTTGTGTCAACTCCTGTCTCGTTGTGAATCTCATCTCCACATTTGGTGACCCTCAACATGAGTAAAACTTTTTTTTTTACTGACAACAGTGACAACATGGAGGCTGTACCAGCGGCGCTATACACAAACCACGCCTAGGATTTCAACACATAAATGTACATTTCCAAATGCGAGGAATAACCAAGAATGTGATGGAGAATTTCTACAGAGTGGACGGCCAGTTAGAGAGAGTTAGAGAGCCTGTATACAGGTATGTATGTAGCAGTTTTTAAAATCATTTTTTTTCATAGGGAAAAACCCCAATATCGATATCTACCATTATTACATTTTTATGGCAATATCGGGTGCATCCCTTATTATTGTACAATAACATATCATTATGTTCTATAGTGAATTAGGAGAGGATACTTTTAAGTTACCTGTTAATGGACACGGTGTCAAAGGCTTTCAACTCCATACAGTCTGTATCAGTCCGAGGTTTACGACCTCCTTGCTCAGCAGTCTCTTTGCTGGTGTCTGGTCTAGCTTGTGGTTCCACATTTGAAGCGGCGGGTTGAGTAGTTTCATGGTTCGTGACAGCAAGGGGTGGGGCTTGCTGTCTAGTTTGTCTTGTGATTTGTTGAACCATCAGATTCTCTGTTTCCTGGGTTATCTTTCGATCATAAACATAAAAACTGCTATGAATTTACCCATTCATAAATACCCATCCACAATACAGTTTTTCGGCAAGTGTTCAGGTTACCTGCAGCTTCATGTCCCAGCAGCAAAGTTTGCAGTTTCTATCGCACAAAATGTTATGGTTCTTTTTCACCGCTGTTGCTCCCCTATGATGAAATATCCGTAAAAACAGACCTTTCGTGTATGCATGCCATTATCATTCATGGTAAACCAGTGTTTCTACTCATAATATCAGTGGTAAAAGAGATACTGTACTTATAATATTATTAATCAGTGTTGGTGTATTACTTATTGGATTCTCTGGTGCCCCAGGACACAACGTGCATGTTAACCAACGAGTAGATGGTAAGTAGAAGGTAGCCACTGGGAATACAGATGAAATACATCAGGCCGTAGACAATCATCCCTGAAGAAGAAAAATAATATCATCATAATCCATAGAATGAGATCATTTTACATTAATCAGAATGAGTCAGAGAGAGTGCTGATAATAATCTAATATTAATTGTACGTACAAAACTCCTCAGGGTGTAGGATAGCAGTCACCATGTACATGATTGTCATGGAAACCAGGAATACACCAGTTGGGGTTAAAAATGTGCCCTGAACCACCATATCACCTGGTTGGGGTTGAGGTGTCATTAATTGTAATTCTGAAGCTTCAAAAATCCACATTTACATTTACTCACCGATGATAGAAAATAAAGATGCTGTCATGAGGAAGGCGTACAGAACACTCATAATTCCAGCGATTGTTATCTGATTGTTTGGCTTGGCAATAAAACAGATAATGATGTACAACACGGGCGGAATGCTTGCAATGATGATGGAAATTGTACCAGCGAGTTGGAAGACAAACTGGAAAGCACCTGAAGAAAAGAACATGTAAGAGTAGATAAGATAAAGATAAAAGTGTATTATACAAATGGATGAAATGACTTTCTGAACAACATACCCGCCACCATAAGAGTCACTGAGGCTGGTCCAAGAATTGAAGAACCAACAGTAAACATCTGGTAGAAAATGTAAAGTCTGGATATGGAGGAGTTTCTCTTCACCGTTTCTGAGCCACTGCAATACAAAATAGTTCATATTCATATGAATAAAAACACCAGTCAATTTTAATAATAAAAAACACTGACCTGTGCAGCAAGTCCAATGTATTAGCCAGTGTAGATGGTCCCCACCGTCTCCTCTGGTTATAAAACTCTTTGAATTCTTGTGGAGAGTTAGTGTAAGCATCGGAGGCAGCGTTGTATTCTACACGCCAACCCTGCTGCAACAACAAAGTACATAACCAACGATCCTCCCCTGGAACAGAGAATAAATGAAATTAAAGAATATATATGTAATGGATGAGTATAACAATGAGCTGACTGAGGACAGGACAATCTTGACCTTGGTCATATTGCACATATTCTGCAGCTCTTGTTGCAGTCGTCGTGTATCTCTTCAGTACGTTGTCATCCATTAAGGCGGACGCTCGAAACAGACTGAAACATCCTGGACTGCACAGCACGGACCCAAACACATGTTCTGCAGTCTTCTGAAGCCAGTGACCAACTGCATACTCAAACTTCTGGTACCACACCATGGGACCTGATGGTCAGAGACAGAGCTTGACATTGTACTGGTGGAACATTTTGGGGATCCAGTGAGGCCCTCTCAGATAACCATGTAAGATTAGGTTTCTTCAGAGTCCTCTGCTGATATTCCTCGCTGCTATTCACTGATAATTTTGTCAACTGCGGCCTTAAATTTTTCCATAAGTGACTTGTCAATCAACATCTGTTGGACTGCAGAATAGTTAAAAACAAATGTATGCTTACCCATTCCAGTCGGATGGATTCGCCCACAGGCTGCCCCTACATTTTCATACATCCTCAGTCTGTCAATTAAAGTTTTATCAAATGCAATAAAAAAAAAAAAAAAAAAAGACAAAAAGGATAAAAAAAAAAAAATAATTGAATCATTTTCCAGTGATTACAATGCAGTGCAGAGAATACAATTGTCCAATACTGACCTGTCTACAAGTAGGATGACAGCTTTAGGCTGGAAGTCGGTGTCTCCATCCAGAGCCAGGATATATACATTTTCATCGGACATGAATTTTCTCTTGTTGTCATTGTCATAATGGGGCATGAAGAATGTTTCACCATCCAAAGAGATCAAAGATTCTCTGCATAGGTTTTTTTGCTGGTAATACATATAAAAAAACAACATTTCATTTGCATAAATGATCTAATAACTTATGTTATATTACGTGAAAGAAGTAAAAATCTTACTTTGATCTTCTGAGGTGTTTTGGAAATGTACCCCTTCCAGCCAAGAAGATAATACATGTACATAATCTTAAAACACAACAAAATGTTAAAGTGAAAAATAAATACAATTTTGTCCAAAAATAAATTGGGTAGTAACTTGCTGGTTAATTTCACCATTTTATTACTTTCATTCTATCCAATGATATACTGTATGATGATGTTTTTTTTAAATGTAAAACAATATTGTGTTTGGTTAACTTGTATCTGACCTATATAAATTAGCTTCAGCGCTCAGGATGACAGCACATACCTGTGACCATCTTTTCTTGTTCCTGATAAGACCTTTGTCTTTAAGGTGAAAATAGAGCATGTTGCCTTCTGGCATAACAAACATGAGTCTGCCACCATATGGAGTTTCCACAATGGATACATCATCTGGCTCTTTGTTGGTAAAAACCCTGAATATTTGAAAAAAAGGTTTAGATGGAAGGACATGTACTGCATGCATGTTTAAATTGAAGGAAAGACCTCACCTATAAACTTCAATGACAACTTGGGTTAAGTCATTAACATATGAGTTGACCAGCCTCTTCCCTGTGTCTTTTTCAGTCATAAAAGCGTCATCCACATAAATGTGACACTCAAAATCAAAACAGTCCTTATGTTCTTCTTTTGGATCACCCCGGTAACGGTCCAACCTAAAAACAAACAAACAACAACAGTTATTACCTTGTAATGGAAATTCCTCCAATATACCATCTTATCTGGTGACCAAGAACACTAAATAGAAGGCGTGTCACGAGATCCCGTATCACGATTATGAAAACATGACATGATTTCTCATTCAGAAAAAAACTGTCTCGTGACAATAAATCAATCAATCAATCACATGATACTTGGAAATGAATTACATAATTTTGCTGGCTTCTGTATTTTGCCATTTGCATGCATGTCTAGGATAGTAAACAACAGCGATAGTCAGGGTAGGCAAGTGAGGCAGAGCCTCACTGGCCCCTGGTGGTCTTTCCTTTCCACTGCATATTTCCTGTTCAAATGCATAGGAAGCGCAGCTACGAGAGTCATGTTGGGTCATCGCTCTCATGGTGCTTCAAGCGACCACGCACACATCCATTCAGGCAGGCTGTGATTGGTCTGTGGCTTCGATGACATTGGTGTTTCCTATCACACATGTACTGCATATATGACGTTTAACAAACTGTCTAATATATTTAATGAAAATGCGTGACATTTAATCGTTCTTATCAACCAGAAACGCCACTAAAAGTGCACAGTGGAGTCTGGTATGTACAGGGCCGCAACCAGCATGTGGCAGTGTTGAGTTGCGTGTCATAGAGCTCCCGACATCACGTGACTGATGCTTTCCCACGCGGAAAAGTACTCTGTAACAGAAACAGCCTGTAATAGTATTTCCGTTTCATTCGGAACAAAATAGAGGATTACGGCTGAAAACTAAAGGACGGGCGCATGGACTTCATTTACAAGTAAAGGTAAGACGAAATGCAATATAATTAAAAAAAAAGAGATCACTTAAAATAACTGTAAATTTTACTTTATTTTAAGTATTAGTTTGTTTTTCTTGCTATCAAGTTGTTGAATAGTGTGCAATTGATTGAAGCATCTGAAAGATTTAAAAACACCTAATTGTTTCAATTAAGGAAATAAGAAATGGAAATATCGGAAATATAGGCTTATCTTCTATTTTGGGTTCACGTGTGTTTGTCTGACTCCTCTGTAGTCATTGCCTCACCAATCATGAACCTCACCGCACGCCACTGGTAAACAATCATAGACAATGTACATAAATACTCATGTTTATAAATGTAGTAAATGTATCATTTAAAAAAATATTTATACTGTAGTAGTTGGCGATGTCACACAAAAATCTTGCCTCGGTTTGTGTACATTTCCCAGTTACCGTACAATATAGTGTGTGTCTTATTGTGTTATTAATACACTGCGCGAGGCCAACTGTGTTTGGAACATATTTTTATCTCAAAATGCCCCTGTCATCAACAGTTACACCACTACTCTGCCACAGATGAAAAATGGAGCCATAGGAACTTGCAAATGCCAGCATTTTAATTAACATGGGGAGAAATATTGAATTTGAGAAATAACTCATAGCATGATATGATGGTGTCATCTGTATGGATATCGCTGCTTTAGACGTCAGTCAAGGAAAAAATGATGTTAAATGTTTGTTCATCCTTTTCATTTGTCGTTTGCATATGCATGTAAATCTATAACTGCAAAAAAATGTTTGTGTGTCTGAAAGGGATTAAGGGGATTTACGTTATTTCAGAAAAATTGTTCATTTGGAGTAAGTTTCGGTTTGAGTTGGACCTTAAGCTAACCAAAGTTCCACTGTTCATACTTCTTTGGCTGACTAAAAAGCGTAATTTGACTGTTGTGCTCTCATGTGTTGATGCTGTGCAAACCTGAACATGGAGGTGAGAATCTTAAGCATTTCCTCATAGGTCTCATGCCACATGGTGGCACATAGGTAGATGACACAGTTCTGGATGTTGTCTTGGCTGCAGCATTGAGGAGGAGACAGGAAAACTGTTATGTTTTGACTGAAGCACCTGTTGGTTGTATTGCTCCCTGCTAGCCAGTTATTTGTTGAGAGCAAATTTTTCCATCTTTTTTTTGGTACCTTTCGTGGTTTCGAGCCCGAGCCACCTTCATCTTGGTGTTGAGTAACAAAGACAAGTCAATGAAAGCAGATTCATAGAGACGCCGAACAAACAGCTGAGAGGTTCTTTCTATTCGCTGAACCTATGAGGTTGGGAAGAAAAAAAAACCTTCAGAGATTCGACGTTTTATTTCTGATTTACTTGCCAATTGCAAAGTGTGTGTATCGCTATCTACCTTGATCTTCCATACGTAATATGTGCATGTGACAAAACCCGACCACATGCATACTCCCTCGAGTGCCAGCATGGAAAATGGCCATTGCAAGTAGTAGCTGCCAATCAAATTATCATTTACTATAATGGATCGAATATTGCGGTTCCCTGTACATTATACTTTTCCATAATACAATATGTTATATATATGTTAATGTGTAAGTACCTGTTAAGTGATGTCCGACAGATGCTCTTTGTGATTTCAAGTAAGACCACAGGGGTTGTGTTCTTTTGGCTTAAAAACACCAAGCTTTCGCAAAAATCTGCAATAGAAAAACACATTTTAAGTTAATGGGTAAAATGATGCATTAACACTTGGAGCTGAGGAGAACAAGCCAATTCAAAGCAATTCCATCCGGGTTTGTTTTAATCCAACTTAACCTGTGATCATGCCAAATATGTCAATGTTTTTGGCCATACCTGTAATGCATACAAACAAATCAACCTACTTTGGCATCTTTGGCATGCCGATATTTTTGGCGATGACTGCAAGTGTGCGCCTTAGTGAAATCAAAAACTCACCTGTGATGCTCCCTTGTTGTGCCCCGTCCAGTTTTTGAGCTTGGGTTATGAAAAGGATCAGTCCCAAGAGTAGCACTGAAGGCCCTGTGCAACATAAAGGCAGGGCAAAACCCATCCTGACAGCATGAATCTTACAGGCCACCACCCCAAACCAGTGGCACGCTGCTGAGCAAAATGCCTGAAAAAGGAGGAAATGGGCTCATTACAGCCATGTCAATGATAATACATCGGAGTACTGTCAGTCTTCACTGATCCTTATATCAATTTCCATTTATTATTTATGTCCAAGTAAAAAAAGTTATTTGGCCTATTTTTAATGTACGCCTACCTGTAAGAAAAACAGCACCAGTCCTATCTGTAACAATTCCCAGTCTTCACTCCGTAAGTTGAAGTCTGTCCAGACGATGGATTTTTCAATGAGGACATAGTAGAACAGGTATACTGCCCCTACAAATGATAACACTTGCTGAGTTATTCACAGGAGATAATCACTCAGTGTATGACTTCACTCAAATAATTGTTCTGTAACGCAAAGTGTGCCACAACACTGTGTCTTGCCGTGTTGATATCAAGATTTTGCCATAGGCAGACAATTACCTATAACAATTATCCTCAGAATACTGCTGATGACGAACACAAAGTCCCTGAAACCATCCAGTTCTGACAATGTATCCTACAGCGAGATACAAAACACTCTCAGTGTACATTTGCACATGACAAATAAACAGTCATGAATAAAGCTGTTGAAGAAATATCCACACCTAACTGGATGAAAATGCGGATACCACGACTGTAATCAAACCGTGACGTGTACATTTGGAAACATAGATTTTACCTGAATGCGATTTGTAGCTTGCAGTGGATTCTCCCACCAGCAGAAAGAGATAAGGATGGAAGAGAAAATTCCAATTGCTACAAAGACAAAGCAGTTGGAACTCTGGCTATCCACAAATGATGATACCCGGACGTAATAGTCAACTCCAAGCAGGCAGTATCCTGTAGGCATACATGAATCATATGCATACATCATATAATATAATAATACGTCATTGAAAATGCTGGTCTTGTTGATCAATGGACTTGGACGTTAAAATCAATGGCTATTCAGTTATAAGACAGTGACTCCATGGTTTGATGAAAAACTGTGAGCTTCTTTTATATCTTGTGAATCTGTGGTAACTTGGAATATCGCAACAGGCAAGATAAAAATAATTTGATACAATATATGTAATACAATTACCTGCGCTTGTTAGAATGATGGAGCAGATTGGGAATATAATTTTCCAGGATTCTGTCTGTAGTTGAAAAACAATCTGAAGAATTGCAGATAGAATGCAGACACCACCGCTGATGAACAGATTTGTCAGCACGTCAAACTGAGGCATCACCACGAGTACAAGGATTGCAGTACCAAGTGACACGATGCATTCAATGGCACAGATCTGCAAAAGACATAAAGCAGTATACCGCAACGGTCAGTGAATGGTGTAAGAGAGCTTTGATTTTGAAATACATAAGGCCTAGATCATGTAATAAATGTCACATACAAATGACATGGTCTTCAAGTTGGGGTGTACGAAGCTCTTGAAGGCACACCTCCACAGAGATTTGATGAACACCAGGACATTTGGGCAAACAAGGCAGAACGCCAGCATCAGCATGTAGAACTGTTTTTCCTTTGGTGTGCGCATGGAAGTTGGACTGGACAATGTTGACAGCACCAAGAGAGAGCCCTGAGTGGCCAAAATAAAATATGTCCCCTTTAAAGACAGAGCTAACATGTTCTTCTGATGATTGTATGTCACTTATGACTCATACCTTGGCAACAACAGCACTGGCCAGGACACATAAACCAACAATAACAGCCACTAGGTACTGGGCCAGTTGGAAGCATCTTCTTTTTTGTTCCTTCTCAGCTCCTATTGGGTTGAGCTGAAATGGATCCCATCTTTCCCTGTATCACACACACACACACACAGGGTATATTAATAGCATATTCCATATCATCTAATCTAATGTTATAACCACAGTAATTAAATAATTATTGGTCTGTGGTAAAATAACCTGCAAAGAGAGATAGTGAAATGGTTGGTTTTTTTTCCCACAGCTATTCACATTATTTTCCATATATTGAAACGTAAGTGTTGAACTCCAAAACCACAAAATACAAATTTTGATTCCAGTTTTCGCTCAGTTTTCCAATTGTTTTCCACTCCCTCAGTATTGAAGTCAGTAGCTGTGTTTTATGTTTGCTATCATTTTTGACTTTCCGTTTTCTTGTTTTTTGTGCTCCTTTAACCATGATGACAAGATACATTTATTTACTTTTTCTATTTTATTATGGTTTTATTTGCAGTTTTATAGAGTTGCCATTATTGCCTCCGCTTTGGGTTTTTATGTAACCAGCTAGATTTAATCTGATTTGCTTTTTCGTGCTTTTCAGTTCACGGTCCTTTCAGCAGGACATGATTAAGTCAACTCTAACTTGTAAGTTTGAAAATATGATTAATGATTCAATTTAAATATTACAAAAGACCTTATATATAAAACTGTCAAAAATTCACTTTATTTGTTCATTTCAAACACATTTTGTAACTGGTAAAACTCATTTGCCGCTTGTATCCGCGATCTCGTTCTTTCGGTAATGACCCATAACTCATGACCATAGGTGAGGGTGGGAACGTAGATCGATCGGTAAACCAGAGCTTTGCCTTCTGGCTCACGACGGTCCGGTACAGCGACTGCATTACTGCGGATGCTGCACCGATCCGTCTGTCGACCTCACGCTTCAACCGCCCCCGAGATATTTGAACTCCTCCACCTGAGGCAAGACCTCACTCCCAACCCGGAGGGTACAGTCCACCCGTTTCTGACTGAGCACTATGGCTTCGGATTTGGAGGTGCTGAGTCTCATTCCAGAAGCTTCACACTCAGCTGCAAACCGCTCCAGTAAACGCTAAAGGTCACAGCCTGATGAGGCCATAAGGACCACATTGTCTGCAAATAGCAGAGATGAGATCCTAAGGTCACCAAGCTGGACTCACTCAACACCTTGACTGCGCCTGGAAATTCTGTTCATGAAGATTATGAACAGAATCGGTGACACAGGGCAGCCTTGGCGGAGGCCAACCTGAAACAAATTCGAATTACTGCTGGCAATGCAAACCAGGCTCCTGCTTCAATTGTACAAGGACCGAATGGCACGTAGTAGCGGGCCACCAATCCCTTATTCCTGGAGCACCCCCCACACGACACCACAAGGGACACGGTCGAATGCCTTTTCCAAATCCAGAAAGCACATGTAGACCGGTTGGGCAAACTCCCACATACCCTCGATTACCCTTGTAAGGGTGTAGAGCTGGTCCAGTGTTCCGCAGCCGGGACGAAAACCACATTGCAGCTCCAGTAACCGAGGTTCGACTAACGATCGTGCCCTTCTCTCCAGCACCCTGGAATAGACTTTCCCAGGCTGAGCAGTGTTATCCCCCTATAGTTGGAACACACCCAGCGGTCACCCTTTTTAAAAATGGGGACAACCACCCCGGTCTGCCAGTCCAGAGGTACTGTTCCCGATTTACATGCAATGTTGTAAAAGCATGTCAACCAAGAGAGTCCCCCAACATCCAGAGCCTTGAGGAATTAAGGGCAAAACTCGTCTACCCTCGGAACCTTGCCATTGGGGAGTGTTTTAACTACCCCAATTACCTCAGCTACGGTGATAGAACTGTCCAAGTACGTATCCTCAAACTCTGCTTCCTTCTAGGGAAGGTATGTCTGTGGGATTGAGAAGGGCCTTAAAGTAATCCTTCCACCGACTAACTATTTCCTCAGTCGAGGTCCTCCGTCCGCGCTGTAAACAGTGTGAACTGGGGGCTGCTTCCTCTTTTTGAGGTGTCGGACGGTTTGCCAGAACCTCTTTGAGGCCGACCGAAAGTCGTGCTCCATAGCCTCACCAAACTCCTCCTACACCCGAGTTTTTGCCCCGAACACCGCCGAAGCCGCGTTCCTTTTGGCCTGCCTGTACCTGTCAGCTGCTCCGGGATCCCCGCAAGCCATCAATGCTTGATAGGACTCCTTCTTCAGCCTGACAGCAGCCCTAACCCCCAGTGTCCACCATCGGGTTCGGGGCTTGCCACCACGACTGGCACCGACCACCTTGCGGTCGCAACTACGACTGGCTGCCTCAGCAATGGAGGCACAAAATACGGCCCATTCAGACTCAATATCCCGGTCCTCCCTCGAGATGCAGGCGAAGTTCTGCCGGAGATAAGAGTTGAAGACTCGACAAACGGGAGACTCTGCCAGACGTTCCCAGCCCACCCTCACTACGCGTTTGGGTCTACCAGGTCTGTCCGGCATCCTTCCCCGCCATCTTATCCAACTTATCACCAGATGGTGGTCAGTTGACAGATCATCCCCTCTCTTCACCCGCGTGTCCAGAACATGCGGATGCAGGTCTGATGATACGACCACAAAATTAATCATAGACCTGCAACCTAGGGTGTCCTGGTGCCAAGTGCACTTATGGACATCCTTATGTTCGAACATGGTGTTTGTTATGGACAAACTGTGATTCGCACAGAAGTCCAGCAACACACAACGCACGGGTTCAGATCAGGGAGGCCGTTCATCCCAACCACGCCCCTCCAAGTCACACTGTCTTTGCCCACATGGGCGTTGAAGTCTCCCAGTAGAACTATGGAGTCACCAGCTGGGGTGCTCTCCAGCACCCCTCTGAGAGACTCCAAGAAGCCTGGGTACTTTGAACTGCCGTTTGGCGCGTACGCACAAACCACAGTCAGGACCCTTTTCCCAGCCCTAAGGCGTAGGGAAATAACCCTTTCGTTCACCGGGGATGACTCCAGCACAGAGGAACCAAGCCGGGGGGCTATTAATAAGCCCACACCAGCTCGCCGCCTCTCCCCTGCAGCAACTCCAGAGAAGAACCAGTTCCCGTGTTCCTGATTCGGGCTGGGCCCGGCCAGGCCCCACGGGAGAAGGCCTGGCCACCAGGCGCTCGCTTGCGAACCCCTCTCCCAGGCCTGGCTCCAGGGTGAGGCCCCGGTGTCCCATGTCCCGGCGAGGTGCGGTCACTCCTCTTGTTATTCTTTATTAGGGTCTTCTGAATAACTCTTAGTCCGGCCCGTCACCCAGAACCTGTTTGCCTTTGGAGACCCTACCATGGGCATAAAGCCCCCGACAACATAGCTCCTAGGATCACTTGGGCACTCAAACCCCTCCACCATGATAAGGTGGTGATTCAGGAGGAGGTACATATAATTGTCAATTATATATACATATTTTTCAGTTGCACTCATTGTTATAGTCATTTTTCAAGCCTAACTGTAAATTTTGTTTAACTGCAAAGTCATTCATTCATTTTCTATACCGCTTATCCTCATTAGGGTCGCGGGGATGCTGGAGCCTATCCCAGCAGACTTTGGGCGAGAGGCGGGGTACACCCTGGACTGGTCGCCAGTCAATCGCAGGGCACATAGACAAAGACATAGACAAACAACCATTCACACTCTAATGGACAAGTTTAGAGTCGCCAATTAACCTAACATACATGTTTTTGGAATGTAGGAGGAAACCGGGTTTACCCGGAGAAAACCCACGCACGCACGGGGGAACATGCAAACTCCACACAGAGATGCCCAACGGAGATTTGAACCCAGGTCTTCCAGATCTCCTGACTGTGTGGCCAATGTGCTAACCACTCAGTCACCGTGCGGCTTAACTGCAAAGTGTATACAATAACAGTAGTTTGCAATAAAACAACAAAAAAATAAGAATTTCGTTAGTGCAGCACTATTGCAGACTATTTTTTGTCCTTCTAGTGAAAGTCTGTACATTTTGAAAGTAAATGTAATTCAAAATGGGCAATTGAAAAGTGGTATGGAGTGCAACTGTAAATGTAAAATGACAAACATAAACATAAACATAAAACATAAAAAGCATCTTTTTTTTTGTAGATTTTCGGTTAGTTCTGTCCAGACATATATTATTTTCCATCCATGCAGCCAATTTGTTTTGTACAATCAAATTGTACAATCAAAGGCCTCTTAGAGACCACTGTGTCACACGAATCAAGCCCTCTAGAGAAAACGATGGCTTTCTGCTTCTTAAGAGGAAAATGTCAGCTAGAGCAATTTTCCTCCTTTTTTGTATGAATTTAATCAAGTTGTCTAATTAAGCTGGAGGCTTGCCATCCACAAATAATATGTGTATAGATTCAATATGTATGCAATGTCCGTCACTAAAGCAAAGAAGAAATGAAACATGTGCCACGTTATTTCTTACTTGTGACGTTCCTCTCTGTTTTTTCCTCGGAATTTTAGGTCCTCCATCTTGCTTGTCTAGTCTTGTCCCGTCGTGAACAGTATGACGATCATGCATCCAGTGATAAATGGTGGCGTGATGTCTGTTAAAACCTAAATATATTTATTACAGTGACACAAGAAAAAGAGAAAATCTACCTTCCTTTGTGCTTGTCATGTATTTCTTAGTTCCCTATTCACTTCAGTGCCAAAACAAAAACAAAATTAGTGAGATTTAAGGGCAAATGTTTGTACAAAATTCAAATTAACCTCCAGGTGGATTCAGTCTAACTATTAACCCATTTGTTGTCACTACATAAAAGAGAATGAAATATTTCCGTATGGAACTCACCAGTGCGTGCATGTTCCACCTGAAAGCATCAGGAAATGTGCATGTGTCGCTGACAAATACTGTTAGATAACCATCTGAGTGTTGCTGTAAAAGGTTGCACTGTAACCACCCAACATGACTTAACTGTGCATGACTAATAAACAAACAAATCTCAGTGTTAATGTAATCTCTCTTTTTATGGAAGAGACCATAAAGAGGGACAAGGGTCATATTCATGGCACAAACACACACACCTTTTCTCTGACTGTAGAGTTTTAAAATTAACTGAGCCAACACCCCAGTACCCTCAACTCAACATAATTTTGAAAGAATACATTTAGTGAGACACTATCATAAATACACACTAGTCCCTTCCCCCCTCACATTAACAAGGCATTCTATTGTGACATGTGATTCCCTTCCTGTACAGCTAGAATGATAATTACATTATCTTTATAAATAGCTACAGTATATTTTGATGTATGTGCACTCAAAGTACTTAAAATTGTAATGTCCCCTGGATCTGTCACCAAAAAGTACATTCATCCATCCATCCATTTTCTTCCACTCATCCGAGGTCGGGTCACCGGGGCAGCAGCCTAAGCAGGGAAGGCCAGACTTCCCTCTCCCCGGCCACTTCGTCCAGCTCCTCCCGGCAGATCCCGAGGCGTTGCCAGGCTGGTTGAGAGACATAGTCTCTCCAACGTGTCCTGGGTCTTCCTCGAGGCCTCCTACCGGTTGGACGTGCCCTGAACACAACCCCAGGGGGGCGTCCGAGAGGCATCCTAAAACATTTTCATAAATGAAAATTGTAAATTTCCTGATCAAATAGAGGAAAGAGGCCGCACGGTGGCTGAGTGGTTAGCACATTGGCCACACAGAGGATAAGCGGTATAGAAAATGGATGGATGGATGGAAATAGAGGAAAGAGACCTAAGATGAGGCGTGTCCTCTCGCCTTATTGCGCAAGGATGGCCTACTATCTGAGTGCACACTGAGTGGGATCAGTGCGCCTGACAGTTTGTGTTTGTCAGCATGTTGCCAATAATATAGTGTTCCAGAAACATTTATTATATGCCACAACTTTCTACAGCCTGTGTAATGTATTTAATGTAAGTGTGACATCATTATTCATGCTAATCAAGCAATAAAATACATAGAAATGTCATAAGGGAGGCACTTGCAGTACCGTTGCACCGTGAAGGGGTGCCTGCTTGCATGACCTGGACGGTGCTTGTCAATTTAATTGCACAGACGAAAACAGCGTTGTGCTTCTCTAAACTTCATTGAAATACATAAACAGCAGTGCTGGCTAGACAAACAAGTCAAATACAAAATATTTTATATATACTTCAAAGGAGTCACTTGGTCTTACAGATTCAGTTAAATTAATAATTATGAGTATACAAATTATATGTACAGACTAAACGTATTAACTGTCAAATATATCAATCAAATTTACAGATATGGTCATTGTGTATACACATGTATCACACACATGTGCTCTTCTTACATGTATTACAGTTTTACGCATTTACATTATGTATATATTATTTCTAGGAAGACTTTTTTTTTTAATTGGAAAGAAATTTGAGATTTTGAGGGGTTGTGATTTAAGTTTGTGTGTTTTAAGGAAGCAGCTCTATCTTGCAGTGTGGCTATAAAGCAAAAGACACACCTTAAGTCCCAGTAGCACCATGGAGACCGGTTCACTGTTGACATTTATTTAATAGCCCTGTATGAAGTTCATGTTATTCTGTTACACTTAATCTAAAGGTGCTTGCTTGCTGTAGCTTTCTGATGTTGAATCGAAGATTTTACTATTTACATTCAGACTCCATATTGTAAGCTCACCGCTTTGCCTTTGAATTGAAGGAAACTTTGCCAAGGTTAAAACACTCCCAAGCTTTGACCTTGTCGACTATGTTTAGTGTTACCACTGGGTGTCACTAAAGAGCTGTGGGTGCAGCTCTTGCCAACACTTTGTTTTTTACTGCTGGGACAGGCTCCAGCATACCCCTGCGACCCAAATGAGGATAAGCGGCATAGAAAATGGATGGATGGATGTTAAGTGTGTTGAAGTAGCTGCAATATTTGTGCAGATCTGTCAATTTGGCATAGTCGATGTGATTGAATGCTTGAAGACATCGGTGCACCAGTAGTGTTAATTCTGCTGTGCACGTCTGTCTGTGTGAACCAAAAAGAATGTCCCTGTCTGTCACCCTCATTAGGATGCACTGCTGGGGCATAATCAGGAGCCCATATGGTCAACATGATGGTGGTCTTTTCCCCAATAGGAAAACAATACTATAGAGCAGTGGTTCCCAAACTTTTTTTGCTGCGCCCCCTTTTGATGATAAAATGATTTTCCGTCAGCTGGGATAGGCTCCAGCATATCCGCGACCATAATGAGGATAAGCGGTGTAAAAAATGGATGGATGGATGATTTTCCGTGCCCCCCTGTCCGAAAAATATGGTAATAATGAATAGTAATGAATATGGTAAGAATAAAAAGTGAAAACCACTGCTGTAGAGCAGCCATTTATCCATCCATTTTCTGTGCCACTTATCTTCACTAGGGTGGGGTATGCTGGAGCCTATCCCAGCAGTAAAAAACAAAGTGTTGGCAAGAGCTGCAGCCACAGCTCTTTAGTGACACCCAGTGGTAACACTAAACAGTCGACAAGGTCAAAGCTAAGCTGCTAAGAGCATTGTGCGACTAAAATTGCTAACATTTTTATTTTCTTTCACATTTACAATCAAGTAATTTGGCAATTTTAGTTCATTGTAATCGGATGCATGTGCTCCACACTTTAGCCCAGTAGTTGACTGTAATGCAGTAGTGGAGTAATGGAGCGTAAACACGTCTGTGCTTGCTCCTCTTGCTTCTGCTGCTTGCTGCTTTGAAATCATTCAACTTTTTTCTCCAAGTCTTAGGGATGATAACATTTATTTTCTTTTGGGTGAACCAAGACTATATGAAGAAGTAATCCAAACAAAGGCTACGTTCACACTGCAGGGTAGGATTCCCAATTCAGATTTTTTTGTTTAAAATCGTCAAGACGTCAAGAGAAAAGCAGTATTTGGCTAACTAAAATTCTATCCAATCGGAATCATCCCCTGTCATCCCGTCACTTTCACAAAACAAAACATGGAGCCAGGCTTGTTCTTTTGGACTGACAAGGAGGAAGGATTACTTTTAAACGTTGACTTAGAATACAAATCAACAAGACACAAGAAAATATTGTCAGTTCTGAGGGCATCCATGTTGTTTCTGATGTAAATACAGGTCGGATGTGTGACGTCACAGGATACGTTGTCCCAGACAGTGACGTTTGTGTTATGTGTGCTCGAGGTATGGTAGGTGTTGGAATTTGGAGATCAATAAATAATTAGTGGTTTACTTAAAACAGACTGAATTAAAAGGATAAAAAAGAGCAACTGTTTAAAGCAAATAAAATGATAGATTACAATATTTTATTACAACAATTAGAATGGTACCAGCAATCAACAAATAAACTATTTAAAAGGATTAAAAAATATATATATAAAAGGGAAAATAGGCGATCCGGTGCACAGTGCGGGCAGAGTTTCCCACTCCCCCGCTGGTTGTCCACCGCGTCGTGATGGCCTTCCATTCTCGAGCGGGTCCAGCCGCTTCTTGTCCCCGCCCTCTCGCATTTGTCATTGGTGGGGAAAAGTCACGTGTTTGGGGTGCCGGGAACACTTAAACATGCAGAATAAAATATATACACACAAGCAAATACAAAAATCCAAACCACCCCAATACATGCAAAGACAAAATACAACATGCACACCCAAAATACAATCACAACCAAATCTCACTTTGTGCCGGATCACATTTGGAAACGCAAAACTCTGGTTATTTGCATCCATACGCAAATGTATATCAGCGGACTCGTGTGGACGATACGCAGGAAACGTGGAAAAAAAACTTTATTTTATGAGACACCCGCCTACGTGTGGACCTGGATGCAGGTTTTTTTAAACAATCTAGGCAGTGTGGACAGAATTTTTTCCTACACGGAGAGGGGGGAAATATTTGGTTTTAAAATCATCTGCTACGTCGGTGGTTCTACAGAGGTTGCACAAGTAGTCTAAGTCTTTCAGGATGGCACATGAATACGAACCGTTGCAAGAAGGTTTGCTGTTTCTCCCAGCACAGTCTCAAGAGCATGGAGGAGATTCCAGAAGACAGGTAGTTACTCCAAGAGAGCTGGACAGGGCCGTAGAAGGTCCTTAAATCCTTAACAGGATTAGTATCTGCTCTTTTGTGCAATGAGGAACAGGATGAGCACTGCCAGAGCCCTACAAAATGATGTCCAGCAGGCCACTGGTGTGAATGTTTCTGACCAAACAATCAGAAACAGGCTCCATGAGGGTGGCCTGAGGGCCCGACGACCTGTAGTGGACCCTGTGCTCACTGCCCTGCACCGTAGAGCTTGATTGGCATTTTCCATAGACCACCAGAATTGGCAACCACTCCCCAAGCACCGTGTGCTCTTCACCAATGAGAGCAAGTTCAACCTGAGCACATGCAACAGACGTTATAGGGTCTGGAGATGCTGTGGAGAACGTTATACCGCCTGCAATATCATTCAGCATGACCGGTTTGGTGGTGGGTCAGTAATGGTATGGGGAGCATATCCCTGGAAGGACGCACAGACCTCTACAGGTTAGATAATGGCACCCTGACTGCTGTTAGGTATCGGGATAAAATCCTTGGACCCATTGTCAGAACCTATGGTGGTGCAGTGGGACCTGTGTTCCTCCTGGTCCACGACCATGCCCGACCTCATGTGGCTAGAGTATGCAGGCATTTCCTGGAGGATGAAGGACTTGATGCCATTGACTGGCCCCCATGTTCACCTGACCTAAACCCAATAGAACACCTCTGGGACATTATGTTTAGGTCCATCCGGTGCCGCCAGGTTGCTCCTCAGACTGTTCAGGAGCTCAGTGATGTCTTGGCCAAGATCTGGGAGGAGATCCCCCAGGACACCATCTGTCGTCTCATTAGGAGCATGCCCTGACGTTGTCAGGCATGCGTACAAGCACGTGGGGGCCACACAAACTACTGAGAATCATTTTAAGTTGCTACAATGCCATTTTGGGAAAATGGACCAGTCTGCTGCATCATTTTTTGGGGTGTCTTTTATTTCCCTCCTCTATAGGGTGATCATTTTCATTTCTATCAAATTATGTGGAATCATTTTTTTTACTAATACATCACCTACTTATTATAAGGAAACATTTACGTTTACAATGTTTAGATCTGATGTGTTTTCAAAGTGTTCTTCTAATTTTGAGCCGTGTATTTGGTTATGTGTGGCTTTCTGGAAAACAATACAGGAAATGTTTACATTTAGGCAGCCACGCGATAGTCAACCTTTTTCTGTTACAAACTGACCCCTGCCCCCCATCAGAGAAGGGAAAAGTTATGTGGTCCTCACATGAAAAACTTTGGGGACCCAATCGGTGAGTACCTTTATCCAAATCTTGCACGATAAACTACACCTTTCCATGGCTGTCTACATCAGTGAGAACCTTTAAAGTCTTGGTAAGCAGGGCAATACACGCATACACAAAGCCATATCTAACATAAACATAAACAGAATAGCTACTTCCAGCTATTGAAGTTTGACTGTCTCTGACATCACAAAACTGCTCCCTGAGGAACTGACAAAACACTAAGAGGTGAAACATTTGATTGTTCATGTGGGTACAGTGGATGTCAGAAAGCAACAGCAATAGCAACGCTCATCGGTGGAGCTCTCCCAAACATTGACAGAATGAACAAATTCAGCTGGCTGCTTCAGTTGAACACATGACCGTCCACAGTCTGTGAGTTCAGAAAACTGCACTTCATTGAGAATTGAAATCTCTTCCGGCAAAGAGACACCTAAAGAGAAGTGGAGTGGGACAGCTGACAGATAACCTCCTCCATGTTTTGAAGCATCACAATGGGCTTGGACCAGATCCCGTGCTGCAACCAAGAGACAAGAAGAGAGAAGAACTCCTGCCTTGCTACCCAACGACCCAGTAATGGACCCAGCAAAGGATTCAGCCACAGAAACAACAGCGGCATCTCCAGAATCCAGAACTCGAGTTTTCAAATGAAGCAGCTGCTCCCTCACCTTCAACACAGGTCTGGGACCCACCAGTTGCATCTACACCAGGGGTCTTGAACTCGTGCTATGGAGGGCCGAGACCTTGCAGGTTTTCTTTCCAGCCGGTCACTAGAGCAGGTGATTGTAATGATCAACACCTCCTTCAATTTGAGGGAAGGAGCTCATCAATTAAAATTACCTGCTGAATAAACTGGTTGAAGAGAAAACCTGCAGTGTCTCGGCCCTCAATGGCACGAGTTTGAGACCCTTAATCTACACCCACCAGAGATGCTTCACTAATGTTCCTGTCTCCACCATCACCCATGAGATTTCTTGACCGTCTTAAAAACTTGGTAAAAACAGAGATTAAAAGGTTTTCCCTCACTCCAGATGTGGCAAGATCAAAGATTCTATCCTCAAAAAATAAACAGTCCCACCAACTGCGACACCCAAAGCTGTTATTCCCAACAGCTCCAATGCTGTTGTTTAAAATTAGTTTAAGTTAGTTCAGAGAGGGACAGTGTGACTGTCTAATCAACGCAATGTAATCCACACGCCTTGCAAGAACACAGCAAACAGTTGAACTCTAGGTAATCTTAAACATTCTGTACTCAATGTCAGATTTTTAACAAATCATTTAGTTTGTTTGAGTTTGTTTTAGTTTAGTTTTAGTTTTAGCAAATCAATAGTTAATTGATGATTTTACTGTATTACTTTCAGTTGTATCCTCTGATTTTGACTGTTTGGTCATCACAGGGGACTTCAATGTGCATGTGGATGTTGCCAATGACAGGCTTGAGTCAAATGGCTTGAGTCAAAGCTCCAGGTTCCTTATGAGGTTTATAAAGAAAAGCTACAGTAAGTGTTTTCAACCAAACCTTGCAAGAGACAGTTATTTTTCTGAAATAATCACCAACTGTAGTAACAACTCGTGTACTGTTTGCTACAGTTAACAGATGATCAAACCCTCCAGTTTCACTGCCCTTACAACTCATTTCTACATCTAAGTGCAATGCATGTGCAATATTCTGTCATGACTACGTTCAAGGTATAAAAAATGCAATCACCTTAGCAACACAAATAACTATTCTACAGCCAGCTAGACACCTGGAGCTGACACAGTTGGCACCTGTCATTGATAAAACAGAGATCATCTGCAGTCTTAGTCCCTCAAAGTGCTGCTTGATGATTTACCCGCAAGATTTCTAATGTCTGTGCTGAGAAGTTTGCTGCCACAACACTCTTCTAGTTAACATCTCACTTCAGACTGGACATTTCCAAAGAACCTAAAAACTTCTTTCATTTAGCCTCTTCTGAAGAAGACCGGGCTTGATGCCACAGTACTGAACAATTATCAACCCATATAGTGCCATCCTTGGGAAAAGTCTCAGAAAAGGTTGTATACCAACAGCTTACTGACTTTATTCTCTCTAACAATGTGTTTGATACTTTCCAATCAGGATGTAGGCCCCACCACAGCACTGAGACAGCGCTGAACAATGTGACAAATGAACACAGATGCAGGCAAAGATTCAGTTTTAGTTGTGCAAGACCTGAGCGCTGCCTTAGACACAGCTGACCACGTGATTTTATTACATAGGTTAGAAAACTGGGTGGGAATCTCTTTACTTTGTCACTGCATCAAACAGATTAGTGTACAAAACAACTTTCTCCAGCTAAACTTAAACAAAAATGGCAAAGATATATAAATAGTCGATCTGCAATAGGTTTGGTCAGAGATGATCAAAAACACTGGCATTGATTAGCATACTCTGTGTCAAGGCCAATACGAGAAGTGTCGTTTTGTCAGCAAGCCTATGTGACACATCAGACGTGTAGGATTTGGTGCTGCATGCTGATTAGTTTTTGTAAACGGCTTTGAGCTGCGTTTATCGGCAAACGCTGATTTTTTTACGGAAACTTGGACGTTATTGATCAGTGGCCGATTGATTGGAGCATCCCCACTTGACACCCCCAAAAATATTAACACTAGCGACCAACAATAATGTCATCAAAGCTCACCTCCTTTTACACTAAGCATCGGCATTTTGAAACAACTGCAAATGGGAAAAATGTCAATCCATTTGTGGCAACATCGGACAAAGTTATACATAACTTGGAGCATATTATACAAATCTTGGAGCACAAAGCTTTGGTGCATTCAAGGACACCACGGAGACCTAATGAAGCGGAACAACATAAAGAGCATGCAAAAACTATGGGTTTTTAACAGTATATTATTTTCCAATTAAATAATAGCCCTTGTTTCCAAATTAATATGCATTCACATATTATTTGATCTAGTTCTTTACAAAACTTGTCTTTTTTTGAAAATCATTGCTTTTAGAGGTTCTCTATGGCCAGGTTTGGCCCCGGTCGGGTGATAAACTGGGGATTAATATACATTACCGTTCAAAAGTTTGGGGTCACTTAGAAATGTCCTTATTTTTAAAAGAAAAGCACTGTTTTTATCAATGAGGAAAACTTTAAACTAATCAGAAATACACTCTATACATTGTTAATGTGGTGAATGACTATTCTAGCTGCAAATGTCTGGTTTTTGGTGCAGTATCTACATAGGTGTATAGAGACCCATTTGGAGTGACTATCACTCTACAGTAGTGTTGTAATGGTACAATGTGTTAAATGTGTCAGAAGGCTAATGAATGATTAGAAATGCCTTTGTGCAATCATGTTAGCACAGCTGAAAACAGTTTAGCTGGTTAAAGAAGCTATAAAATTGACCTTCCTTTGAGCTGGTGGAATATCTGGAGCACCACATTTGTGTGTTCGTTTAAATGCTAAAAATGGCCAAAAAAAGACAACTTCCATGTGAAACTCGACAGTCTATTGTTGTTCTTGGAAATGAAGGCTATTCCATGTGAGAAATTGCCAGAAAAAGTGACCCCAAAACTTTGAACACTAGTGTATACTGGAAAATTGTGTCTGACAGGAGTTGACCACATTTGATTTATGAGTGGTATCAATTTTGAGATGTTGTTCATCACAATTCTAATGTCAATGTGGGCATTGTTCTTACACACAGAAAGGTCAGTAACAAGGTAGCTGTCCCTGCTTCTGTTTTGGACTCACAGAATTGTTCAGCACTAAGCTATAATTAGGTGCCATATGGACTCTGTGTTACCCATTGACTCACAAAGAAGGTGGCAGTGCAATTTTAAACTCCCAAGATGGAATTTCTTGATATTTCTCCAAAGGCTCCAAACAGATCATTTTAACACCAAATTAAATGTCTACTGCAATGGGAGACATTCTCTGCTCCTGCTGATTTACAACCTGCAGCTTTATTTGACCACAAGCCCTACTCTACGTTAATGGTTTTTGGTGTTTGTGCTCCCCTGTCAGACGGTGGAAGCCTTTTGGAATACATGGCTAGAATAGAGTAAGACAGTAGAGCTGCACTACAACAGTTTTGATATGATCCTGATGTGGTCGTCAGTGCTTAATCTCAGGATATTCAGTTGTTAAGCAACTATTCTGTACATGCGGGTCTTAGAGGAAAACTTAAACGTAAACTTAAAGGAAAAACAAAAAAAATGTTAATGGAATTTTGCTAATCATATACAATCCTTATAAAAGACATCAACAAACATCTTTCTATTTTCAGTGTGTTCTGTATACTGTATACTGTAAAAACAGTAGACAGCTCAGTATTGCACTGATGGGAGACACCTATGCCGCCGATAAAGATCTTGAACAAGGTTTTATGGTTTTATATACAATGATGTAAAAAAGCGTTTGCCCACTTCTTGATTTATTATTTTTTTTGCATCTTTGTCACACTTTTTGTTTTTGATCATCAAACAACTCAACACAAAAGCTAGGTATTAAATGAAACTTAATTATGAGAGATGAAAAATCCAAACTTTCATGCCCCTGTGAGAAAAAATGATTGCCTTCCCTAATAAAACATAACTTAACTTCACAACATAAAAGAGAAAGACATACGGTTCATGTCTCACAAAATGATTGTGGATAATGGGATAATTTTGAAAGTGCAGTTTTCCTTTAAAGGCAAATCATTCATGTCATTTAGTTGTTGGCTAACAATGCTTATTTAAAAACACTCGAATAACTCCATGTGTTGCCAGTGCGTAAAATATGCTTCAATACATGCCCTCAATTTTTTTCCGGGGGCTGCAATTGTAGGAACCCCAGAGTAATAGGGTTAGGCTTTTACATCCACCATTATGGCTGTAATTGACCTTGACCAAAACTCAAAATGTACATGATTAAATGTCTCCTCTTCGCTGTGGCTCACTACACAGTATTTTCCTCTTTGGTCGGCAGAGAACGCTGAAATAATCACAAAATTGTTTCCACACCCAGGTAGAGAACATTTCCAGGCTACAAAGGTTACCAAATATATAAATAGTTCTCTTTGTTATTTTATATATGTCTGTATTTTTATGTTTAGGAATGCATCTGGAATGTTGTGAAATGTAATGAAATGAGAATGTGTAATGTTTTGATTACCTAATTATAGTAGAAATCACATTTCACCCTGGCTTTTCTTAATTCCATACAGTAGCCCAGTGTCTCCAATATATCCTTCATGACACAAGTATGCATGTTAAGGGACCTAATGTCAAGTGCCACATTTTACATCCTCTCCAAATGCTAATAGCCCCTGTGATAGCTTTCCTGATCATTTCAATATATACGCAATAGCGCCCACAATTCAAGTGCTCTTGTAAATCTAGTTTGTTACAGTTGTGATAGGGTCGAGTACATAATGACTGTAGGTGTGTTTGATAGGTGCATTTCTTTATCGAAACCCATAATAACAACTTGCCTTGCCACACAATCTTTATGACAGGTTAATCAAAAGGGAATACTATTATAGGGAATACTATACTACAAATACATTATTTTATTCTTCTGAATTTTGGTGAGGCGCTATATATTGATGTTGTGCAGAATGTATTGGTGAAATGAAACCTGCATCAAGCTACCTCAATGTATTTGTGTGGTGTGCACCAGGGTTTGGATGATAGTGTTCAGAAAAATGCAATATGTTTATTGTAAAAAGCAGAACAAACTAGGGAAACCCATAAAAAAAAAAGAGAGAACTGTATGCATCTCAAGACCAATACCGATAACTTTTTGCAGCTATTATTTATATTTATAACTGTAGTTCTAACAGTAGTTTGTGCACACCCGGATGTAGGAACGACTCAAAAAAAGTTGGATTTGGCTATGTACGTGTAGATTAATAACTAAGATTGTTTCATGAGGTCAATAGCGAGCTAGCGGTTGACTGGGATGGTAGTTTGGGTCGATCACATAAACATTACTTTCTATGTACATGGACATGCAACTGTCATCTTTACTATTCTGATTACAGATAAACTAACTTAGCAGTATGATATCTATAGCTATAAAAAAAGTTATCCATTCCCATGGATACAGTATGTAGAAAAAAAATAAGATATGTGAATTGTTTGATGGTTTTGCTTTGTGTCTAACGCCACTATAGAAATGAATGTTTTCTACACTTTTGTTTCTTAAACTATTATTTCATGATTACTTGGAAAATGTGGCCACTGCTGAAACCTTTTTAATATAATGCCTTGACTTCAGTTGCGCTGTCTTGCGCATTATCATTTTCGTTTTTGTATAGCTTGCATATTTGTAATGTTTAATAGCAAATGCTAACTGAGCATAATAAATGAATTGTGTCTAATGAACACTATGTTTGGTTTGGTTTCATTTGTTTTGAACATGCATACATTGTACAAGAATTATTCATGTTACTTTCCTCAGTTCTACATGTTGGAAAAGGAGTAGGAAGAAGCAGAGCTTATTTAATCCTACCCCCTTCTCACATGATTTGCTAATACATACTCATACATACTGTGTATATGCATGCATACACACATACATTCATATGTATGCATACATACATACACATGCATATATCATATTTGCCTTTAAAAAAATTTTTTCCCTCCTTTTGTTCCTCCTCTTTCCTTCCATCTTCCCTTGTTGATTTCCGGGTCAACATCTTGCTGTCTTGGTGTTGTAATGCAGGTGTCATTAAATGTAAGTTCATGAATTTCCTGGATTTAATACTTTGTTGAACGTGCTCTTTCAACGTTAATATCAGTGTTTGTATTATTGAATGTAATTCCTCTGACAGTTGTGTGTGTTGTATCCTCTTTTATCCTTGTTGTCATGATTATATGATGTTTAGTATGTACCCAGATGGTTGATATCTTTGACAACCAGCACTCCTGCTTCTCCTGGACCTCCATGTAGCTTGATGTATATTTTTCCGTTGGTGCTCCAAGTACTTTGTATCTTTCCCTGCTTCCTCAAGTCTCGTGCTTTCTTGGCAATGTCAGCATTGCGTTTTGTCAGATGCTCATTTAAGTAGACGTTTGTGCCTTTGAAGTTCTTCCTCTGTTTCAGCAGTGCAGTTTTGAATTCCCTGTTGAAGAACTTGATGACGACAGGTGTGGTGTTGTTTTTGACATACAGTGGGATGCAAGTATCAATGGTGTTGGTATCGGAATCCACCTCCTTTGATTGTAGGAAGCTGACAATCTGTTGCTTTGCTGAAGGAACATTCATTCCATCTAGTTCTCCTCTGTTATGAGCTTCCCTATCTTTTGACCCGGGTGTAATTCTGAGCGAGTGAATTCTGAGGATGACATCATTCATTCGTGAATTCAGATCCATCTCATCCATTATGGTTTTCATTTGCTCAGTGATGTTATCCTTTGCTTCTTTCTCTTCCTCCAGAGTGGTGCGCCAGGCAGCATTATCCTTCAATAGTGTCCTGATATCATCCTGTACAGCAGGGGTGCTCACACTTTTTCAACCTGCGAGCTACTTACAAAATGATCAACTCAAAAAGATCTACCACGTCTACAATCACAGAACGCATATATTTAATTATAAAGAAATCACAGTATATTGATATGTACAATATAAGATTTTGTAGTATACATAATCGCGTGAAACCATATTTCAAAACACAACACAATTATGTTCATTTTTCGTCATTACCTGGGTTTTAGTCGGTGTCGTATTTGCCATGAAATGTCCAAAAATGCTGCTCCACATTTCCCTTATTTAGATTGATATCAGATTTTGCAAAGCAGAGGTTATCCAGGGCCAGCATCCTTTACAATTGTAATATAGGCTTGTTTTCTTTTATTTTTTTCTTTTGTTTGGCATTGTTGCTAGGCAACTGCTTTGAACTTCAGTAATTAACCGGTTAGCTTGGCTTCCTAGCAGCTTTCAGCACATGTAACTCGTTTATTTCAAGGAATCTGTACCTCGCGCCGATCTAAGTTCAGGTTGAGGGAATCAGCAACCAGTTGCGATCTTGTGTTTATGAAATGTATTCAGAAAAGCACCCAAATAGTTGTAGTTTATAGTATCCTCAGCAGAGCCCTTGCCTTGTACATCCTCTCCAGTCAACAAAGGAAAGAAATGCTCTGTGCTATGTAGCTATCTTGACATAAGTTGTATATGTTCTGAATGTGAAATACTAATTATTAGTATTTAGTATAGTAGTTTCAACATTTTACGATTTTATTTATATTTTGTATGTTTTGTACTATCCACTTTCTATGCCGCTTATCCTCATTAGGGTCGTGGGTGTGCTAGAGCCTATCCCAGCTGACTTCGGGCGGTAGACAGGGTACTTGTAAAAGTGCCAGCACCAATGATATACAGTACGTGTACAAAGTATATAAACACTAATATTTATAAATACAGTAAATATATATATTTTTTCATAGTAGGATGTAGCTCATTAGGACTTAAAAGAAGCTCCCAGGCTGAAAAAGTGAAGCACCCACGCGCTAGAGGCTCTGAAGCTTCCTATCACATGCACATTTGTGGTTTTTGTTCAGTAGTGCTTTGTTCAGTGTTGAGCGTTGAGAGTGTGTTGCTCATCTCTAACGACTTACGTCACATTGTAGTTACACACATACTATATGTACGTATGTAATATAGATGGGCATTTAATGAATATAGAATATAATATAAAATGGAATTAATTGGAATGCTCTCCTGTTTCCATACCAGTGTTGTCTTTAGCAAAATAATGGTTCCTGCAAGAGTCGCACCAAAGTGGAAGTCTACGTGGTTCAATCCAAAGAGAAAAAAATAAAACGGGAAACATTTCTTGAAGGAACAAGCGACCAAAACAATGGTGAGGTGATTTAAAAATGGCCAAAAGCAATTCAATCCAAATGAAAAGTATGTACTTGTCTGAGTGGACAAGGTGTTGATGAAACAAAGAAAGAGAAAGGGAAAGGGAAAGGTAGGCCCACCAAATAAATTAAGTCAGACAGTGGAAAAAAAAGATAAAAAGAAAACGAGTAATCAGATGCAAGCGCCTCTCTTGTTCACCCAGACTAAAGGTTCAATTAGAATTGACAGGTTTCTGGAACCATGTTTTGCATGCCCATGTACTGTATGTTTGAAATTGGGCAACAGATATATCATACTATATGTTCACATTATTCTGTTTCAGCGTAACTGGAGCTGCTCCTTTCTTGCACGTTTCTAGCTGTAAATATAAGTACCACAATATTTCATACGGATTCCATATGGTTAAATGACATCCCTCAATATAAAAGGTCACTAAAATCGTACAGTGTCTCATCTCCAAGAAGTGAGTAAACCCCTCACATTTTAGCAACCATTTCAATTACAGTGTATCTTGCCATCTTCTCAATAGCATAGAAATGAAACTTGGGTCCAGGGTGTCCAAATAGTCTCTTTACAACTTTAAAAAAAAAGCGATTGATGATATAGCAGATGTCTTCTATGTACTCTGTGGTTATCAGCGTTTTGTTAAATTGTAAATAGACTTTATGGACATGCCATACTTAGAGTAGTGTGTATACAGTTTGAAAATGTACACTACATTGCTAATTTACTGTTACTTTAAGAACATCTTTGCAGTCTTTGAATGCTGCAGTAGTCCAATGATGACGTGCACGTGGAAACTCGTATGCTTGGAGAGTTTTGTGCTCACCATTAATTATATGAACACTTCTCTGTAGACCATAATTCATTTGCGACCACTGGCAGTCACTAGATATTGCGGTTGCATTTGCAAATGATCTCATCTGTCATAATGATTCTTACAGAAAAGGCTCAATGAGGTGTCACGGAATAATCTATCTAGCAGGGCAGTGGTTCCCAACTTTTCAGTCGCAGACTTCTATGGCGAGCAACCTCGTTGCAACACACACGGGGAATCGAAGTTTATAAAATCCTAAACTTTGCATTGTAACACGCCCACAAATGTTACTCAGATTGAAGTTACAGATGTCTGCCATCTCCAGATGTAAAGTATTAACTAAATGAGGCCCCATAGTTGCTGAAATGGCTTGTTGAATTCAACATTGTTGCTTGTTGCAATTTTGGGACTTGTGCTACAAAATATTAGTTTTAAGCTGTTTGCCTGGAATCCATAGTGTGGATATGTAGGAAGTGTTTCGGTCAAATTCTTTTATGATACTTTTGGCAAGCAATGTCAAATGTACAAAGTAAGGATGTTCCAGTGCACATTTTTTGGCATCCGATCCAATTGTTTAAATAATCTGGCCGATCCAATCCGGTACTGATCCATTTTTTTCTTTTTAGTAATAAACGTTTGTTACAAACATGAATTTGTGAATTTGAATATAGATATTAAATAGCTATTCAAGCATTAAAGATAATACAACCAAAGCATTGCTGAATTGACTTTTTTTACTACACAGTATGAACAACAATGTTGTTTGGCTTTTGTAACAAACTTGTGTGAGTCAGGTTCCTACTGAAAATATAAATAATAAAAGATCAAATTGATCCAAGCTGCTGTTTAGTGTGTGGGCTAAAGAGGGTGATGGTGTTCAGCATGCTGGTTAGAGCAAGCGTTTGGGGTCAAGTACGTAGAACAAGAAACCAGCAAGTGGAACATCTTGTTGAAGGACTAAGTGCGCTGTGTTGACACAAATAAAAGGCCAACTGAGTTACAGCCATCCTGACGTGGAATTATTTAGCCACCATAACAATACTTTTAGGGTAGGACTAATCATTCGACATGGTTGTACATCCATTTGTTGTGATTTAGAACATAACAACCAACGGTTAGAGCGGCACTTCCTGTGCGAGCTCCCGACACCATGACAGAGGAGCCGTGAGCCGAATATCCAGGATCTAACGTGAAACTAACTTAACCACGGTAACCCACGGCCATGTCTGCAAGGTGGCGGTGTGCTTTCTTCTTCATCCGGGTGGCGGCAGTCGAGTGGCAACCAGTTTTCAGGCGCATTTACCTCACCTACCATAATGGGAGGGTGGCCACCAAATCGGCCTGATCTCGTGGCGAAATACAGCAGACGGCAACCGATACTGAGATACTAAGATTGGAATGGGACATCCCAAGTACTAAGTGGTCTTGGGCAACATCCTGAATGAAGGCATGACTCAGTGTGGATGAGGAGGATTAGTGCCTTTTTAGATGAATCCACTTTTTCCAGGAGAATTTATGGTTAACCGAAAGTATCAAGCGCATAAATCTTGCATAGCAGTACAAAAGGTTTACTGAACGTCATTCTGGGGTGTGATAGTATAGATTGTGTTATTCCCTATCAGTTTATTATATCTGGTCAGGCTGATGTACTTCATGTACTTGATCATGTGGAGCAGAACTTCATTTTTTTCCACTGAACCTGACCAGCAAACAAATCAAATATAACTGTCAAGCTCCCAGTTACCTACACAGCATTTCCAGCTTGTGTGTGTAGTTTTCATAGCCTATGTTGATGCATGTCCTTCCTTTTGTGTGTCTTTTCTTAATCCACTGTAAGTATGGGTCAAGGTGACTTGTGTATCACAACAGGCTAATTGGCAGCTAATTCAATTATCTTGTCTAACAACGCAGGAAAGAAAAGGCTAGAAATATGGACAGGCACCCTCTCCCTATGCCTTCCATTCGTTAATGAAATATGTGCCCCTTCTTCTTATCCCCCCCTTGTAATCGCTCTCTTCTGAGCATACACGAAGAGTTTACCCTCCTCAAAGTCAATTTACCGCCCAACTTCTCTCTTCACGTAGTCCACCAGTTTTTATTCTCTTAATTCTTGTCCTCAGTCTACCTCAATCTAAGCTTCTTCCTCTGCTGTCTCACTGCAGCTACGTCTAGTTTGGTGCAATTGATGACTGCAATCCTGATGACTTTAGAACATCCACTCAAGACAAGGCACCTCTAGCACGAAGTTGTCTAAACAACAATTGTCTGTAGGTATGAATTGTATTGTATTGTATTGTTTATTGTATAGTGTATTGTCGCCGGAAGTCAGCCGGGAGTGAGTAGTCATGGGATGTAGTCATTGAATGGCCTTGTCTGCAGAAGAAGACAATTCTACATGCTATTAGCTGAGAAGCCATCCTTATTCGGATAATACAATAATAACCTTAATAATATGGTTAACAAGGTTAATAATAATAACCTTCTACAGCCCTTTCGTGTTGCTGGTAATGTTTTAACGTGTGTTTAAATGGCGTGTTATGATTTGTGTGGTTGTGGTGCTCCAGAGAGACAGCCTGTTATTGTTATTTTATGCTTATCACTGACTAACAAAATAGACACGTATGATTTCCCGTTTTTTGAATTCAGTTGTCAATAAAAAATGAAGTTTTGGTGGTTTGGTGAAAATACGGCTGTTTGGTCGTTTATACACACCGGGTTGCGTCCAAGCGCCATGTCACGTTTTAAGTGTGTTTTTCCAAAACATTGACATTTATTAAACAGTTAGGTTTCATTGTATCCACGTACTTAAAAAGACTTAGTTCATCTTAATCTCTTTGTTGGTGTAAACATTGCCCCCCTCCCTGTCTTCTTCTCTTATGAATTGAATGTTGTTAGGAGCGGAGTCATGTCACTTCATGGAGAAGGCCGTTTTGGTACCGAAACATTGTACTTTTTGATTTTACGTGAATCGGTGCTTGTTTACCGACAAAATTCGTTCGGTGCCTATAAAAGTACAGTTTATAGTTTCTCCTTTCAATTCTGACCGGCTTCAAATTAATGCCTCCTCCTCTTTGCTGTTTAGGTAAATCAACAGGGCATTTATAAAGCATACACTGTAAAGTACTCTGACAAACTTGAAATGCACGCTAGAGGACTTTTATTTAATTTGATTGTAAAGCTCTCTTTTATATATTTGGTAATTGAGTTCAAGGAGAAGATGGAAGCCCTTATAGAAAACTGCACAGCCAATGATTTTTGTGATGCTTTGCAGTAAATAGGGATTACTATTGATTTCATTATTTAACACACTATTTAAAGGTGACTTAGAGACTTACTTGTTTCAACTTTTGCGCCCATTGTGGCTTCATTAAGCCTTAAAGTAAATGTCAACCTGTTTCATTTTAGCAGTCAATTCCCATGCTTCCAACATGCTGTAAACGTGCCTTGATGAATAACACACTCTCTGCAGTGCAGACCAATCATTTCCTTTTATTCAATTAAGTACCTGCAAAAATCAACATAATAAACCCCATCTGAAATGCTTCCAGTGTCCACATTATGAAAGCCAATACACAATAGAACTATCTTTGTATCATTGTAAACGGTTGCTTTTTACCCATTGAATTGCGAGTGTAAATTGCTTTCTGATAAACAGGACAAGATCCAATAAGAACATGATTGCAGTTCGCTCCTGAGGAGGTTAATAAGGTTACTTAGCTGGCTCATATTGATCTCTATGATGGTTTATCGACCATGTTAGATGATTCATTAAAATTTGATAAAATACCATTTTCACCTCCATTGTTACCCAGGTCTGTTAAATTTGGTCTCTTATTTTGGAAATCCATGGAAGGAACAATATGGGAAAAGATTATGAAGGCTGGATGAAATATTCAGGGGACATATTGCATTGCTGTAACGCAGATTTTTGAAGAAAGGCCCTTTTTGGTTTCTGCACAAAATTACGATCAATGGCAATGTCAGGGAAGGCAAGTGAGGCTCTCCTTACCTGTCATAAAATAAAATACAAAAACATGTAATTAAATACATTTGATATCAATATTTGTTCATTGAACTGTATAATAAATGCATTTTTGGTATGATTCCATCCTTTTTAACATCTTCTTAGGAAATTGCTGAATTTACAGATTACAAATCGAATCAGGCCGCACGGTGGGTAGGAGTGGGGAGCATGTTGGCCTCACAGTCAGGAGCTTCAGGATTCGTATCTCTTTTGGGCAACTCTGTGTGGAGTTTGCATGTTCTCCCCGTGCGTGCGTGGGTTTTCTCCGGGTACTCCGGTTTCCTCCCACATTCCAAAAACATGCATGTTAGGTTAATTGGCGACTCTAAATTGTCCATTAGAGTGTGAATGTGAGTGTCAATGGTTGTATGGCTGCCCTGCGATTGACTGGCGACCAGTCCACCCCACCCCACCTCCCGCCCAAAGACAGCTGGGATAGGCTCCAACATACCCGTGGCCCTAATGAGGACAAACGGCATAGAAAATGGATGGATGGATGGAAATCAAATCAGATCAAATACAGGGAAAACTGCTTAGTGCTCAAGCCCCGCCTACATGCCAGAGTGCAAATGGCGCCTGCCAGTTTCTGTTTGTCAGCGCGTCGCCAACAATACAATATAATGTTGCAGAAACATTTTTTATGTTACACCATGATTTTCTACAACCTGTTTAATGCCTTTAATGTCAATAACATAATTGTTCTTGCTAATCAGACAAAATACACAGAAACTGTCAGGCACTTGCAATAAATACCGCTGCATCCTGAAGGGGTGGCAACGTGCGTGAGCTGGAAGGTGCATGTCACTGACATCCTTCCACAGAGGAAAAGCCAGCGTTTTTGTTGGTGGTGATGTTGGAGATTCAGAAGTGGTGTTGGGGGTTCAAAGTTAAGAGTACATAGTAATGACTTTTAGCTTGGTGTGGGTTACCGCAGCAACAATAGCCCAATTCTTTATTACAGATTATTGTGCCTATTGATAGATAATTCAAACCTGCATAAAAGCCTGTTATACTGCCAATAAATTCTTGCATTTGTGTTTCTCACCAAACATTACAGTAACATTTCTGACAACTAGTGACCATGTAGAATGCTACATATTCTCAACATTGAATTTGAATGTGTCTTCTGAATGCTTTATATTTGTATTTGAGTTCATTTAGCCATTTTTATGCTTGAAAATGCTTAATTCAATGTGCAAAATACACATTTCTTCAAATATGCATATATTTTGACTAATAATTGGAGGTTCCTTAACCACTAAACAGCATGATTTATTAATTATTTTTTTCCCTGAAAAAAACGTGATAGAGTGAAATCCCAAAATTGGAATTGCAAAGAGAAGATTGTATGAGCTGACTGCACTAAAATACTGTATACCCAAGTTGCATTGCTGTAGTATTGCTCTGTTGAGATGATATATTTTGGATGCTCTCTTTTAATGTTCTCACTTTTTTGAGATACTGCATGTCACCTTATTTTAGATTTACTGGTCCATTTGGTAAAGCACAGTAAGTAAACCCACAGAGAGTATTGTCTTCTTATCGCTGCATTACACAAACAAACAAAGACATTCAGCCCCATAATCAACTGCATTTCCTTATCTTCTGAAAAAACAACGTCTGCCCACACATTTATAACTCAACTAACATTTCATTTCAACTTCAGACATTGCGTCCCTTTCATACTAAGTAATTTTTTTTGTTGGCGTCCTGAGAGGAAGGCATTTGACGTTTTTATTCTTGACAACTGCTGAAGGAGTGCAGTTCACGTTAATCCTTTAGGGTGAGGAGGAAAAAGGCACTCTGACTAATAGGTAATCTAAAGGATTTCCTCTGAGTAAACGTCACAGCGATGACAATTTATCACCCAAAATGATGCCCAAATCTAACAGAGACTTGGGGATTACCACACTTAGGTAAATAAATTCCATTTCAATCACAAGGAATCAGACGACGTAAGACGGTGTGATGCATGTGTAAGTCGAGGACGACGTGCAGGGGACAGCTGGATGGGTGATCAAAAAGACAGATGGACAAGCATGCAGATGATGCCTGCTCCACACAAAATGACAATGAGTGTACCCTCTGCCAGGGGTTGGTGGGTGGAGGGTCAATAACATTTTATGGATGGGAAATGAACTCCACTCAACAAGCCTTTTGCACGGGACGTAGAAGGGGTGAAAGACGAGATCAGAGATGGACATCAGTGAAAGGAGTGAACGAGTCGTGCAAAGAGAGCGAAGTGGAGGAAAACAAGACAGCAAGAGGGTGACAGAGATCAATAGAGAGAAGTGTGCAGAGTGAGAGAAAACGGGGAAATGAGCGAGGCTGAGGAGATGAAAGGCTGTCTGCTGACTTGTTCCCTAACTGGAGAATTGAAATTGATCTCCAACCTGTGTGTGCGTGTGGCCTGTCAGGACTTGCAAGATTAAAGGGGGCATTGTTGTGTGTTTTTGCATAAACAGTATAAGTGTGTGTGCTGTGCGTCATGCAACTATAGCAGAAAGGTAGAGGCGACTGATTAAAGAAAAAACAGGCCGAGACAAAACAGCATGCACTCTAACTTTTTGTCAGAACCTCTTTTAATAAGGGTCAAATCATTTCACACAGCTATTTCTGCAGGGTCAATTGTTCGATTGAGTTTCATCAACTTAACTGCAGGTCAAACATTTTTAACTCTGGTTGAACTTCACTTCCTCTTGAGCACATCCAAAGGAGAAGGAAAGAACGTGATCTGGGTTGCTATCTGCACGGTGAAATCCACCCCGCTGAGTCTATTTTGCTTCAGCTGTAGCTTGATGGTTCGTGTAAATTTGTCTGTGCCGCATCACGACGATCTCATTATGCAAATAAAATAATTCATGTCGTTGAAAAAAGTGAAAGCACACGTGAGTGTAATCATCATCACTAAATGGTTGTCCAACAAAGTGCAACTGAGGTCAAATGAATAGGAAGCTTGTGTGGATTAAAAACAAACATGCTTTTCCATTTTGAGTGACCATTAGGGGTTCAACGCTACAGGTAACCCATGGTAGGGTCTGCACCTATTTGGGTATTTGGGATACACTTTGTGTATGTTGTTTTTTTCTACTTTACTTAATTCTCAAATAACAATACTGCTATAGCACACAGAAAATGTACAAAATGGGGGCACTTTGATACGTACATATAAGATGTCCAATCCAAATCAATCCAATGTAGGTCTGTGCAGTGTACTATAAGCTACATAATCTTTGTGTTACAGGGGACACAGCAAATTAGTGTAATATCTAATAATATATCTCATTAGAATGAACAAACAACAAGCTGCAGACTGAAAATGACTTCTGGGCCGTACAGAACAATGTACATGTGGAGTGTGCACGCCTGATGCCGCTCACAGAGGTCCAAGAAATGCTCAGGTCAATTTTTGTGTATGCTGAGATACTTGAAAAATTAGAGCGAATGTTGTTTGACCCCTTTCTATTCTCTGTTTCTTTTTATGAAGGTTCTACAATAAGATGCATGCAAACACACACGCACACACACGCATACACACACACATTACAAAATGTATTGAATAACCGTGGTCCATAGGGTCAGACTGTCCCATGGAGAGTGGACTGAATGGTGCATGGTTTACATCCCTAATGGATATCAGTCAATAATTGTAAAAGTGTCTTTGCTCACTCTGGTTTGCTCACTGTGATCACAACTGGCATGGTAATTTCTCCAAAAGCAAAACTGAAGACTCATCATCAGATAAATGGAGCAAAATAAATGTATTTTAGTAATTGATGTACAATTAAATAAATAAAAGCATTGGAGGCTATCAAATGTATAATAATAAGCAGCCATCTTCACACATGGTGTGGGAACAGCAGCCACATTTAACAATGTGAAATAAAGAGCCTCATATAATTTAGTATACTCACACCGTTTTATTCGAACACATCCTCATGCCTGAATGGAAAAGGACCATTTCCAAATACTTACTCATGGACAGAGTATATAACAGCAAAAAGTAAGCAGTATAAATACTTTGACAGGGGAAAACATCCTGGCATGGGAAAAATAAGAAGAGGTTTTGTACAGAAAAGCAGCTCACACGTCAGATCATGTTAAGGTCACAGTTCGGTTCATTTTCAGTGCTGTAAGGTAACAAAATGCTTAAAACTGCGTAACTATTGAGTAAACGGCTGAGACAAGTTCAAATGAAACAAAAGCTGCTATAAGTAAATGCTTATAAATGTTTTTTCTGATTAAAGATTGTTAAGTTTATTTTGAGGCCTCTTCCTGTCATTAGAATCATTCGTTTATTTGTTTTTTTTCGTACAAATGCCTATGTAGCACGTATCTTTTTCTCAAACTGTCCTGAAAAGTTTACTCCTGCATGTCCGCTCTCCTTCACTTGCCTGACAGAATAGATTTCTCATTCAGCTCAGTCATTCACAGTGCAATCACAGGCAATATGCAATTAACAGGGAAAGCCTTCAGTCAATAGCACGTCGTGTGTGCTCATACCCTCAGCTCTTCACCTCAAACAATATGCTTCCACTCCCCACAACACTGCCGTTCCCTTCATTTCCCCCGGCATCCTCTTCTTCTTCATCGAGCACCTCCTGCTCCACGTTAGAAGCCACGTCTTCATGTAAAAAGCTCCTTGGTGCCACTCCTTGCCTCCTTATGTTGACAACATTAAGCACATCTTCCCATCAAGCGCTTACCGCCATCATTACTGCAAACACACACACACACGCACACACACACAAAGGCAAGCACATGAACCTCGCATCCCTTCCCTTCTCATTCCTCCAGCACTTCTCCAAATCAGTTTTCTCTTTTTACTTTGATGTAGCATTCAAATTCGCCATCATTCTCCATCCCTTCAAAAGCCTGTCATTATGAGTAAAGCCAGTTCACACTTTGTCCCTTTTGAGGATCATCTTATCTTGGCTTTTTAGCTCAGGCAGGGACTGTACTTTCTTACTTTTACAGCATACTTTTATAGTGTTTACGTCTCTCTCAAACTTCTTTTAGACACTTTCTGATTCCCACTTTTTCATTTTGGATTTCCTTTTTTAATCACAGCCTTTTCTGGAATGTTTTTCCAATTTGTTCTATTGTTCTGTTAATACAATTTCTTTTCCCTTCAACCTCACAGCGTCTTTCTTTTTTCATTTTCATTGTAGAGTTATCCCATGCCACTTTGCGCTTCAAATTTTGGGGCTTCATTCATTTAGCACTACTCTGGAACCAATGAACCGTGATAAAAGAGGCATTACTGTATAAGCAAACGGTCCTATCTTATTTAGTAAGCTAAACCTGAGTTATCAAATAGCCTTTGAAAGGAATTGTCCCAAAGGCTCCTGGCTCGGTTCATTTAAAGAAAAAGGAAAAATATCTGTCGGACTGAGATGTTATATTCTGCATATACTGTATACCCTTATTCTTACCACTATTGTAACATTACATGTACAAATGATGATGATTACAAAACAATCCCCATCTACAGTATATGTGTATTGTGTGTGTCTGTTAAAACCTGCTCGGCTCAAAGGTGTGGGCCGCCCGAATTCCATACGCAAAATAAATCAAGAATACCTAAACCAGGAGTGCCTAGTACGTCGATCACGAGCTACCGGGCGATGGCAAAGGCAGTTTGGGTTGTTCATAAACGTCGCTTTGTAGCTGTCAGTCAGCTGACATTAAGCTCCAGTCCTGATTCGCTGGTGCTCCCCCGTGGGAAAGTGATGAAAAGTGACAGACATCTGAAGCTACACAGAGAGATGCAACTTTCATGTTTATTATTCTGATTATGGATAAACTAACTCAGAGGTAAGATGCCTATATTTACAAATTTACAAACAAAAGTTATCAATTCATTTGTAGCGTCTAGATATGCAGGAAAAAAGTGGATTGTTTAATGACTTTGCTTTGCGCCCTCCTCTGCATTATAGCAATGCATGTCTTCTATACTTCCACCTGTTAAACTATTATTTCACGATTAACTGGAAAATGCGGTCATTGCTGAAAATGTATTAATGTGTTGCCTTGTCTTTTGCATAATAATTTAATTTTTGGGTATATCTGGAATGTTTGATCGCAAACGCTAATTGGACATAGTACATGAACTGTATGTCTAATGAACACTAAGCAGCTATTTTGACTGACACAGCAACTGAGGAATTATGTGTAACTACCTTTATCGCCACCATGAATTGAATTGTGACTTATTAGAGAACCTTGATTTCCTGCAAACTTTGAGACTGTGCACGTGAAATACTAACGTTACTAACCATAACTAAGCCTTTTTGTCAGTTATACAGTCTCGTTGTCTTTGTCATACACACAAAGTACAGAAGAGTGTAATGTAGTAGAAATTGAATTAGTAGATTGCAATATATTATCTTTTTTTTGCATTTTGGCATTGTACTTTTCTTAAAAGTAATGTGAAGGGAGAACTTTGGATCTTTGAGGCTGACAAAGTACGAGCACCCCAGACCTACAGAGTTCAAAGGTCAAAATGTCTAATCTTTTTCATCAATAAGCCTCAATAATATAATTAATGCTGGTGTCAGTAACGCTGTAATTATAAAAAAATATGGCCAAAAATATGACTCTATTTTCGCTCTACTTTGCCCGCATTCTTGTGGCATGGAGTGCCCAAACAAGGCATCCAGTGACTCAGTCTCTGTGAAGAATGTGGTTCTTTGGGTTGGGACACTATAGACAAATTCCAGCCAGAGAATTGTTTAATAATTTTTACTATGTATGTGTGTGTGGTTTATCTGTTCATAGAACACCAACAGAACAATAAACAACCTTGTGTTTCTGTCTTTTTTGTCCATCCTTAAGCACCCGTGCGCCCTGTGCGGATGAGGCGTTCAAACGCATTGTATATTTCTGAGTTGAACAAACAGAGAGCTCAGACAGTTTGATTTTTAAGTAAAGTACAATCAATTAACTACTGAAAAATTAATATTTTTGTCATAGTTTGCCCCTGCTTGGCACCAATAAAGCAAAATAGAAAGAACAATCTACAAGGTGCAAGAGTAATTCAACAGGAAGCACCAGCTTCAAACCTGATAGTAATTCCTCCCCCCGGCTAATTAGGGATTTTTTTGTCTGATTTAAAATCTGCAGGTGTCTCCAAGGTTGATAAGTCACTATGGACTCATTTTATTGCTGGCTGGAAAAAAAGAAAGCAGAAGAACAGAAGAGAGAGTTGTTTTTATCAAGAAGCCTGAGATGTTCTTTTATTTTTTGTATTGAATCACAGGGGACTTCCTCTCACTACACCTCATCTTCTTCACTTATTTTCTTGTCTTGTTTTTCAACCTTTGCTGGTTAGTTTCTCTTTCAATTCCTCTGCTCCATCGTTACACTGTCAATCACAGCTCATGAACTACAGATGTCTGTTCCATGCCGCGACATGCCAACCCTCAGGAAGTTTTCTCCTAAAATTGTAAAAGTCAGAGTCCACATCATAAAGGATGCAGACCACCGAAAATAAGTGTTACAAGAAAGTTACGCTAAAAAGTAAAACAGTACAGGATATTATACTAATAAGTACAGTATTTGCTTTGACACAATGTAGGCTGCTATGTCTTTGGAAAACATTCAATCACCCGTACAGTACAGGTCAAATGTTTGGACACACCTTCTCATTCACTTGGGGACTCGTTCAAAGTTTTTGCAATTTTCCAGACTGACTGACCTTTATTTCTCAAAATAATGATAGTCACTCGTTTCTCTTTACGTAGCTAATTAGGTCCTGCCATAACATGAATTCTAACAGTGGTCAAATAGGGCTATCGGCTGTGTATCAAACTGACTTGTCCACAACAAAACTAATGGTCCCAAGCCCATTAATGAGACTAGGAAGCAACTAAGTAGCCCTGAAATGAAAACTACTTCACCTCATGACGCTCACTGAGAGAACACCAAGGTTTTACAGCGCTATCAAAAAAGCAAAGGGTGACTACTTTGAGGAATTTCAAATATAAGGAATAATAAATTTGACACTAAGTTAAGTACATAATTCCACATGTGTGCATTCATAGTTGTGAAAAAAAAACACACATGCACAGGGAGAACACGCAAACTCCACACAGAGATGATTCAAACCCAGTTCTTTCAAATTTCCTGACTGCGACTGCCGACATTTATTAACTGAAAGGTAAAGAATAGCAGTCATCCTTCAAAATTTCTGTGTTTCTGTGTGTTGGAGGGCAAATACTGAGCCTAACAAATTTTTTAGACCACCTAAACGTCAGAAAGTAAGTATTCCACCACTATTTTATTTTTTGTGAAACGATACATTTGAAAACTAAATAAGAATAATAATTATTCTTATTATTACATATTATCATTACAAATAAATAAATACATAAAGGGCTTCTATATAGTGGCATATTAAATGTTACAGAAACAAAAAGTCACTACTTCCACCTACAAGACTGGAGAGGAACATTATTTAGCCATAATTTACTTTGACTGTCGTCCAGCTCTGCATTTGTCACATTGTTTCTGGGCTACGACCACTGGATTGTTCGACCTTTGCCTTTGTGTTCCTATTTTGTGTTCTTTCTTTCTTGTTCAGTTGCGTCTGATTTGTCGCTGCTGCTTGACTCTCAGCATTTTCTTTTATCAGAGCAAAGGTTTTGCCACTGGTCTTGACCCTCGACTGGGTTTTATAACAATGAGGAAATATAAGAGAACCACGCAAGACCACCAGCAGTAAGCACTTTCAGTACAAAAAAGCATTTAGCATCAGGAATTGATTAAACCCCAATATTACGCAAGCTAGAGGGAGAGATGCTTGCTCTGTTTCTGCCTTCCCTTGTTACAAGGATCTACTGTATTTTGCCTAAGCCCTGATCGTCCTAAAACACTTCTCATCCTTTTATGTTCCTGAACCCTTTTGTTTGTGTTCTGTTGCCTCCCTTGTCCCTTACACCGTCTCTGCCCTTCTTTCTTTTTTTCATCCAGTCTGACTTTCAGCTCTCAAAGGAGAACAGGTGTGTTCTCTATTAGATCCCAGAGAGACAAACACACACAGAAAATACACTTATATACACTCCACAAAGAAGATAATTCACCTTCAGACGGGTCTTGTGTTTGTGTCAGAGGACATCTCTGGTATAGTCCAGTACAACAAAGTAGTTCGACATTTTCCTGTTTTGAGCTTGAGTCATCTTAAAACGTGTTTTGTCCCCCCAAATCAGCTGAATAAATACATTCTCACCTTGAGACCTGTGCTCATTAAAATGCGCTGGTGTTCTTGACCTGTGGCAACTCAAATTGAGTCAATTAAGTCTCCCGCGCTGAGCCGACTTCAGTCAGATCATCTGTTAGCACAACTCAGGCATTTAAAAACAAGAAACAATTCTACCTATCTGTCTACCTATCATGCATGTCACAAGAGTCAATTTGCTGTCCCCTCGTAATTATTCAATGCACAGCTAATAACACCGTTGGCAATAAAAGTGAGTACACCCCTCATGAAAATGTCAAAGTTTTGTCCAAAATGTCAATATTTAAAGTGGATGGCATTATTTTCTTGGTCTTAGAGTTCACCAGAACATCACAGTTTGCCTCTGGAATCCTCTCCCAGGACTCCATGATGATATCATGGAGATGGTAGATGTTAGACACCTTGCACTCCAACCCTTTTTTTTGCGGATGTCCCAAATATGCTCATTAGGGTTTAGGTTCATCACTTTTAGCAAGGCAGTGGTCATTTTGGACATGTGTTGGGGGTCCTTATCAAGTTACAATATAGTTTACAAAGAGAGGGCATCATGTTCTGCTTCAGTTTCCATATACCACGATACATGTTGGCATTCATGTTCCCCACAGACGAGGCTTCCTTCCATGCTGCAGCTCAATTTCAAGGTTTGGGCAATCTTTTTAGAGCCTGTATAGAACATATTATGCATAGCAACAATTCTCTCTTTTTTTGTTATGTTGCCAGATAGTTCTTTGCCATGAATTGTCATGCTGAACTTCAGTTAGCAGAATGAGAGAGTGTAATAACACCAAATTTAACAGACCGCCACACATTCACACCTAAAACTTTGTAACACAAACATGTCACATGACCCCAGGAAGAAGAAATGCCTTATTTGGCCCAAATTGTACAGTTTAACATAAGGGTGTACTCATTTTTGTTGCCGGCGATTTGGACATTAATGGTTGTATGTTGAGTTGAGGGACAGCAAATTTTCACTGTTATTCAAGCTGTACACTGACTACTTTACATTACATTAAAGTGCTGTTTCTTTAATGTTGTCCCATGAAAATACTGCATATAATACGATATTTGCAGAAATGTGAGGGGTGTACTCATTTTTGTGACATCTTGTAAATATTATGTATAACTTTTTATCCTTACAAAAAATATTAATACATCATAATAAAGTTTAATAAAGTATCTATCTCTCTTTATATTTATCTATTACAACTTTTTTTCTTGTGATATTGTGACCTTCTCACAAGAGTTCGACTTTTTTCTTACTTTACTATCTTTACTTTATTCTTGTAAAATTCTGAGTTTGTTCTTGTAAAATTATGTGTATGGTCTTCTTCATTATATCTGTCTACATCATCATTTTATTCTTGTAAAAACAACTTTTCAAACAACTTTTTCTTGCCAAATTTTGACTTTAGTCATGGAAAGCGGAGTACCCGGAGAAAACCCACACACGCACGAGGAGAACATACAAACTCCACACAGAGATGCCCAACGGAGATTTGAACCCTGAACCTCCTGACTGTGAGGCCAATGTGCTACCCACTCAGTCACCGTGCGACTATTACCAATTTATTCCCATACAATTACATAAAATAATAAATCATTGGATTATATTGTCATAGCTTTTTTATATGTTTGTGTATATGAGTAGGGGCATATTTTTCCTTGAACATAAAAACAACTACTAAAGTATACCAAAAATATATTTTTCAATAAATTGTAATGCATTAGTTTTGTAAAAAAATAAAAATAAAAAAAAGAAATCTGCTAAATTCTCATCATGAATTTGTATAACACTAACCTTTCCATGTAAACCGTGATGGTTTATTTTAAAGAATGTTCTGTCCGGCTCCAAGCTATCTGGCTGATTAACTAAATGTCAATGCCATGACAACCAGTATAATGATGTTATGTAAGCCTACATTATACAGATAATGTATATAAAGGTATGTTCGTTCCAGCTGCTCCAATCTGTGGGTCACTGTGGCTTCTCAGCAGCGTTATTATGCATAGTGTTATGCTGCATAGTGTCGCTAAAAACATCTGTTTGTTTTTTTTAAGTACATTGCTTTGACTTTATTTAGCACAATGAAATGATTATTGGTCAGTTGAGAAAAAAGTCTGAATAATAAAACAATTAACAGTCAGTTGCAGCCGATAATAGGATGGCTTTAGAGGGTTTCATTTTGTCATTCTGAGGTTTGGTTGATGCCAATTTAATCCAAACTTCCAAGGTAATAACAATTCATTTCTACACAGCAACATTTCACTCAGCTCAGCACCTGTATGTAATAAATCATCTAATACAATTTTCATTCAGTTAAAAAGTTTACCTGGTTCACCTTTAAACAATGTGTCTTCCCGTAACAACGATTATCTGTTGAAAAATAGAAATGCAAATAGAAACAAAAGGAAATGGGCAAAGCTCATATGGAAAACTTTCACACTGCGGTATTAATGCCACCAATCTTTTTTCTCATTAAAAAGTCATACAGTTTAGCTCTGTGTGTACTTTCAGTCTTTGCATAATGAGGTCAAAGAGAAAACAAATAGATCTGCAGCGTTATGCAGCATTTTCCCCTCTGCAAAATGCTTTTATTTTCAGCTAATGTCGACGCAAACAAATCACTCGAAGCCATTTGTCCTCCACACTCTGCTGTAAGGTTAGGTTCGCATTGCTCTGCAATAGCAGGGGAACAAAGACTATCCAAACCTATAATGCGGCAATACAACACTGATTAGAAACAGATGAAACAATATTACCTTTACGGACTGCTGAATATCTAAAGTCAATGTTTGATATGTTTGGAGGTAATCATTTTTCATCCATCCATCCATCCATCCATCCATCCATTCATTTTCTTCCACTTATCTGAGGTCGGGCCGCAGGGGCAGCAACCTAAGCAGAGAAGCCCAGAGGTCCCTCAACCCGGCCACTTCTTCCAGCTCTTCCCAGCGGATGCCGAGGCGTTCCCAGGCCAGCTGAGAGACATAGTCTCGCCAACGTGTCCTGGGTCTTCCCCGAGGCTTCCTACCGGTTGGACGTGCCCTGAACACCTTCCCAGAAAGGTGTTCGGGAGGCATCCTAACCAGATGCCCCAGCCACTTCATCTGGCTCCTCTCAATACGGAGGAGTATCGGTTCTACTCCGAGTCTCTCCCGGATGACACTCTTCTCACCCTATCTCTAAGGGAGAGCCCAGCCACCCTGTGGAGAAAACTCATTTTGGCCGCTTGTACCCGCGATCTTGTCTTTTCGGTCACTACCCAAAGCTCATGACCACAGGTGAGGGTAGGAACGTAGATCGACCAGTAAATCGAGAGCTTTGCCTTTTGACTCAGCTCTCTTTTCACCACGACAGACCGGTGCAGAGCCCACATCACTGCAGACGCTGCACCAATCCGCCTGTCCATCTCACGTTCCATTCTTCCATCACTCGTGAACAAGACCCCGAGGTACTTAAACTCCTCCACTTGAGGCAGGACCTCATCCCCGACCCGGAGATGGCACTCCATCCTTTCCCGGGCGAGAACCATGGACTTTGACTTGGAGGTGCTGATTCCCATCCCAGCTGCTTCACACTCAGCTGTGAACCGGTCCAGTGAGAGTTGAAGGTCACTGCTCGATGAAGCCAACAGGACCACATCATCTGCAAAAAGCAGAGATCGAATCCTGCGGCCACCAAACTAAAACCCCTCAAAGCCCTGGCTGCGCCTAGAAATTCTGTCCATGAAAGTAGTGAACAGAACCGGTGACAAAGGGCAGCCCTGGCGGAGTCCAACCCTCACTAGAAACGGGTTTGACTGTTTGCCGGCAATGCGAACCAAACTGACACCGGTCATGCAGGGAAAGAATTGCCTGGATTAGGTGGTCCGATACCCCATATTCCCGGAGCACTCTCCACAGTATTCCCCGGGAAACACGGTCGAATCCCTTCTCCAAGTCCACAAAACACATGTAGACTGGTTGGGCAAACTCCCATGCACCCTCAAGGACCCTGCCGAGAGTATAGAGTTGGTCCACAGTTCCACGACCAGGACAAAAACCACACTGCTCCTCCTGAATTCGAGATTCGACTATCCAGCAGATCCTCCTCTCCAGAACCCCTGAATAGACCTTACCGGGAAGGCCGAGGAGTGTGATCCCACGATAGTTAGAACACACCCTCCGGACCACCACCCCGGTCGGCCAGTCCAGGGGCACCGACCCCGACGTCCACGCAATGCTGCAGAGTTGTGTCAACCAAGACACGCCCACAGCATCCAGGGTCTTCAGGAACTCCGGGCGGATCTCATCCACCCCCGGGGCCTTGCCACCAAGGAGCTTTTTGACCACCTCGGTGACATCAGCCCCAGAGATAGGCGAACCCGACTCTGAGTCCCCAGGCACTGCTTCCATGGTGGAAGGCGTGTCGGTGGGATTGAGGAGGTCTTCAAAGTATTCCCTCCATTGTTCCACAGCATTTCGAGTCGAGTTCAGCAGCACACCGTGCCCACCATACACGGTGTTGACTGTGCACTGCTTCCCCCGCCAGAGGCCGCGGATGGTGGTCCAGAATCTCTTTGAAGCCATCCGGAAGTCGTTTTCCATGGCCTCTCCGAACTCCTCCCATGTCCGGGTTTTTGCCTCAGCGACCGCCAGGGCTGCAGACCGCTTGGCCTTCCGGTACCTGTCAGCTCCCTCCAGAGTCCCATGGGCCAAGACGGCCTGATAGGACTCTTTCTTCAATTTGACGGCATCCCTTACCACTGGTGTCCACCAACGGGTTCTGGGATTACCGCCATGACAAGCACTGACCACCTTACGGCTACAGCTCCGATCGGCCGCCTCGACAATGGAGTCACGAAACATCGCCCACTCGGATTCAATGTCCGCTGCTTCCCTCGGAACATGGTCAAAGCTCTCCCGTAGGTGGGAATTGAAACTCCTTCTGACTGTCAAGATGTTGTCAAGATGTCAAGATGATGTCAAGATGATGTTAAAACATCATTTTAACAGGGTCTGCCAGGCGTTCCCAGCAGACCCTCACAATGCGTTTGGGTCTGCCAGGTCTGACCAGCATCCTCCCCCACCATCTGAACCAACTCACCACCAGGTGGTGATCAGTTAACAGCTCCGCCCCTCTCCTCACCCGAGTGTCCAAAACATGTGGTCGCCAGTCCGACGACACAACCACAAAGTCAATCATCGAACTGCGGCCCGGGGGTTCCTGGTGCCAAGTGCACATGTGGACACCCTTATGCTTGAACATGGTGTTCGTTATAGACAATTCGTGACAAGCACATAAGTCCAATAACAAAACACCACTCGGGTTAAGATCAGGGGGGCCGTTCCTCCCAATCACACCTCTCCAGGTCTCACTGTTGTTGCCAACAGGAGCGTTGAAGTCACCCAGCAGAACAAGGGAATCCCCCGAGGGAGCACTCTCTAGTACTACGGCGGATATTCTGAACTGGTGTTTGGCGCGTAAGCTCAAACAACAGTCAGGACCTGTCCCCTCACCCGAAGGCGTAAGGAAACTACCCTCTCATTTACTGGGTTAAACTCCAAAATTCGGGAGCCACCCCTGCTCGTCGCCTCTCATTGCCGGCAACACCAGAGTGGATTAAAGTCCAGCCCCTCTCGAGAGGACTGGTTCCAGAGCCCTTGCTGTGCGTTGAGGTAAGTCCGACTATATCTAGCCGGAATTTCTCAACCTCACGCACCAGCTCAGGCTCCTTTCCCGCCAGAGAGGTGACATTCCACGTACCGACAACTAGCATCTGTAGCCGAGGATCGGACCGCCATGGCCTCTCCCTCCGGCCGCCACCCAGCTCTCTTTTCACCCGACTACTTTGGCCCCTCCCACGAGTGGTGAGCTCATGGGAGGGGGGGACCCACGTTACCTTTTAGGACTGTGCCCGACCGGGCCCCATGGGTGCAGGCCCGGCCACCCGCCGCCGCGCCTGGCTCCAGACGGGGGCCCCGGTGACCCGCGTCCGGGGGAGGGAAAACGAAGTCCATTGTTATTGTGCATCATTGGGGTCTATTGAGCCACTCTTTGTCTGGTCCTTCCCCTAGGACCTGTTTGTCATGGCTGACCCTACCAGGGGCATGACAGCCCCCGAAAACTTAGCTCCTAGGATCATTGGGACACGCAAACTCCTCCACCACGATAAGGTGGTGACTCAGGGAGGAGCTTTTTCAATAGGACATAATGTATATTGAACTAATCTGTTTCCGGGTCAAACTGGCTCCATCATAAAACCAAGAAGGCAATGTTCAATAAGAATCTGCCATTCCTAACTCTCATACAGGTTTAAAAGAAGTAACCACTGTTACATTAGCCCTTACATCATTGTGTGCTTAAAAGATAAGTCTCTTCTCAATGACTAAACATAGTCAAATTTCGGATTTCAGTAAATTACGTTATTGAAATATACATCATATGATGATTAGATTTTTTGCTGATATGCAGAGGTGTCCTGTGACAAAACACATCATTCTAAATGGGTGCGTTTTGTCTTTGCTATATTTGCATTTTTGATGTGCTTTCCCCTGTACGGTATGCTGTGGCTTTATCATGCAACGACCATGATGACCAGTGGATGGCAGCATTACTACGCTTAGCAAAAGTAAAACTCTCCATGGTGCTGAAAGCTACCTCTCGCTCCCTCCCTCCCTATATCTATCTATCTATCTATCTATCTATCTATCTATCTATCTATCTATCTATCTATCTATCTATCTATCTATCTATCTATCTATCTATCTATCTATCTATCTATCTATCTATCTATCTATCTATCTATCTATCTGTCTATCTATCTGTCTATCTATCTGTTCATTGTCATTCCTGACTTGACTACGACTGTTTTTTTTACAAGGTCTTCCATGAGCAGACATAACATTTTCAATAATAAAAATATATAAGATCAGTAAATAGGCCAATGCACAGAGAGCGCAACCAGCTTGATGGATGATTCACAGTAATGCTGCAAAATATCTCAACCCACACACACACACAGGCTGTGTTATCAAAGTTGAGGTGGTTAACTACTCATAGGAATTGGATGGAAGTTGCCAAGTGGAACAAATACAGTGCGGATTAACATGGTGGCAGATTAACAACAAATCTGTCATGAGATAATAATAATAGAATAAATGGCAAGCTGCTGTGGTGAAGCCTGAAACGTGCAGGCTGAGCATTCAGCAGGCTGTTTTAAAGGCCTGCAGATAAACGAGGATTAGTTCTAAATCAGTGTTGGCATGTTCCAGCAGCATGTGTGTATTGTTATTAATCAAAAAGTGAAACACATTGTTAGCAATAAGGCAAAAGTATACTGTAGATGTGTGAAGCTCCACCGCCACTGTAGGGGAGCTTTTGAGTGAAGAAGTTTGCAAAAATTAACACTACGTATATAAAACTTCCTCACACTGACTGCGCAGTGACTCTGCTGTAGCATAATTCATCTCTTAGCCTTAACGGAGAATGACCTAAAGATGGAGCACATTTATGCCTGTAATTTACACCCGTCAACTGGAAGATTACACCTGCTGTTAGACCCCATAAGATATTGGTTTAGAATGACAATTTGCATTTGCCAGCGCCACCACCTGCGGCTCAGTGGGCTAAGTCTCCACGTCGTGTTCGTAGCATTGTAATCTCGTTAGCGTGATCCTCTCCACATGCCATCAGAAAGGGTGGATCAATACCTGGCTCATGGCCCTGGTGTGGTGTGCGCAATGCTTACCAGGAAAATGCGAGTGGTGTTTATGTGGTAACTGAAGGATGATGACGATGTTGAGCATCATGTACTGTGACCTCAAGTCAAATACGCGGCATTTTGTTTTTATTTGAAGGGGTGTATGATTATTCTTGCACCTTGCCCGCCGTCCTGATGGACTAAACAAAACATTAAATACATCTGCACGAGTGTTGTACCTATCAATGCTCACTGTCAGAGAGGTATTCATTTACTGTAACAATATGTTGCACTAAAGTGGTTGCAGTGGAGTACAACTGCATCATGACAGCTGTTTTGTGTGTTATTTAGCCATAAGATAAGAAACATTACTGAACTATACCACCATTGCAAACACAGTTAAATGACAGTGTGATAATGGTTTGGCCATTCTGACAAGTTTCCTCTTTCCTCATCATAACATATCCATTCCTCCATATCTCCCATTCTTCCTTCCCTTGAGGAACCATCCTTCTTTTTATCGCTCTTCTCAGTCCCTCCTGTCATGTTCTTCTCTCCACACTGTCTCTTTGTATTCTTCCACCTTCCCCTGCTCCTCCACATTATATACCCCATTAGCCTACTGTTTCTCCCCTGTCACCTTTCCCATCTGCACCTTTTCCATCCTTTCTCACTTACGCCTATAATGTTCCTACTTTGCTCTGTTTTATCAGAGGAACATGGTGTGCTTTTATCACTGCATGATTCCTACTGGACTTTCTGAAATGTCTATGTGAGGTGATTATTGAAAGTTGTCAATCAAGGTGGAGGGTTGTCAGGTATGTTGACATCTAGCTTCTCCCATTGAAAGTTTCTGTACAAACATCCTGAAGGGCAATACACACAAGATCTCCCAGTGGAGGGTAGTGCACAAGTCTGTGGCCACAAATAGACATGTGGTGCATTTTGATCGGGCAGTTGGGAGTTGTGTTCTGGGGAATGAGGAAATATTGCAAACTGGCACTGGTCATTTTTGTTAACGCACAAGCATATTTATTCGGTCAACAATTGTACCTGCAGAGGTGCATTGGTGGTGTCCTTTAAGGTACTGCTTATGTACTTTTGGCACTTGGTAACATACTTGGCACACGGCAAGCAGTTGGTGTGCATACACATGGATTTACACTTCAGTGTCTCTGACCAATTTGTGTCTCTTGTATGTATATAAAATATTGTTCTACATCTGGAAGGGGTCTGATTCCAGTTTGAGACTACTGGTCGCCAGTAAACCACAGCACACATATAAATAAACAACCATTCACACTCACACCTTTGGGCAAATTAGAGTCTTCAACAAACAAGGAAGAGGGACTACCCTACATAAGTGTGGGTAGAACATGCAAACTCGACAAAAAGAAACAGGCACGGCAAGATCACCTGAGAGATGGGTCTTCATTCGCTTGCCATCTGAGTAAGGCAAGTGTGAACACCAACTGGAAAAAAGTTCCTGCCATTGTGTAGTAATAGTTATTCTGAATTGCAGAGTAACTATAAACACTGTTATTCAGGTAAGGAACTTTACTAATAATCAACCCTTTGACTGGCACGTTCCTAAAAGGAGACGCTGTAAACCAGTGATGTCCAAAGTGTGGCCCCGGGGCCCTGAGCTTGTTCTTTGTTCTTTCTAATGAGATATATTATTAGATATTACACTCATTTGCTCTGTCCCCTATAACACAAAGCTCATATTGCTTACAGTACAATATCCTGACCTACATTGGATTGGTTTTAGCATCTTGAATGTGCACTTCAGAGTGCAACGCCACATCCTTCAGTCTCTCTGTTGGCTATGTCAATATTTTTATGCTTTATTTGAGAATTGTACTGATTAGAGACTTACCTGCCAGTAGATTTCAATTTTATTTCACTGCTTCATTTAAAAATAATTGAATAATAATAAATAATAGAGACTGTTTTGGGAGGGAAAAAATGTTCTTTCTACATGCAACAAAACGAGTGAAACCGTAGCCCAAATTCGGTAGGGCCTGTACTGTGGGTTACCTGTACCATTACGCCAAGCATCTATTTTTCACTTTTGGTCCCGACTGGAGTACCAGGCTACAATTCTGAGGGCACCCTTACAAAACGACAGCGCCACCTACTGACCTGGCATGCGTGTTGCTGCATTGTCAGCAGTTTTTTTAGCGTCGCGCTGTTCTTTGCAAGAACGTTTTGAAAAACACACAAAGAAATGTCCTCCTAACGTATCATTGGTGTGAAAGGGGATTCGGGTTTTCTTTCGCTTGTCACCTTCATGTGTCATCAAAGTCATCAAAACCGGAGAGCAATAAAGTCTGTTCCAGGCCTCTCTCTCTCCTCCCTCCCTTCCTCTTTCTCCCTCCACCTCTCTCTCTCTCTCCTGCCTTTTAGTCGCCGCTGCTCAGAGGGCTGCGAGGACCTAGCGAGCATCATCTCTCTCCTCACCTTCACCGAGTCGCTCCATCCTCCCTGCTCCTCCTCTGCTATGACATCTACGAGCAGTGGCGCGCTGCATCTCCCGCCGCCCGCCCGACACCGCTCCTCCGTCATGGACACGTGCGCGTGGAATATCCGCGATTGATCCTCGCGTGGCGTCCTTTTTTTTGGCTTTAGTGTTTTGTTGCAGTCATTGAAAAGATATAAGAACCAAGGAAGAAAAAGGAGGAGGGGGCGGCTGTCATCCTCTACCCCCCTCCGCTCCCTCCAGCCAAGCAGAGCGGCAAGGTGGGGGGGATTTGCTTGGATTTATTAAACAGCAACATGATGGATTTGGGGAGGTCGATGATGATGATGATGAAGAGGAGGAGGCTGACCGGCAGGAAAATGGCCAGACTAAGACGGGACCTCTGGCTTGCCCTCCTGACGGGGCTCCTTGTCGGGGATTTTTCCTCCTCTAGGGGTGAGTTTAGAAGTGTGTGCGTGTGTGTGTGTGTGTGTGTGTGTGCGCGCACGCAGCAGCGAGGTCGTGCCTAACTTGAGGTGTGTGTGCAAGTGAGTGCGTAGTTTGAACCAAAAAGAACCGTAGCGTGCGCGCAGTGCCCAACTCGCAGCCATCATCCCCTTTTTGGGGGACCACATTCTCCTCAAATCTAGCAAAGTAGTTCAACAATAAAACATTGATGACTTCAGTCAGGCTGCCGTTACCACACATTCGCAGGAAGAGGACATCTGTCTAATTAAAACATTGTGGGGGTGGGGAAATAGCACATACTCATTCAAACTTAACGGAGTTTTCCGGGGTTGCCGCGAAGATGCTTCTGGGAGGGCACCTTGTGTCAGCAGGCCTGCAGTGTTGATGCTGCTGCTGCTGGTGGGAAGTTGGTGACCAACAAGGATGCATGCAGCTGAGAGGAAGGAGAGTGTTCTCCTTTTTTGGTGCAGCAAGCTGAGTTGTGTTTGTCAATGGCTTCTCTGTGTCACGCTTCTGTAGCCCTTCCACTCCTGTCGTCATGCCTGTTACTGTCACCCCTCTTGCTCTCCTTCTTTCTCTCTCTCTCTCACACCCACGCACACACACACACGCACACACACACGGGCACCAACTTGTCAGAATAAGCTGCTTCTCTTGCTGCATTGACTTTATGTTGTAGGTTGTGTGTTCTCCCTGACATGCTTGCACCTGCAAAATGTAGAAGTATAAGGGCTTTAATGAGATCAATCATTATATATGAGAGGTGGCTGCAAAGAAAGGAATGTGCAAATGTTCAAAGGGCAAAACGAAAACTAAAAATGCAAGTTTAGAGGTAATGAATTTCATTTCCAACAAGCTTCTCTTGCATGTGTATGCAAATTAACAAAGTGATGCGACTTGTTACATCTCCTGACTTGTCCTTAAGAGAACTATGGTGGCCCTTAAGTGTGGAAAAAGATGGCATGTACATGTCCAGGGTTCAGAGAGAATCAGGGAGAATTGACGGCACATAAAAGTTGGGCATTTTGATGGTGCATTTAAGCCGTTTAGGAATTAATAACGTCTGCCATCCATTCATCTATCCATGATTCATCTTCAATCTTTGCTCGCATGTTTTTCTGCACATTGTACTGTATTACCCTTGCTGCTTATCAGCTATTCCATCTACATTTTTTCATTAAAAACCTCATGATAAGCCTGTCAGAAAATTGCTTCCGGCATAACCAATAAAATGTTTCAATCTAGCTGTGCAGACACTCTTAGTTATTTAAGTTACACACACAGGGATGGAGTTAAAATAAATTAAAAAAGAAACAGGCATCTGGAAAGACAGACGCGGTGATGGCAATAATTTATTTTGTCCGTCCTCAAACCCCAGATGGTGGACAGCCTTTTAAATGTGGATGATGATGATGATGCACTTCAAATTCCAAGACACAACTAATTATTGATTGTCTGGAAATGTCACTTAAAATGTTATGAAAAGTCAAGAAACTTGAGCCGTGGAAAACAATTCTGCAGGAGTATCAATATCAGTATCAATATAAATCAAGATATCATTATAATAGTGATTATATTAGTATCATGCTGCCAGTTGTCTTCATTGACTGGAAAAACAACGGAAATGTATGATGGGGGATTTGTACATCTAATATGTACATATATCTGTCTCTGTAATACTAACAGTGTAAATGCTCCAATTAACGGCTGTATTGAATTAATATAATCACCTGTGCATTTACAGTAATTTGTCACTTATTTGTCACAAAATATTAGTCATGCCCTTTTTGGTGTGGAGAAATAAAAATTGTGTCAATGAACTTTAGTAGTTGTTACTCCCTGATGTCTATTTGTCTCCTATGACCTGATTTTTTTGTGTTTGGTGTGTCAACAAATGCTCCTCACGGTAGTGTGGTGGCCAATGAGGAAGTGTTGTTCCAAGATGTGTTTGCGAGTTGGAGATACATGTATGATGTGGGACACTGGGCACTACTGTTGATGTGTTAAGGTAGGGCTAAATAAAAGAAATGTGCAGTATGTGTCAGTCCTGTCATGGTGGCATGCGTTTTGTTCATGTACTCCATCTTACTCCCACTGTCCAAAAACATGCACGTTAGGTTAACTGGAGACTCCAAATGAGTGTGAACAGATGTTTGTCTGTACAGTATTTGCCCTGTGATTGGCTGGCGAACAGTCCAGGGTATACCGCCTTTCACCCGAAGTCAGCTGGGATAGGCTCCAGCTCAGCCGTGACCCTGACAAGGATAAGAAATCAACATGGATGGAAGTTTCAGCTAGTACCTTCCCTCTATGGACTAACTATACATGCTTCAAAATATGTATTTGCATGGTCATTTAGACCAACAATTTCAACACACACACACCGGGCGACAATTAGCAGACACCGAGTCAATGCCAAACAACAAGACATTGCACGTTGTCTGTCCCTTGTGTGTAGCTCACACTAGCATACTACATAATGTCACACACGGAAACACTCTGTTCCTGTGGATGAGAAGACATGTAATGTGACCTCCAAATAAATGGAGGTTACATTGCAGAAAACATGGAGAATGCATAAAAGTATGACTGTTTTAAGGAAAGGTCGTGGTTGCTCGGGGTTGCTCTAGGGTGGCGGTTCACAAAACTTTTACAGTCGCGTACCTCTTCAGACATTTGAGGTGAAGCCAAGTACCGCTTACTCCTGCACACTTATACAAAAATGAACCTTTTTGTAGGGATGTCCGATAATATCAGCCCACCGTTAGTATCGCCTCGATATTGGCACAAAAATGTAATATTGGTCAATGTCGCTGTCATGGTCTTTCCTTATAACTAAAACCATGAATAAAAAATGCTGTTTATAGGCCTATAGGATCATGTATTTTCCGATGACCTCATCAAAACGTTTCTCAGGCGTGTTAACATCCATGGGTGTCTAGTAACAAGCTTGCTCTGTCCTTCCTTCCATCCATGTTTTATGCCGTTTATACACACTTCGGTCACGGGTGCTTGCTGGCTCTTGACTAGTGTTACGTCACGGGAATCTCCTTCGGATATTACACTTGCGATTTGCAATGACTGCAAAGCATTGGTTATGCGAGGTGAAACCAAGACTGCTTCCTTCAATACTTACAATTCACAGGGCTAAAGCCATCAATCGGAAAATCATGGAGCATATCACACAGGATAGACAGGATTCACCAAAACTTGCTGGATTCACCATTTGTGGAGTTCCCCGAGCCACGCGTTGATATGTTACTTTGTTATTGTACTATTATAATTATTATATGTAAAACAATATTATAATATTATAATATAATGTAAAAATATAATATTATATATTATAATAATATTATACGTAAAATAATATTATATGTTTTATGGCTGTAAAACCCTCATCATACACTTTATATTATTTATAATTTTATTTATTTATTATTTATATTACGTTTCTCAGACAGACATTAACATTTTCTCACGTTTATCTCTTCTTTAAATGCTCTTTAAGTCTGGTAGATTGTAAAAAATAAGTGTCATGTTTTGGCTTGCGGCGTGGTGGCTCCACCCCAGGGATGCGGAGAGAGAGAACCTGAGTGCAGTTAAAAGTCATTATTATTATTAAATTTTGCTATGCTGTGGCAGAATCCACAACTGAACACTAACAACAACAACCAACAATGTTTCAAGACCAAATGGCGACTTCTACAGTACCTTTCTTCTGCATGTCCATAAGTCCAACTTTTTGTGCGATGGTTAGCGTCCTTCCTTACCATTCGGGTGCGGCCGCAGGTATTTTTAAGGGTGGAGAACGTTTGGTCGACATCGTGGGTGTTGTCAGGGATTAAACTTGCAAACGTACAGCACTTCAGAATCACACCAATAGCGATTGGACATTTATGTAAATTTGGCAAATCGAACGCATTCTGTACTGCACAGGAAGGCACTGTGGAGATTGACAATGGTCTAAAGTCCCGTAGCCAATCAGGACGCAGAACACAATGCACGAGTTCTCTATTAGCCATTTAGGACGCAGACACAACACATGTTTTTTTATTTAGCCAATCAAGACGCAGATACAACATGTGGGTTCTCTTTGAGTCAATCAGGATTCAGAACACAATGGACAATAATGCCTGTAAAATAAATAAATAAATAAAAAAGCACCAAATATTTTGCGAAATAGCGAGTTTGCGAAAGTTGAACCACGATGTCGAGAGTGTACACCCTGCACTGCATTCTGCTGCACACGTAATTGAGTGTTAGGCGCTAAATGTTTTTAATTTTTATTCATGCAACCCCAATCACAATTGACGTACCCTCAGGGCATTGCTTCTGAAATAGCGCGGCGGGGCCCCCCAAGGGATGGTTGTAAAGCCTCAGCGAGAGTCTGGGAGTACTTTCAATGTTAATGCAGACCTGCCAACAAGTACAAATTCATCATACACAACAAGCAGTGTGACTTTAGAATATGCTTAAATGCTTCACAGCTCTCCATTTGTTGCATTATCCTGGTACAGTACAGACAAATAAATGGATATTACCAGTTTCTCAATAGTATTTCAAATTGGGGGGAGCTCGAAAACATTTCTGTCTCAAAAATAATTGAGAATCACTCCCTGTGGGGTACGCATACCCCAGTTTGGAAGCCTAGGCTTTAGGGTGTAAGTGTGAATATGGAATGCTGCCTCACTAGACGTTTCTTAGCATAACCAATTAATAATAAATCACAATATTTAAACTTAACTTTATGCAGACAGCATCTTTCATGTAAGAATTACATTTCATTAGGTGTTTCAGACATCCGTATAAGAAATCAAATGTACATAAACCAGCCTGGGCATAATATAAAACATTATATCAATAGCACTGCATGCATTAAATAAAGAAATGGTTTTCAGCAATGGACATATTTTCCAGTAAATCAAGAAATAATTGTTTCACAAACAACAGTGGAGAAAACACACATTTCTATAGTGGAGGACGCAAACTACAGCCATCAAACAACATACTTTATTTTCTCTACATAAGCCGCTACAAGTGAACGAATATCTTTTGTTACAAATACAGTATAGGCATTGTACCCCTGAGTTAGTTTAGCTCAAATCTGAATAATGAAGAATAAAATTGGATTTCCCGTGTGTCGTCTATTGACCACTTAAATTTTTCCACGGAGGAGCCACAGCAAATCAGGAGGAAAGCTTAATGTCAGATGACTGATGAGTCTTTGCCACGGGGGGTGCAACAGCAAATCAGGAGGAGCGCTTCACGTCAGCTGACTGATGTCATATGACATCTACAAATTAACGGCTCATGACGTGGAGGACACAAGCAGTCAACGTAATTGGACACCCCTGATTTAGGGACATATATTGCTGGTGGAACATCATTAAAAGGTCAGTTTAGCATAATTTGCAGAGGTATGGGGATTAGCCCAACCTCTAACTGATTACAAGGTAGGTCTCAAATACCACTGATATAAAACAAGTGAACAGTAACCACATCTCAAATGTAGTGTATGTAGGACATGGAGATTGTGATGGCAAAGGCCTCTCTGAGACATATTGCTGCTTCATTCTGGCTTTCAAATGAGATAGTGCTCTGTCAGAAGTTTTAAAAGAGCCATGGCCTACATACAGTAGATTATAATGTAGGAAGAGATGGTGGAAGAGGGCGAGTGTGTGTGTGTGAGAGAAGACAAAGAGAGCGAGAAGAAGTAGGGGATGTTGGGAGCAGAGGGACAGACACAGTGACGGAAAAAAATGAAAATGTATTCCTCAGCAGACACGATTAATCACAAAGGACTTTTCCATCTTGCGCTGCTCGGCTAGTAATGCCTGGAATTTAGTAATGACATCATAACCCTGTCCATTCGGACTTTATACCTCAGATTTGTTGGGAGATCTGCCGAGGTGACCTGAAGAAGGCTGAACTGATGGGGCCTTTGTCACATCTGTTGATCAATTCATCAATGGTTAATGTGTGCAGTCAATGCTTAATTAGTAGCAAGTTGATTTTCTTGTGTATCTGACAAGGATAACAAATGGAATTCTGGAGCACACGTATTTCATATGACATTGTAGAAAACTGTTTAATTGTTTATTGTGTTGTGTATTGTTTAATTTGACATTTTTGAATGAAACTGCAATTTTCAAACTTTCCTGGGAGAGTAAAATGTGTCTTGAGGTGTATAGTGTGGTCAGTTGACATCATCAAGATACTTTATGGGCATTCCTATGTTCTATTTAGCGAAAAAATATTCAAATTACGAAAATGAAAATTAGAAGTGCCGCCCAGATTTTTTAATGTACTGCACCGCCATACAAGCTTTCCTCCCCTAGGGCAGTAGTGTACCAAAGTAATGGATGCCAACCCTTGTAAAACCGAAGAAGAAGAAGAAGCGACCTCCCATTGGTTGTCTCGGTTATCTCCTATCGTCCTTTTCATCTTAGAATGGTGCTACGTCACGCCGTCCCTTTTTTTCAGTGTACTGAAAAGCTCCCGACCATTGTAATTAATTAAACTGATTATTTATTATTATTTTTATTTTTTTCATTGTTTTTTAACATTCATGCACATGTAAATAATTATGTTATCATTAATAAACATATTTATTTCGGATGAGTACAATATTTACACTTTATTTTGACGGGGCTCGAACGGGTTATGCCATTTATATGGTAAAACTTGTCTCGTAAGACGAAAATTCCAAGACACATAATTTATATCTTGAGGTTCAGCTGTTCTGCCAACAAAAGTTTGTTGGCAGAAAATTGCAATGAAGGCTTGTCTTTCCACCCACGTTCATAAAATCATGTGATTTGTACACGGCCGTGTGAAATAATGTGACACACCCCTTCAGCATCATCCCAATAAAATGGGCCCAGAATGTATCTCTGGTAAACTGTAAAAAGGAAGCACACATGAAGACCCTAAAAGTTGTCGCAGTAGCTTCTCTTTTAATTCCTGCCTTTTTTGACACAACAGTTTGTTGCTGTTTCTCTGTAGCTTTTGGTGCAGACGCCTCGCTGTGGTGGGAGCTGAGGGTTATTTCATAACACAGGATTACTCAGCCAGCTCTAAAAATAAGCATGAAATGAACCTCTCGACTAGTGTTCATAATGAAAGATTGCTCGGTGTGGCAACAAGATATCCATGAAAACTAATATCCAAATTCAATTTGACAAATTGTTCCAGAAAATCAACAGCTATGGTATATTTGACCAATTCCAATAAAGTAGGCACCATCATTTCCACTGCAGTTTTCATGGCTTCAATACTTTTTGCAATACTACTGTAGTTTGGCATTATGGAGTTATATAGGAATATGTGCAGTATTTCACTGGTCCGCATACAAATATAATGAATGTTTTGCATATGTGCTTTATTCACGTCAAGTCCGCTTTAGCTTGGTGCATATTTTACAAGACTTACCCTCCCGTAGCTCCCCATCTGTACGGTGTAGAGTTGAACAAATACCACACATTACCTTCACTTGATGCCTGTGCTTTAAAGTGATTAATTAACATGCTCGGAGAAAAACAAATAACTAATGCTTAGCATTTAGAAGGGCACTCAGACAGTTAAGACTTCCGCTAAGGCTGCAATCTACCATCCGAATAACTAAACGGTAAACATTTATCCACTTTTGGAAATGTGGTTAAACAGAAGTGGAACAAAGTAGCACCCATTTTTGTGTATTTTCCTTCAATTGGTACAGTATTTTAAGTATGAAATTCACATGTATTGATCAGAAGTTGCTATATTTATTGTTTACTTAAAAACTATCTTCAGAACAGCCTCAAAATTTAGATTCAAATTGTGGGGGTGTATAAGTGATGTCTAAGATTATATTTTATTATTGATCTGTGTGATGTTGATGATTCATGCAAACATACACTGATTAAAAGAGAAAAATAATTTGTCAGCCTTGTTCACTGTATTTTTCAGTGTTCAGTGCTATGAGCAAAGTTTTCCAACTGACTTTATATTACCAGTCTAATTACAAGCAAGCAGATGTAAAAAAAAAAAAAAGCAGAGACTGACGCAACACGCGCTGATTACAGCTCTGTCTTGTCAAATGCACTGTGTACATTATGAAACAAGTTTACCAAGTAACTTTAGATACAAGCTGAACTGTGGAAAACCTCAAACCCAAAACACTTTGGAGTGGAGACAGTGACCAACACGGCGTGAGCCGTTTTCAACTTTGTCCTGTCAAATTCAAACAAGTTTACCCACTAACTTGCAATGTCATACAATAGAGAGATAAAACAGAGAACGTAATCCGGAGTCAGGCCAAGCAAGCAGAGTCACTGTCTCTATTGTGTCTGTCTGTGAAAGAGTGAGCGTTCTGTCTAGAGAGGAGAGTCACTGTGTGTCCAACACCTTCTTCTGAACACGTTAATTTTGCTTAAGGGTTTTTTTGGTAAAGGTTAATGAAACGGTGTGTATTCTCACCTAAATGTAATGGCAGCATTCTAACCACGGGTATTTTAAATGCGTGCTGTTTAAGGTGTAACATTAGCTTGCAAATGAATGCACTAATTGTCAATGAGGTCAGACGTTTTAAAAGATACCCTTCTCGCTGTGTTGCTGTCCCGCTGTGTAACATGTCCTCGGGCGGCGTAGCGAAATAACAGAGATAAAAGTAATTTACTCATCAAGCAGTTACTCATCAAGAAATGCGAGCACTGGGGTCAGCTGCTAGGATGTGATAGGGAGTCAGCGTTTTGTCCCAGAGACACTTCAGATCCATTGTGCATGTAGGCACTGTGTGAGGCTGTATCGTGCCTGCAGCTTTAAATGTGAGCTGGCCGCAGTTTAACATGAAGGCTGTTGTGTGTGTTAATGAAGCACTTTTGCTACTTTAGCTCTTTCTTCGCCTCTTTGTTAGTGTGGCATTTTATGTAAGCTGTTGGGTAATGGCTGGCTAGCGGGCTAACATTAAGCAGGCTAATATGTCTGTTAATGTCACATTAGTGTTATTTCAGCTTTCTCTGCACTTAGTCGCACGGTTTCAGGGCATACTGTGTGTGCGTGAGACCCTGTTGCAGCACACCTAGGCTGTGTGCGCGTGTCTCCACATATGGAGTTTTATTTCCATTTCAAAGCAATGAGTCCGCAGCAGCAGAAGCTGCTTTCATCCATTAATGTGATTTTAGAAAGAAAGCGAGACTGTGAAACATACAGACAGAAATACATGCAGCTACAGTAATTATTACACTCCAGGTTGGCAGGGGATTTCGAACTATTGTGTCTTGTATCTTGGCGGCCCTCCGTCATCGACAAACATCTCCCATCATCCAAGCCCTCCCCACCGTTGACTCAACCTTTTTTTAAATTCCATTTCCATGCACTTCGCTTACCTGAATTGTCCAGTATTTTAGTGCTGCTGTCTCTCACATGATCTGCTTCACTAGACTGCAAAATGTGTTGTTAGTCTTCTTTGTAAGAAAAGGTGAAACTTAGACAGCAGATGAATCACTAAAGGGACAGGCAGTGTCAGTGTTTGTCTCGGCCTTCAAAGGGAAAGTGGTCAGGGTCAGGATTGCATCTCTGTGTGTGTGTGCGCGTGTGTTTGTTGGCAGGGAATAGTTATACAATTGCTTGATGCTCGAGTGCTCTTTTGTGTGTATGAACACCATGCGTGAGCTCTAAGCACGTTTTCTGCTTGGAGTGCATCCATGCAAGATGTGGCTGCACAAGTTGTGCGTCATGTTAATGTAGTGCTACAAGTTGAATGCGAATGTTGAGTACGAATTTGTTTATGTGTGTGTTTCAGCTTCCACGCATGAATACGTGTGCAGAGAAATTTGTTTCCATGTATTGATACAAGGAGTCCATTCCAGACTCCACACCAGCAGCTCTGAATTCAGCATGCACAGCCCAGGTGATCACAACAAAAATAAATAAACATAATAAATTTAACAAACAAACAAAAAAAGACTCGAAAATAAAATGGATAGTTTCTTTCAGCTAAAACTACACTTAAATACAAATCACAATCATAACCAAAAACAGAAATATACCTAGTCCAATAAAACACACACACACACACACACACAATACGTACAAACACACAGTCTTCTTTCACTCAGTTATATGGCTCAGGACTTGTGACATGTACGTGTACGTTCTCCCAGGATTTACGACATTTGCCGAAATGTTGTCTTTTCAGTTGTATTGGAAGGTTGCATTTGTATTGCAATGCAACGAGTGACACTTTCTGTGACTGCAAACCATTTTGTGCCATTTTGTTTCGTTTATATTCACTTTGTCGACCAAACGCCCCATTAAACGTTGCCTGCCGCGTGTCCACATTGGGTATGTGGCATTCGGCTTAGAAACCATTGTTTTTGTGCTTTCATTCATATTCGCGTTTGCCTGCTAAATTGCTGGAAGCACTCCTGTCTGTGTATCCGCTCACTAGTAGCCCCACCGCCAGTTACTGGGACAAAGAGACAAATTTATCGATTATTGTGACAGGCCTAGTGATGATTAACGCACCAAGTCACTCATTATCTTACATTAATGAAATTATACACCAGATGTATAAAGAAGAATCCAACTTCAAAAAATGATTAATTAATGATTGTTGTTTTGAAGTTGACTTTGGCATATTATAAGTCTATATTCTACTCACAGCTACAGCTGTGGCGCTTCTCTGTCCTTCCTGTCTTGTGCTAAAAGTTGCCATCATCATATGGGCGTAACACTAATACACCTACCTACTGCAAAATGGGAAACAGACCTACTCGGTAATTTGGATCAAGACACATGGATACAAATATGTTCAAATACATTTAAAATGACGAAAAACTTAAATCTACAGCTAATTCAGTTCAAAATTATTCGTAGGACTCATTACACAGGACAAAGGATGTTCACAAAGTCAAATATCTGCTCACAGTGCACAAATAACTCTGTTGATAACTATATGCATGCTGTGTGGTATTGTGCACCTGTCCAAAGGTTTTGGCTTCAGGTATGTGAGGAGCTGTCCACTTGGACCAAATGAAATATTCCAGCACACCCCACATTGTGTTTACTTGGCCATTTGGGTGGCATCAATATCGATAATAACACCTCACGTATGGTCCTTACTGCGTTATGCATCGCAAAGAAAACTATTCTCATGAATTGGAAAACAAAAGCCAATCTAAGTATGAACCAATTTAGGAACCTTTTATTAGATTATGAGACAATGTCTAGCTCTTTAAACAATCAATTGGACCAATCTCATTCACTCTGGTCCCCGGTGATTAGGTCTTTCACTTCACTCTGAGAGTTGGGCGGCTAGCGGAGGTGCCAGGGGCATACGGGCCGCTGGTGGTGCCTTGGGGAGGGGGGCTGGGCTGCGCTGCTCTGCGGGGGACTGGTGTTTATCTCTATCGAAGCTGGGGTAGGTCTGGTGCTGAGGCGACCGGTTGGTGGTGGGGCGGGGGTCCGCGGGGTGGGTCCTGGGTCGTGGCCGTTGGGCCCCGGATCGGGTGGCTGGGCTGGCTGGGTGTGGGTGGGGTGGCGCTCCTGGGCCCTGGGTTCCGGGGACTGCCTCTACCCGGATGTGGGAGTGGGGGCGTATCTGACCCCCGGGGGAATCTAGGTTAGCCCGGACTTACTGCTGCGGGGGTGGATGGGTACGCGTCCCGGTGCCGGATTTGTGCCTGGAAGGACCTGGGTTGGGGAAGTGTGCATGGGGTTAGGCGGGTGTGGGTTTGTGTGCGCGAGTGGTGGTGTGTGTATGTCAGTGTGTGTTTTTGTGTACGTTGGGTGCAGGAGATTTAACAATGGTGTGGGCACTGGGGGCAGTGGTGGGGGGTGAGGTGTCTGACTGTGCCTGGAGGGTTGCTGCCTCTCCGAGTGGTGGGGTGGGTTTCCCGGGTTCCTCTCGGATATGGGGAGGACATGGCAGTGGTGTTCGGGGGTGCGGGCCGCCATGATCTCCTACAGCGGCGTGCCTGTGGGTTTTAAGTGTGACATCCGGGAGAGGCTGCTCCCGTACTGCAGTTGCTGGGCGTCCGGTCCGGGGGGGGTCTATGAATGACCTTGCCTCGTGCCGGCCCCTGCCCCTCTTTGGGGTGCCTGCTGGGGGGCCGGGCTCCGGCGTCTTCCTAGTCGGACCCTCGCTTTTGGGTTGGAGGGTTGTTTGGGATGCATGGCTGTGTTCACCACGAACATCTCCTCATTCTCTGTTTCACTTTGATGCAGTCATCCTGTCACTGCAGAGTAATGTCGATTTAATGTAGATTTGTTGCACGTGTCATCTGGATGGTCATTGTTCAAGAGTTTCTGTTTTTCTCATTGTTTTTCTTTCATGTTTATTAGTATTAGTATGTATGTATGTATGTGTATCTATATATATGCACACTGTATGTGTGCGTATGTATGTACTGCATGGCAATGTGTATGGGCACAGTATGTGTATGTTTGTGTGTACGTTTATGTACATATATATATGAGTATGTATTTATTATTATTATTATTTATTTATTATTATTATTATTTCTTTTTTTTCCTGCATTTTTGCTCATTTTGCTCTGTGACTGTTTTGGTTGTTGCTGAAATTGTGATTATCATGATTGTTTATAATATGGTTGAAATATGTTTGTGAGGTTCTTCTGCACCTTTTCTTACATCCCTTTTCAGGTCAGGTCCGGCATTGAAATTAAGTTCAACAAAATTCATAATAAATGCAGTCAAATGTCAAGGGAGACTCATTTGGATTATGAAGTTTCCCTTGGCAAAGCAATTTTGCTCAGTACTTAAAGGCAGCTTGACTCCCATTCAGCTGTTATGATGCTGGAAAAGACCAAAAAAAAGTTGCCATCACTTCTCTTGTAATCAAACATGTTTACTTTATCTATCCCAGAAGTAAACACCATGAAACAGGTTATGGAAATGTGTGCAACAGTTGACAGCTGGTGGCACCGCACAGTCATTTGAATGGAGAGAAAATAATGAAAATAGTGATTATGAGGTCTGACTTTTTCATGAAAAAAGTTTATTGATGCAAATGTTTTACTCTTTTCAATAAAGGCTGTTTTGAAAAGCTGGAACTGCTTTTCTCAACACAAAAAGTGCCGGGAAGTCACTGTTGATGCACTACACTGCTGATGGGGATGTCAACTTCATATAAAAAAGAGAAGGCTGGAACCTATCCCAGCTAAGAACACGCACACACACACATCCAAAAATGTCAAAGTACATGACTGGAGACAAAGGGGACATCTAGTTACCCAATATGAAAGAAATAATGAAAAAGCAGTACTCTAAAATAATGAAAAGTATTTTAAAATTATGATCATGATTTTGGTTGATAGTATGAAATGATTGTGGATGCTTGAGTTTGAAGTTTTGGCTCAACCATGACACTATGGGCATAATAATGTATTCATAAATAGATAGAGTTTAGTCAATACCATCAGGTTGATTGGTTTGGTCATTAAAACCAACTGAGGCACAATGGAGTGCACTACTGCGCTACAACCAGCAGAGGCGCTGTTGATTCAGTCTAAATAAGTTTGAAGTTTAAAGAGAGCCAAGTTAGTATGGGATGTAGAGCTACAACCCCTCTTCCATGCAACATCATTCTTTTTACAATTTAGTTCATTCATATTTCCCCCCATAGTCTATACGTCGAGTTAAGTTAATTCCACACTCACTCACACTGGCTTGTATGTGTTTATTTAAAACAAGTGTTTATTGTTGGAGGTGTAATGTGGCCATTTCAATGCACGCCTTGCATTAGTGGGTATATTGTGTGTGTGTGTGCATGTGTGTGTACTGTACATCTCTCTGTGAATGTATAAGCCACAGGCTATCATTGTTCTAGTAGCTTCGTTCATACACTATCCATTTTTAATGCTCGGTAATGGTCGCTAGCAGTCTTGCACCGACAATGTGAGGACACAGCAGAAAAACAAAAAAACAAAAACATCTTGCGGGAAACTAATCTAGTAGCATTATGGGATGAGAGACAGGGGAAGCAGAAGGATATTAAGAGATGTTAGATTGTGAAAACTAACATCTTAGCACCTTTGCTGAAAAGGTCCTGTGGTGCGCTGTGCCTCCGCATTGGAGCCTGAAGGGAAAGAGGCAAAGTCCCGCAGCCTGACTGGCTGGCTTTCAGCAGATTTACTAGCTGAATGATGGACTGCTTGTTAAGTTGATTGACTGACTTGCTGACTGAATCGCTTGTGTTACAGACTGGCTACGTGGCTGACTGAGGAATTTGCGGACTTGGTTGAGGCGAGAGGGAAAACTCCTTTAATTGTGTTTACAAGAAGGATCTGGAATGGGCTTTAAGGTTCCACAGGCCAAGAAATGTACTTTGCACACTATAGTTGTTAACCAGCATGCTTTATTGCAGACTTGTGGCGGGGAAAATGGTGGGAAAAAGTATTGTGTGCTCCAATAAATATCCTGGGTTGAAATTTTGGGCACGGATGAGCATAATAATGAAATTAATTGTTGATGATGTTGTTCATGAGTAATTTATTGATTGACTTGGTTAATGGCAATTGAGGCCAAATGGAGTGCACTGCTGGCAGAGCCTCTCCTGGCAATCAGGAGAGGCTCTGTCCAGTCTCTACCACGTTGCTGTCAGAAGCAGTAGTCCCCAACCTTTTGGAGCTTACTCGTTTCTGTCAAACCCGTGACAGACCAGTGCAAAAACATATATAGACAGGGAGGCGCGCTCAAGATCTCATAGTCATTGAATGGTGTTGTCAAGCACTGTGCCAGTGTATAAAACAAAGAAAAAAAACAAAAACACTTCCCATTCCAATGCAAACCAAACAAAGATGAATCAAAGTGAATTGTACCGTGTTAAAATGGTGAGTGACTACTGCAAAATCTAAAGAATAAAAGTAATGAGTAAAAGTCAGCTACACCGGAAGCTTTCTAGGTTTTCATGCCCTGCTGATGTCTAAAGCCTGAGCATTATCACCCTGTCAGCCAGAAAGGAGAGGCAGAGGGATTGATGGAGAGCTGCAGACGTTCAGGCAGGCAGGTACCGGCAGCAGATTAAGGAAGAGATGAAGATGGAAAGAGCAACAGTCTAAAATTGTTTAAAATAAAAAGCTTGGAAAAGGCTTTTAAAGCAGCTGCCGCTCAAAATTTCTTTTTGACAGAAAGTCTAATTGTAACCATCAAAATGCCAAAGTAAGAGACTGTCCTCAAAATGACTTGACAAAAAAACCCAAACCAACCCTAAATTCACATTTTATGTTTGTCTTTTCACCCAGATGTCACACACACACACGCACACACACACACACACACACACACACACACACACACACACACACACACACGCGCACACCTACACACCTAACCTCTCAGCTGTATACACATCGATGCTACGGCGCCCTTTACAGACCATTACCTCTAAACAATGCTGACTATTGTCTGACAAGTGATGGCTAAATAACACATGCTTCTGCCTTTCTTAACACGGGTTTGAAAAAAGTAAACTCAGTGTGATTTGTTTTCAGATGGGGTCACAGCTTCTGTAAGAAAAAATCTAGGAAATGCAAAAATTCTAGAAACAATTCGCCAGCCCCACTAACTAGCTAATGAATTATTTTGGCTCCAGTGGATCTTAATAGACGAATCACCCGTCCCACCAAAGCTTTTCATTTGGCCCGCCAAACCACTCAAATAATGTAAACCATTGCGTGCTAGTTAATGCAGTACTGTCTCTGTTCTACAGTGGGCAACAGTGAGGCATACGCATCAGCAGCCCAAGAACAGCTCGTATTCAAATAAACATGGATATTGATTAAAATGTAAACACCCTCAAATTTCAACCTATCATGTGTGACTATTTTTTATTTTCTTAGTCACCCATGGAAGCAGACCTATTATGTATTTGTGTTTTAAGCAAAACAAGTTATCCGCACACATCATCTTTGACTTAGGAAAACACTGACAGTTTTGACAGTGATTGACTGGACCTATCCATGCATTTTCTATGCCGCTTATCCTCGTCAGTGTTGCGGGGCTATGCTGGAGCCTATCCCAGCTGACTTTGGACAAGAGGTGAGGTACACCCTGGACTGGTCGGCAGTCAATCTGAGGCCGCATACCGACAAACAACCATTCATACCTATGGGCAATTTAGATCGCCAACCCATGGGAGAACATGCAAACTCTACTCAGAGGTGCCAAGCGGAGATTCAAACCCACGTTTGACTGGATGCATTATTCATTATATTTATTTTAAACAGTTTGTCTCAACCAAATAGTCATTACAAATCCTGACCAATAGTCAACTGTATTTGCAATATCCCCACTCCGTGGACAACGACGTTATCACCTGCTTGCCGATATGATTATTGGCAGAATATTCAATACAGTATGAAATGAATTTCATGCCAATATCGGTCAACCAATATTGCCAGACACCCCTGCATATACAAATAAAATATTGTGTATTATATGGTATAGGTTATATTGTAGCGCGGTGATAACAGACTTTTTTGAGCCCAAGATTCCTGATGTCAAACGTGAACCTTTTTTGCAGGTACACTACAGATTTATATTTGGCCCATAATTTTGAGGTAGGAAAGGCAGATTTTGAGCACAACAAATTAAAGTCAAGCAAAGAGTAAACCTGAATGAACATAAATGTATTTTGTGCCCAATAATTGTGTTTGCATCAGGGAAGCTCAGGGTTTTATGCGAGGGCTTCCAATCATCCATGAGTGAAATCTGACGATACAGATACCAATCAGATAGATTAAGTGTACATTGTTTATTTACTATTGGCTATACAATATAAAAAGAGGAACCATAAAATTGCCTTAACTCATTAACTGGCAGCCATTTTCAGAGCAGAGAGCTCCATACTGCCAGAGTTTTTGGACATTTTTGCCAAACTTTCAAGACCCACAGAATATTAAGCTTCAGGTCTACATAAACATTGAACACATCTAAAGAAACTTAAGACTCTCTTCTTTCATCAGAAAAAAGATTTGTTTCTAGCCTTTAAGATTTTTTAGAGATCGGCGGATAGAACATAGGGTAGTTTTAGCAAAAACACCCAATTTTGACCAAAAAACGGAGAAAACGAGCTTTTTCTGCAGAGAAGCAAATTCAAGCAGTCCATATTTGTTGTTTTAATGACACCTCTAACATCTGACCAGTTGTTTACTTCTGTTAAACAACAAAAATAACACGGAGAAAAGGCTTTTGATGACAAAATAACATTTATTCGCAGATTTAGAACACGGCAAACATAATGAAAAGATCTATTTACAGATGTTTGCGTGTGTAAACTATGTGTGTGTCACCTATTTACATATTTACACATACAGTGTGTGTGTGTGCGTCAACTCATTTACACAGCTTGCACACGTGCGCGCGTGCGTCTATGTACGTATTTCTTGTTAGTGTGGTAGACTGTGTAGCATTCTCCTGCGTGCAGGGGGACATGACAGGACCTGCACCACATTTTGGTCTCACTTCTTTGACCCCTCCGTGTACAATACCAGTCACCTTAATGCCAAGCAGAGTTTTCCCCACCATGTCTGCTAGACATACATCCGCTGGCTCCTATTTAGCACCAAACGGCTCAACAATGCTAAACGCAGCGTTGTTACGACGGTTGTTATTGTTCCTCGCTTTCTGTTCACCATCACCCGCTTCTTTCATGATGGCAACACTCCTTTACAAGCTGCAAGCTGCTTGTAATGTTTTTCACCACTCGATTTTGGCATGCACTTTGCCATTTTCTCTCAACCCACAATTCACCATCCTCCGTCTTCCTTGTGTTGGCCAATCTGCCAGGGGAACATTTAAGTTTGACCCCTACAGGATGAAAATATATTGACCACAAGTCTGAAATTTGCACATATGACGTATAAGGCTTTGATATGCCCCCCCTGCGGAAAAAAAGCAAAAGACGCCAAATTACGTCTTTGGCAGTCAGTGAGTTAATTCAGACAAAAAGCGTATTTGAGTTTTCCAAGAGGTGAAACTTACAGAAAATGAGACGCCTTCTTTAATGAGACTGTGAGTGTGAGGGCACTCAGCTTGAAACCAGTGTCCTCCACTGCCGACCAATCCAACTACTTTTTGGGCTATCCGCCTTAAACCCCTACATTGCATGTTTGTAATTATCCATATTAATGTGCAATAATTACTGTACCCAGCAGAGGAGCATGTTGTGGGAATACTCGAACCAGGGGAGATAGGAGAACCAGAAAGAAGGGTGTCAATGATGTTAATCGCGATCTACCAGTCGATGGCAATGGTATTGTGGGTAGATTGCGTGACATTCACGCGGTGTACGATGACCTGAGCATAGACTAACCGATGCACCAAGCACTTTGCAAAAGGCCGTACGCACTCGTGAGATGAATGTTGACCCCTGTCAGACACCAAGTCCGACGCGATGCCCTGGATCTGAAAAGTATGTCTGATCAATAGCTGGGCTGTCTCCAGGTAAGAGGGGACCTTGGACAGGGCACTGAAATGGGCCATCTCGGAAAACCAGTACACTACGAACAAGAACAACATGTTGCCCCGGGAACAAGGGAGGCCAGTGAGGAAGTCAAGAGCAATGTGGCATAATGGTCGGGTTGAGATGTGTGGGGGCTGCAGCAGACCAGCAGGACGGCGGTGGGATGACTTTCAAGCAGCGAGGAATTTTTTCTAGTTCAAGTTCAACAAGAGCCAGCAAAATCTATGGGGAATGACACACTGGGTGCAGGTACTACCTGGATGGCAAGCAATTTTGCTCTCATGGCCCCACTGCAACACTACAGTCCTCAGTTCCGCAGGAACGAACAGCTCGCTAAGAGAGCACCCTCAGCTGCGTCTGACACCCTTTTCTTCGGCTCCCGCTGGACAGCTCCAACCACCTGGGCCACAGGTATCATGGATTCTGGACCAGCGTTGTGGACAATGTTGTGGATTTTGGAGAGGGTATCAGGCGCTATGTTCTCGGAATCATTTCTGTGGTCTGTAGGTAGAAAAGTTTAAATGAGTCAGGAACTGACAACTGTCTGTGACCACTAAGAAAGGGAGAGTTGTGCCTCCCCCCGTAGCGCAAGAACAATGGCCAACAGCTCTCAGTTACCTACGTTGTAATTACGGTGATGTGAGAAAAATGGCCATGGGTGAAGCGCCGGGACAGGACAGCGCCTGAATCAGAACCACTAGCAGGATTGGCATGTGGAGGGTGTGCTGAACGCTGGCGAAAATTGGAAACAATCTGGTGTCGAGCCAGCCTTGAAGTAAAGTAAAGGTATAGAGAGGGGTTTTTTAAACGCCATTTTGTTTTCTCTGTATGATATGAAAGCCCATTCAAATCATTCTATGAAATTTGGTTTGTAATAGCAAGCCTATATTTAAGTTTTGCACGTTAAAAAAATTCTGAAATGTGATAAGCGGTATAGAAAATGGATGGATGGATGAATTTGCGCCCGCAGGAACTTCAAGGTAATGACTTAGTTGACCGCTAGGGGGAGATCTGATGATGTCATATCTGCTACAAGCCAGAATCAGCCCAGGTAGTCAACATGGAGTGGAATGATGAAGGAAACAGTTATTTCCAGGATGTTTTTGACCACAGCAAATCGCATTTGGAGGTTGAAGCTTATATGTTTGAAGCAGTCGTACACCAGGAACACGAAGATGAAGACGTTTCCAGTGAGGATTTTGAGAAGGAAGAACTAGAGGAAGAAACAATGACTGGCAAGTTGCCGTCTTTTTAGTTTACATACGCATACGCTACATGTGCATCATTCACTAACCCGTTCTAGCCTAGCAAAACAAACGCTAACATCTAGAAGCTATCCTTACCAGTCATGTTTTTACTATCTTGCAGATTTTCTATTCATGCCAAGCATATTCGTAGTTTTCTTTTTAGGTGTGAATGTGACAAGCGGTGGGCTCCACAAACATTGGGGACAATTTCAATGTGTGGTTGTGACTATTTATTCTCCAGTCATGGCAAAGGAGGAGGAATTTGATGCTCTTCAGTGCGTCGGATCAGCTGGAAATGCACAGTATCGCATACCAACCTTTTCTTTTGCATTATGGCGAGTACCTTTTGTGCAGTTTGGAGCTGCACAATAAACCATTTTTTCGCAAAATCTAATAAAACCACATGAAAGTAAAGTTCCAAGCACAATAAAAGCACGCTGAGATTGTGTGCCCTGTATGGTACACGTTCGTCTGAGTCAGATCTGACGTCACGCGTCGGAAATTGTCGGGTGATCCCGATCATTCCGAGTGCGTCGGACGATAAAAGTTCATCTGCTAGGGTTTCTTTTCATCAGTATTGCTTCGTAAAAACATAATAAATGGCTCTCAAACTAATTTCTAATTGATTATTTCCATGAAAACTCTCATAAAATCTACATTACATGCATTTGGAAAAATTTGCCTTTCTATGCCCTTTAAGAGCCAATACGCTCATGGACAAGAAGTATACAAGGAAATAAAGAGTAGTTATTATTATTATTATTTATTTATTTAAAAGGGACAATGCATATTAATAAACACTTATGTGTAAATATGCCAGAATTAGCCAAAGGCTACTTTACATCTGTAGTCCCTGGCAGGTGAAAGAAGAGAAAAAGCAAACAAACAAAACAACAACAATGACACTATATTAACAGTAAGATAAAATAAAACAATGAAACTCGATAAGAATGTACAACAATACATACATAAACACTATAAAGACAAAAGATGATAACATTAATCGTCACAGATGGTTCCTCCTAAGCCACTGTTTGAGATTGATTTTAAATGAACTAAAGCTAGTAGAGTCTCTTAATAATAATCATAACCATAATTCAACATATCATGAAAACACAGAATGGTAATAAAGTGATACAATATCTTTTCAATGTAATAAAGAGCTTTTATTTTTTTGTTTTTTCCCTTACATTGTCATGTCTTTTTTACATTGTTTCTCTTCATGACTCATCATTCCCCGTGTTAACGTTTTTCTGTTTCCATGTCGATTTCTTCACCTGGCCGCCCATCTATTCTTTCCACCCCTCCGTGTTAACTTCCTCCTCCTCAATTTAGCTTATTTCCATCCCTGCAGTGTTGCCAACTTGGCAATTTTGTCACAGGATGTGGCAAACACCCTTGATGAGATTGTTTCTCAAAAGCAACTGTAAGTACTCTAAAAGTAATTAATAAGCCAACTGCATTATTGTGAATCTCAGTTGCTATTACATATTTTCACCAGAAGAGTGTGCTGATTACAAACCAGTCATGTTAATGTGAGCCATAGAATAAACCCAGCATGTGTTATTTGCTGTTTATTCATTCATTTTCTATACCGCTTATCCTCATTAGGGTCGCAGGTATACCGAAGCCTATCCTAGCTGACTTTGGGCGAGAGGCGGGGTACACCCCTTGACTGGTATTTGCTGTTCAATGGTGCTAATTTTTAAAAGTTCTCAATTGCAAACATGTGATGGGAGAACTTTGAGAGGCAGAAATTGTTTTTTTTTTTGATAAAATGATGGTCAATTATAAATTATTATTATTAAGGTTATTAAGGTACTCACTTTCTTTTTCTCTTCACTGTGGTTATGCTCTTTTCTTACATTATAATTATGTCATCTAGCGACTTCTAAAACAACTAATAGCTAATTTTCTTACTGAAAAGTTGGCAACAGTGCCTCCCTCCTGCTAGATGTCTAGATGTCTTTTTCTCCCGCTTGCTCTCTGCTCTCTCCAGTCCTTTGATTCGATTGTAGGCATTTTCATTCAGATGTCTGTGTGAGCAGCTGAATAGCTCTCCTGTTACAATTAGCCCTCTCTGGACTGACTCCGTTCTTCATTCCATGCCCCCTATTCCTCCTTATTCTCTCTCAGTCCTTAAAAGCCTTCCCTCCCTCCTGAACAGCAGCCTTATCACCCATACGCATAATGCTGCTCTTCCATTTGTTTTTAATTTGTCTTGCTCTTTTTTTCATTATGACTTTCAACTCACCTTTTATAGTTGAAATGGCGCATTGTGCAAATATTATTTTTACTGCACATAGTGAGGCATGCATAGAGAGAACGCAGTAGGTGTGCTGGCATCTGGGCTGACACTGCACTTTGTATGTGTTTCTGGCAGTAAACCGAGAAAAGTATATGTCTACATTGAAGACATTGTTTGCTTGTATGGAGGACGATTGGGTTGACGGAATGAGTTATTCAGAATAACAATTCGATAAGAAGAGTACGTAGGATAGGAAGGGAGAAATGTTAGGATATGGAGATACATAGTGAAAGAGGGAGAGCCTGTGTATCTACATGCCTCTAATCTGTTAATGGTTGAGGGGAGGCAGACAATAAGCCATTATCTGCCTAGGACTTAGCCTGAGCTGCAGCGTGATGCTTGTGCCAGAAGCAGGTTTCAGCACCCTTATGTACCCTCTATGCACCGACACTCATGAAATAGAAATCGAATATCAAACACAGTATGATTAGATATCACAATCTTTATGACAAATTGTATAGATTTTCTTGTGTTTGTGGCTATTAAGTGTATACTATTTGGAGCCCAACATATTAAAATAGGTGTGAATAGTGGCTTGTACTCTGTGGTTGACAGGCAACCGCCAGTCCAGAGGTGGCCTTGCCTCTCGCTCAAAGCTATGACAGGTGTCAGCTCACCTGTGACTCTGGACAGGATAAGAGGTAGAAAATGAATGACTTCATGAATGAATTCTTTATATTAAGCAGACATTATGCAGATTCAGTTGCTTTAATAGCCACAGGCATCTGTACACATTATTCGGCATTAAAGTTAGGAGAGTGTTTTTTTGTCTTAATATTTTGTTAACAGCAGTTAATGTATTATTGCCCATGTCCAGCAATGTTAGATTTGTTGTTTTTTCAACACATAATGATAGTGATAATAGAATGTCACTTATTAGAGAGTAGACCTCCACCAAGGCTGACAAAACATTTGTTGACAAAACAAGTGTTGACTAGATGAACTAGATAAAAAAGTGTGTTTGTCCATATGTGCTTTTAGTGATCTTCATGGTGGACAGTTAATTTCATGCCATAGTAACTCAAACACTAATAATCAATTCCTGTATCAGTTCCAGATTATCCATATGTGCACATAAATGAAATTGATTCTTCCTCAGTCCATGTGCCACCCCTTCACACTGGTTGGCTGAAATTGGTTTAGTTTTAGTGTAACCTGCTAATTTACTGTTTGAATGAATGAATGAGTCTGTTAAAATGCTTGCTGTGAAAAGGTTCCTTAACCTGTTACTCGAAACATGGCCTGTGCAGTTCATAAAGGCTTTATGAATTGGAAAGTTCAGCCTGGAACAGTATATTATAGTACCCATCATTATTATTATCAAAAAATTAGCTACAAAATCTGAAACATTTTTCCAAATGCTCCTCTTATGAGCTACCACCTTATCAATGAATCCATGAAGAATGACTTCCGATCAAGTTCTGGACCACCATTTGCTGTCTCAGTGGGGGGATGCAATCTACGATGCGTGGTGGGGATTGTGTGCTGTTTACCTTGACTTGAGATCTTTTCAAACCACATAAGGTATACTTTGAAGACATCCTCTTATCTCCTCCTCTTCTTGAGGCCACAGTGCTTGGGCTATTCTATCTCAGGGGTTGAGGTTGCCAAGGTGGTAAAAAATGTACTTAATGGCAGGGCTCCTGGGCGGGCAGAGAGAGGTCAATTTGGGGGTACTGTAGAGGAGGATAGTTGAACTTCAGATTCAGGATAAGATGGTCCTGGTACGATGGTCCGGTGCTATACTCTCGGCAGGGTCTTTGAGAGTGCATGGGAGTTTGCCCAACTGGTCTACATACCTTTGACCGTGTGACTCACCGAAGTGAGTACAGCCAGTACTCCTCCACATTGAGAGGAACCAGGCTATGGGTCAGGCGTCTGATCCCGAGGCGTCCATGAAAAGGTGATCAGGGCATGTCTGACTGGCAGGAGGCTTGGCTGGAAGACCTAGGACACGTTGGAGAGGCTCCTCTAAACTGGACTTAAAAAGCCTTCAGTAAAGAAGCAACAAAGTAACTGGGGATAAGAAAAGCTGGACTTTTCAGCTTCGGCTGCTGCTCCCACGACCCAACCTTGGATAAGTGAAAAAAGATGGATGGATGAATAGATGGATGTTTCCAAATGTTCATATTTTTCAGTTAAAAATAAATGTTTGTTATGTAACTGCATGAGGTGGACTGCAATATGTGGCGATTAGGTTTCCTATTTGCTTAGAGTTGCCATCATGACTTTAAAACACCGTGTCCTAATGGAATGCCCATTCTCTTTGCTGTGATTTGCCACTTTGCCCTGGGCATAATTACTACAACGGTTAGGCCACATCTCTCGTTAAAGCCAATCCTTCAATGTGTATTTACACTCCTTCCACTCATTTCCTTTTCTAACACAGTCTCAGGGAAAGGTGATCTGTCATTTGCAACTGTGCACAGGAGGTCCTGCCTACTAACCAGAGAAACCAATGCTGTTTTCCTGTTAGCCTTTACATTAGGCTTTGTTTACATTTACTCATAATCATGCATCAAGAGCAGTAAAACGTAAAGTTTTGCCTCTATTTGAATTAATATTTCATTATGAACCTGCTGCCATTTCCAGCTAAGAGTGGATTTAGTTTAAGCTTTCTTCTGTGGTTTGTTTTGGAGTATATTAAAATCCACTTCTTTGACATGCTTTTTGGAGACATTGCTTAAGCCCCTTTATAGTTTGTTTTTCTTCCAATGTAAATGGTAATAAATATAAAGGAATAATATTCAGAGGGATGGCTTGAGTAACAATCTTTAGAAATGTGGTAATCCTTGGGCTTACACAAGTGTTCAACATCAAGTACGGATGCATTCACATGTTCTCTACAATAAACTTGCTGTGAGGCTCTTCTTGTGCTAGAAACAGGAGGGCGGCCAGATTTGACACCAAGGCTGTTAAAAAGCTGACGTCACAACACTGACTAAGGACATAACAGTGAGAACTGTCACACAGCTCTTCTTCTCCTCTCCTCAATTCTATTCCTTTCCTTTTATGAAATGCATTTTAGTATCTTTACTTTTGCTTATTGTACTCTCAGTTCTTTTTCTTTTGTCTTTTGATGCTATTTCACCACCTGTTCCATTTCCTTTTCTTTCCTTGCTTTCCTGACATTTCACTTCAAGACAGTTTCTCTCTCTCTCTGCTTTCTGTCTCCTTTCCCTGTTTTCTTTCTCTTCCACTATTTGCTTCCCTTTCCTCTCCACTACTTTTGTTTATCCTTTTCTCTTCTTTGAAACATTTCTCTTTTCTTTCCAGTCCCTCTTATCTCCTTCCTTTGCCTCTCATTCCGCTTCTCTTTTCTTTCCTATCTCCCTTTTCATTCGTAGTTATCATGTTTCCTTTCCTTTTCACTTTACTCTCTCACTCTTCCTCTCCTCTCCCCTTGTCATACAGTCACGTGGATGTTAGCAGTCATCCTTTGGCATCCTCTAGCTGTGGTGAGCTTTTTAGGGGACATGCAGACCTTTCTAAACGCTGGCTAAATTTAACTAAATGACTTCCTCCACTCACATCTGATAGAATGTTCTCCCCCTGCTCCTCTCATCTTCCTTCTCCTCCTATCTGGATCTTTCTCTCATTGGCTAATCCTTTTCAGCTGCTGTCTTTTTTCTGCGTCCTTCCTCTCTCCCTTCAAATGCTGTCTTTCTCCCAAATACCCATCCTCCTCCTCCTCTCCTATGTATTTACCTTTTTATTGATCGCATTCTGCCTCCCGCACCTTTTTCACAGATGTCTTTTTCTTCCCCGCTACCTGCATGCAACAGAGGGTCAGCTCGTTGTGTGTTGTAACCGTTACGATGTTGTAATGACTTTGTAGCAGTGTTACATTTAACACAGGCAAATGTATTTGTGTCGCTGCCATTGATTTGTTCAGTCCCCCTTTTGTGTGTGCTGTCCACAGTAATGTATGACTGGAAAGTTGTGACTAATTAGAGCGTAGAGATTCTACCTGAGATTTATACTCACATAATGGGAAGAGGAGAACGGCGTCAAAAATCATCCGTTGGTTGTGACTCGGCATACCAACAACCTCGTCTTTTGTGAAACTGTAATTATTCCCTAACAACGGCTCTGCAGTGCTGCTGAATTATATATATCACTCATTAGATTACCATGTGTGCTCTCTTGCCATATAATTAAGTCATAATCCAATATGCTCTGTTGAAGCGGTATACTTTCATTTTTTTGTGGCGTGTGGTTATTTACAAATTTTTTACAATTACTAAACATTGCTGAAGGTGATATGATGAGTCTAAACCCCAGTTTACAGTCTTTCTGAATTGTTTACACACACAAACTGGTACTTGAGACCCAATTATACAACATGTAACACATGCACCAAGCCCCCGAATAAATTCTGCTACAATACAAGCACAATTCCTAATTTACACCATCTGATTTCAGTTCTAAAACTTTTTTTTCCAAAAAACAGCACACAGCTGGCACAATCTTCATGAAGAAAACCTCTTGTTTTCACTACGAACACACTGTTAGTCAATATTCTAAACTTCATTTTGTTACTATGCACACTGACTCATAACATGGGCAACACCTGTCCCATAGTTGTCCAGTTAGCAGTCGCAGCTTTAGCATAAAAGGGGAGCACTTCTATTTTGGAGCAATGGTTGCCAACACTGGAATCAGAGGCAGAGGCAGAGGAGTGCGAGTAAGAGAAGGATGGGGAGGAAGAGGAATAGGAAGGCAAAGGACCATAGTTGCTGATGAGATCTGAGCTATGTGGTTAACCGATGTTTACCAATCAGGGAGGCTGGGCAAAGAGTACAGCCAAATTTGAGCATGTACACAGTAGCATCTAGTAGCATCTAATGATTGTGCTTCACAATAGTAACAACTCAAAGTCTAGGTATTTCTGATATTGTCACATGTGGATCAGAGAGTCCTTGATCTTGGTGGCTGTAGTGGAACACCAGTTGATCTTTATTGATGAGGTTGGATTCAACCTCACAAAAAGATGACGTAGGGGGAGAAATATCATCGGCCAGCATGCCGTTGTTGAAGTCCCTGGCTAGCTTGGAGGGAACATCACAGTGTGTGCAGCGATTACCCACCACGGCGTCATCCATCACCATGCTACCCTTGGCCCTGCCAACACTGCCCATCTGATCACATTCCTACACAACACACTCATTCCACCAGATCGGATGCCTAGAGCAGCTCAGGCACGTTGTGGGACAAGATACGTTTCCAGCAGGCTGCTCTGGTTTGTAACTGGTTCACTGGCCACCCATGATTTTTAGTTGTTTATCTCCCTCCCTATTCTCAATTTCTCAATGCTATGGAGGAATGTTTTCTGCCTGGAAAGTGTATGACCGAAATCCACATACACGTATGCCCTAGCTCCAAGCGATTTTGTTACAGTGTATTTGTGTCTTTTGAGTTCAAAACCAATATTTCTATAACACAAGTGGTTGTTGTCATATGGTTTGTGTGTGTCATTTCTGCGAAAGTTCCATTTTGAGAAGAGATAACTTTGTTTTGAATGTAAAGTTTATTTTTGCCAGAGAATTGATGGGTTTTGACCATTGTGTGTGTGTGTGTTTTGGATGTGTGTGTAGAGTTCTGAGAATATGAGGCATGCTTTCAGAACATACATCCACACTCACCATTCACTCAACTTGACGCCACAGACCTCTGTCCTTGACATAATGTTTATTTATTCATTTTTGTACAATAAATAATATACAACAAACTTAATCAGCTACAAACTAAAATTGTAGAACTTCATAGTTGACTACTTTTTTTTAAGTCAATGTTAAGATCCATTATATATATTATTGGAATACAGTAGTCCCGAGTTTATCGTGGTTACTTGGTTCCAGACTCAAGAAGCAAGATTCCTCATTCATACATGGAATACTTTTTCAATCACACCATAGAAAACCTGACAACCAAATGTTTTTAGTAAGGCCCTTTAAACTTGAAATTAAATTATATTTCTTAAATTTTATTTTTTTGTTTTAGTTTTCTTTAATTCAGTTTTTTTCTTTATAACCTTTTAAAAATCACCATAACTTGAGTGAGTTCTTGTGTCAGTGAATAAAATGACAGTGAAATAAAAGCAAAAATTATTATATTTATAAATGCAATACATCATTGGACAATTTTGCCCAATATGTTTCTAACTTTTTATTGCTACAAATGCCTCAACACACAAACAAGCATACCCGTGCTTGTGGTTAAAGAAGATGTAGTTGCAGATGCAATTGCAATCGTTTTATTAATGTATGCTATTTTTTAAGACACTATTAATTTATTACCACTATCAGACAGGATGTGCGCCACTCTTATTTTGAAGGCCGGAAGTGTAGTGTGTACAGTATGTGGAAAATGTTTGACTGACGCTAAGTGACATAGCTAGCTGGGTACCTCTTGCAACCGTGGCATCTGCGGGCATTCTAAAACGCTCTAAAACACAACTCATACAGCCTTAGTGGCACACACACACCTCCGCACTAGCGTACTCCGCTTAACTGAGGTATCCCAGCCAGCTTACACTGGCCATTGCTGTACGTGAGCGTGATGCAGACAAGTAAGAGTGTTTTTGCCGGCTTTCTTCAGGAGCCGGCTGGTTAGTGTTTATGAGGACATGTCGCTGTAAATGAGCGATCCGCCAGGTATATATTTCCCAACAGGAAGGTTCCTTCTCGCCACAATTACAGCATTTCATTCACAATATGTCAATATCCGTGAGATTTAACGTTAAACAGTAGATTCTATTTTTACTGACCAATTTTGTGTTTCTGTTAACGCGGAAATTATAGTGCACTCATGTTACCAGATATAATAGGCATAATACGACTAAATAATTCATGTAAGAGATAAATAAGGCTAGTTCTTTTATGTACTGCTGTAAATGTGTTACATAGGATAGGTGACTTGGTGGGCTGATGGGAAATGACAGGGGTTTCAGAGTTGGTTTGGTGACGTAGTGTAGATTACAGTAGCCCTGGCTTTCATTCATTCATCCATTTTCTATACCGCTTATCCTCAATAGGGTCACAGGTATGCTGGAGCCTATCCCAGCTGACTTTGGGTGGGAGGCGGGGTACACCCTGGACTGGTCGCCAGTTAATCGCAGGGCACATGTAGAAAAAAGACTTAGAAACATTCACTATCACATTCATACCGATGGACAATTTAGAGTCACCAATTAACCTAACATGCATGGGTTTTTTTTGGAATGTGGGAGGAAACCGGAGTACCAGGAGAAAACCCACGCACGCATTGGGAGAACCTGAAAACTCCACACAGAGATGCCCAACGGAGATTTGAACCCTGAACCTCCTGACTGTGAGGCCAACATGTTACCCATTCAGGCACTGGCGTTTATTAGGCATTTAAAATCTGAATTATTTTGCCTTTTGTGAGACACTTCAAATGTGCAGTAAAAGCTTGTTGTTCCGGTAATCAAAATTGGTGCTTGCGGGTCTCACCAAACATTACGACGACATTACCTAGTGACCAGGGTAGAATACTGCATGTCATTCACAGCGTCTTTGAATGTGTTTTTTGAATGGCTTATTATTAATGATTACATAATAATTAATTACTAATTTAGCCAACTTGATGCTTGAAAATGCTTAAATTAGACAGAAAATTACATAAAACCCCAATTAAATTCAATATGCATATTTTGGAGTAATAATAAACTGTATTCAACCACAATACAGTATAATATAAAAATTAATATATATTTGAAAAACCGTGATAGAGTGAAGCCAAGAAATTCCAACTAAAAAGTGGCGAAGGATGCCTGTGCTAGAAAACTAGAAAAAAGACAAAATGTTTTTGCTAAAATGTTTCGGACTTTGGCTACCATTCCTAAAAAGAGGGGAATGCTATCTTGAAGACTACATGCACTATAAATTCTATTTCCTCATATTTTCATGTTTATGTGGCCGTTGCATTGTTTATTTGTCTTTTAATTCATCTTAAGTAAAGCTGTATTCGTACCACAAAAAATAGAGCTATTGATGATTGAGACACCTGGTGACTTAAAGTGCTGTCTGAAAGTAGTCAATAGTCACTTTGACATTTGGGAAATGGTATTTTATCTTGCTCCGATCAATGTGAGAATGTCAAGTTGAATGAGAGTATAAGCTTTGCCTCTTACTAACAGATCACACATGTGCAATTCTTTTTCTCCACGACCTCAAAGAACTGAATTATTTTTCTTGCTCATGAGCTTCCCGTAGAGCTGGTAGATGTAATGTACGTATGTCAGAGCTCCAACTGTAATTTGCTTTTGTTTGTATTAGGTCATTGTTGAGAAAAAAAACCATCAGTGTCTTTTTACTTGTTCCTTTGAAGAGAAGAGAAGAGTTGCTTTGACTCGTACTCACACATGCTCAAACACACATTCCATTCCATTTTCTTCCGCATATCAAGGTCCAGGTTGCAGAGGCAGCTGTCTCAGTAGGGAAGTCCGGACTTCCCGGTCCCAGGTCACCTTTTCCAGTACCACCGGGAGGACACCAAGACATTCCCAGGCCAGCTGTGAGACGTAATCCCTCCAGCATGTCCTAGGTCTGCCCTTCTCCCGGCTGGTCATGCCCGGAACACCTCACTAGGGATGCGTCCGGGAGGCATCCAGACTAGAGGCCTGAGCCACCTCAAATGGCTCCTCTTGATATGAAGGAGCAGCGGCTCTACTCTGAGCTCCTCACAGATGGTTGAGCTGCTACCACTCTCTCATTGGGTAGTCCAGCCATCCTACGGAGGAAACTCATTTCTGCCGCTTGTATCCGCGATCGCATCTTTCGGTCATGACCATTCCCCAAGAACCAGATTTGGCCATCAAAGACCAAATGAAGGCACATCATCCACCCAATTATTATTTTTGATGTGACATCCTCATTACATAGCCATCGGATACTTCCTATATACTCTATTTTTTCAGATGCGATCCAAAAAATGCTTCTCAATGTCATCTGAGCGCTGCTTTTTTGTCCCACGATTCATTGAAAGCAGTGGAAATGCAGCATGTTCCCTTGTAAAGCCCAGGCTTGATATGTGCATCATTTCCAAAGGGAGATCCAGGGCGCCTCACCAGGGAAGCAATTTGCAAAGTCTGGCTTGGTGGCCAATGTTTGAATCAGCTCAATCTGCTCTGTCTGACTGATGTTAATCAAAGTTATTTATGATCGAGCTTGATTAGTTATCTTGCTGCGCTTATGTAAGGCTTTTGGTAGTTATGGGTGGATCTCTGTGTTTCTGACATTAGCATTTAAAAGAAAACATGCATGTCTGTGCTGTTTTAACATTGTAGACATCTTTCCCTGTGTCTGAAAAATGCATGCCTTACATTTCAAGCATAGAAGTGCATCTTAGATGAACTTGAAGGTTGAGATATTCTCTGTCTTCCAAAACATTTAATCACTACAAAGAATCGAGGACTGGATAAAATCAACATCTGATGACCAACTTTGTGTAGAACTAACGTAAGAATACAAATAATGAAGTGGGGTTTTGTTAAAATTTGAGTTATTAACAATATGTAATAATTTTACTAATATTACACAACTATTTTAGACGGCCAAGTATAAAAAGCTCCAAACGTGTATTTTTTTGAAATGGTGGGAAATGGTGTAAACACTTCCGGTCGGGTTTTGAGCTTTGAGGTTGCGTGCCTGGAGGTTGGCTAGGCGTACAGGCGTGTTCATTGGTCAAAATGTGCAGGGCACTGATTTAACAATTCATTTTTTTCCTAATATTCTCGCGATGGACTGGCAAAGTTCCATAGATGGACCAGTAGCTCACAACTTATGGGTTGGTGACCCCTGAACTACATGCTCCACACATGTACAGTAAATCCAATAATTGGTTATAATACACGATTGACATGTTGATGTATGATGATGGTAAAATAATAAGTACTGTAATGGCACATTAGTATTGATAAGACTGATAAAAATGCATATTGTACGTGTGTGTAGGTGTAATATTTTAGTATGTATTATTATGTATAACATGCTGTATATTGTGTCAGTATATTTTTTCTTTAGTGTTACGAATAGCCAAATTGTTGTCTGTTTACGAGTATTTTGACTATGTTCTGTATTGTGTATTTTGTGTGGCTGAAAATAACAATAAAAATAACAATAATAATAGTATGTCTACTCAATCAGACAAATTGGCTGTTTTACTGTCAATGCTATGTCTAATCCGGGGGTCACCGTCGTTTTTGTTTTGTGAGAGCTACTTTTACAAAATAAAAATGGGTTGCCTTTCAGAATGCATTTCTTCTGGTGTTCCCACTTTAGTAACTGAAAACCCATATTAAAAGCAGGCCTGCGGCACCTCATGCGACCGTAGGGGGTGGGGGTGTCGCAACAGGGGCCCGTAGGCACCACATTGGTGACCCCCGGTCTAATTACTATCACCTTATCACTAATTCTTCATTCCCTCAGGTATAAATTTTATGTACTCACCCACAATCCACTCACTATTCTATTTATTATGATTATCACTCACCCGCAACTAATGAGGATAAGCGGCATAGAAAATGAATGAATGAATGAATGATTATCACTCATCATGATTGCTATATAATTTATTTACCATGACAAGGACATTGACTACTACTTCAACACGTTACTTAACTTATGCAGTTCAAGCGTACAAAATGCAGTGCATAAATGTATTGAAATAAGGGGAAATCCTACGAGGGTAGGATTGGATAAGCTTTGCTTCTTCCTACTCCTTTTAAACATGTGGAACTGTCAGTTGTATTAAGTGATGTATTCCAATGGAATTCATACGCATGTGCAAATAAATTACCAGCCAACCACTCTTCCATTTTCCAGTAAAAGCGCTATTACTTTGTTGTAAAGGTCTTATTACCTTCTGATCAGCATGGCTACCTAATTGTCTACCTAGGGGCATAAAAATATTGTCCATACATTTGTTGCTAATTCTAGCTCTAGATGGTGCTGCTGTCAAATCCTATATTTTACATATAATCTATATATATAGCCTGTATTTGGACTGATTGGCAAGAATAATGATGCCACACTTACTTTAAAGACAACACACAGACATACACAAAGTCATAGTGTACAATGTTTTTGTAACGTTATATCAGCAACATGCTGAGAAAGACAAACGGACAAGCGCCATCCACCATCCACTGCGCTGGTAGGCTCAGCTCGCGCTTAATCATGAAATGTGCTAATTCAGCATTATTTACTTAAGAAAATGATGAAGATAATTGGAATGATACATGAAATAAATTTTTAATGCAGTTCAATTGATAAAGTTATATTTATTTTAATAATATTGCATTAGAATACTTTAATAACAATTTAGTAATATTATATGTTAAGCAGTAATGACATCAGTAAAGGAGGCTGCTTACAGCAAACCTTACAAAATAAAATTGTTTATGTTGGCATTCTCATTCACATCTTTTCCTATTTTTGCACAAATTCCACCACAGGCGAACAAATCCAAGGTCTGTCCAGCTAATCTATTGCTCGGAAGACAGCTGTGTGTTCATACACAGTATTTTTCTCTCCAACCTCTTTTGAGCAGTAATTACATAATTTGAAGTGACCTTTGCAGCTGCCAACATCCACACAAGGGTCATGATGATTAGTGTGCAGTATATCCAAGCACCAGTCACACGTACACGCATCACTAGAGCTGTGATGTCACCACCTGCCTTCTCACCATCTCTAATGTCACTGTATCGGGTGTATATCGGGTCTGATTACACTGCATTTACATTAGCAGATATCTAGTTCATCTTAACTAAGTATCCACTTTTGAAAGAGGCCTTCACACATTTCAAAGAGAAAGTTCAAGAAATACTGCGTACAACTCCATTTCCCACATTTAGTGTCCTATGTAATGTTTTCTTAGTTACTTTCCGTTCCTCTGTGGTCCTTATGTAGGTTTTCACAATGAGCTCAAATTTTGCCAAAATATCAATCTCTAGATGATGTATGGTTTATACAGACCCAGAAAAGCTACCTAGTCCATTACCTTGCTCAACAGCAGTTCAGCGGCACCTACAGCAGGTATGAAAAGATGGTGCAGGAATAATACGTCTGCCATACATTTTCTCATTCAGTCACTTTCCTGGAGCTGGTAATAGAAAGAACATATCAAAGGTTATAATACTGGAGAAATGTGAGTATTGCCCTACACACACCCAGACACACACGCACACCTACGCACACAAATACAGGCACACTCACACTCAATTTTAATAGGTTTTCAAATAACATGACAGTGTTACTGACATGCTGCACGTCCTAGCATCAACTAGCCACCCTGGATAAAAAGCTTTCAGACACAACCAGCACATACGGTAGCTGCACAGTGGTAGCTGCTGATGGGAGGCTCAATTGCTCAATGCCTGTGACCTGTGGAAAAACACTTAGGAAAGGTATTTCACAGGGTGGTATTTTCTTACACTGGTCATCTCTTAGACCCACAAGACATTCCCGGGTGCTGGAAACTCTGGTCCACATCAGTATGTGGCACATAGATGAAGATCATTTTGAGCTGAAACGTCATCATCGCCAATCTGGAAGCTCTACAGCAGTGGTTACCAAGCTTGTTGAGCCCAAGATCCCTGGTTTCATATTATTTTGTATTAAGTTTCTTTTACAGTGATACAAGTGTTAGTATTGATATGGGTGTTAACAATTGAACTTTTTCTCATTGTGCCTTTTGCTCCATTGACGTGCGGTTTCACCTCCGGCCGGGTTTTTAGAAACCTAGCTCAGGGCTGGGGATCAGCAAGACATACGGGCATGTTAGTCTGTTCTCCAAGAAGGGGTGGTACTGACATGATAATGGATTTATTTTATCCTAATACTTTTGTGATTGTAGCAGAGAGCTAGGACTCTATGTGATTTAGGCACCACCCGTGGAGCACCTCATCCATACAGCCGGTCAAGGTAGAGATGCAATAGAATATTTGATGGTCTTTTTTAATATACACTTCAAATTTGTATCCAGATGTCTGATTTGGCATGGAAATAATGTCTGGCTGTTTGTCTATGTGTGCCCTGCAATTGACTGGCAACCAGTCCAGGCTGTACCCTGTCTCTTGCCCAAAGTCAGGTGGGATAGGCTCCAGCATACGCCCGCGACCCTGGTGAGGCTCAGCACAATAGAAAATGAATGGATGGATGGATGTATTGTCTGGTATCTTTTATCACCAACACAGACAGACATAAACGTATTCACAAATTTCAATAGCAGCTGCCCAGATAGTTTGAATGTGCCATTGGTCCCAAGGACCCTTAGCTGCTCCGCAAGGTGCCTGCCGCAAAAAACATGAAGCCCTCACTGAACGGTGCCTGCATTAAATTTAAATATATTACAATATTAGAACATTTACAACAGCAATAGACAAGGCAAGTCCCAAAGACGACTAGTTTGACGACCTGTTCTCTACAGCGTGCTGACATGGCGGATAGTATATAATGTATCTCCTGGACGGTGTGCATGACAAATTACACAGATATTCAGCACTTGGATAAACAGTACATGCCCCATGGTTTGTGATAGATTACTTCAGTAATTACACATATTTATAATAGCTGTCATTCAATAGGGGGTGAGTGGTCGTCTTGTGTCATCCCCCTTGTGATAATGTCCTGTGTTGCCTTCTTTTCGCTTCTACTTCTCCTTTTCCCTTTTACTATTCATCTTCGCCGGAAATTTACCGACCCGCCGCGCATTCACTCAGTGACATTAATTCTGAAAAGTGACAAGCAACAGTTCAGGCTTTTTTTGAACGTATCAAAGAAAAGCCGACTGAACGTGTGTAGCCTTTGTTCATAGGCAGCACAACAAGATGGCCTCAAAGAACTTGTAGCAGCCTGCTTTGTGTAGTCAAACATCAAAATGGCTTCTCGTCTCTTTTTAAAATTAAATTATTTTTGCCTTTCATAACTGCGTTCACATATGTGTCCTAATTTTTTCACTTGATGGCATGTATTTGTGTAAGATATCTTTTCTCCCGAACAGCTGGGTGAACAACACCAAAGGGTGAGAAATGCACCCCTACTGTGATGCCTGCACTATTGTTTTTCCTCACAAATACATCAAATGATGATGCTGCTATTAAATCTTCTCCATTAGTCACACACATTTCATTGCGCTCTACAACACACCCCCTGTAGCTTTAGAGCAGTGGCCACCAACCTGTTGGAACACAAGATTGCTAGTCCAGGCCATTTGAAATGTTTTTCAAAAAGTCATACATATTTAAAAACAAGGTTTGTGTTATTAATGGTTATTGTGTCCCTGAGGACAAGACAGGAGGCAGAGCTGGAGGCAGCAGGGATGAAGATGCTGAGGTTCTCTTTGGGTGTGACCAGGATGGACAGGATCAGAAATGAGCACATGTTAGAGGTTTTGGAGATAAAGTACGAGAGGCCAGACTGAGATGGTTCAGACATGTCCAGAGAAGAGATAGTGAATATATTGGTAGAAGGATGCTGAGTTTTGAATTGCCAGGCAGGAGGCCTAAAGGAAGACCAAAGCAGAGGTTTATGGATGTAGTGAAAGAGGACATGAAGGTAGTTGGCGCAAGAGAAGAGGATTCAGAAGACAGGGTTAGATGGAGGCAATTGATTCGCTGTGGAGACCCCTAACGGGATAAAGGAAAAGAAGAAGAATTGTTATTGTGTTGAAATGTTCTTTTTTCTCATTGTGCTTTTGCCTCTGTTTTTTTTGTTTGTTTAATTTTGTTTTTGAGTGTACCTTGGACTGCGCATGGCCCCTGGGCCGCACTTTGGCACCACAGATTTCGATGCTCTTTGTCTGCTCTGCAAGAAAACCGCAACCATTTGGCTTGATGGCTTCCTGTCAGAGGCAAGCAAGGGTGTTTGAGAAGAGAGGGGGAATTTTGTTGACAATGGAGCTGGTTGATGCATTTTGTCAGTCAGCCTTAATTATCCGCTCAAATATTTTTGGGAGGTGCATGTCACACAATGTTTGCTTCTTGCAGGAAAGAGTGTGGCATGTGCTCGGCACCTCCGGGGGCCAGAGCTGGGGCTGGCAGGGTGTGTGTCTGGTGAGCAGCAATGCGTATGGGCGTGTTCAGTGGTCAAAATGTGTGTCTGTTGGTGGTAGGTTAGTGGTGGTAGGTGGTAGGCATTGAGGTTACAATGCATTTGTTTTTAAAAATATTTTTGGGATCGACTGGCAACGTCCCAAAGATTGACTGGTTAAACTATATTGAGGGGTTGGCGACCCCAGATTAAGGATGATTTGACATTGCTCAACTCTTATGCTGCAGGGACAAGCCAGCGAGTTAACCAGATAGCCTCAAACCTATTTCCGCTAAACTTAAGAAACCAAAAACTTACCACTTCCTCATGGGAGTTGAAGTTATATTTCACGCTATCATGTTGGACATGCCATGCAGTGTTCACTGTCATGTAATGTATGTCATGTCTCATCAATGTTTTATGTCATTACTGCCGCCTAGTGACCAGAATTCATAACATATCTTGTATTTTAATGTGTTTTGACTAATAATAGACCACAGTCTACGATGAAACAGCAACCATCAATTAATGAATTCAAATCTGAATAACGCAATGTTTAGTGAGGAAGTGATAATCGAACTGCAATATTGCGAGGCACAGTTATAGGTCAACATGAACCTAACTTGAGTTATACAAGAGCTTGTGTATCCCATCATGACAGCTGACAGGATATTCTCATCCTGTTGGCCCTTGTAGCACCATGATAAGGAGCATACATGATAAGGGGGCTCACTTGGATGTAAAGTGATTCACATGCTTTTGACAAGACTCTCGTGTTGCTACCAGCCTCCTTCAGGTGAATCCTCAATTCATAAGATTAGTGGTGTGATTTCACTCTCTGCCTTTACAGTCAGATTTTCTCACTCAACATTAAGTGCCCCAATTTGTGTCTATATCTGTCTATTTACCTGTACGCATTTTCAAGTGAATCATATCCAATATTGCTGTTTACATACACACAGCAAAAACCTCACGACTATGCACTGTTGACAAAAGTAAAAAAAAAAAGATAAACCAGTGTCTGCACCCTTTAATGGATTTTTCCTTGGCCCACGGACGTCCTTTCTATGAAGTTTTGTGGAATTTATTTTTATTTTTGTTTAATGCCAATGGCTATCCTTATCAACCGTGTCCTTGCCCTTAGTGTTCATAAGGAATCCAGAGAGCTCACGGTAAGTTTGCATATTCTTAACGAATTTATAGGAGCTAAAGTTTAACTCAAAACCAAGTAAGTCTGGGCCACTTACTGTATGTCGTTACAGAAAATGATTCCAGTAAACAGCTAAATATGTTTAAAAAGTGTGCCCATTCTCCTTATGTCTCTGGCGAAAATGCCAAGTAAACCTGCAAGCTAAAATGTCAACACGTATATACAAGTTTAACAAACGAATTATGCTTTATATATCAATAATATATAATATATATATTATATAATTCAAATTAATGTGTATTTATTCATAAGTCTATATAGAGTTATACAGTAATCCCTTATTCATCAGAGTGAACTCATTCCAGACCTGACCGTAATAATTCATAGTTCATAGTTAATTCATAGTAATAATTCATTCAATAGTTCATTTTCGCAAAGTAGAATTCCGTCTTTAGAATTGAAATATTTTATGTAGTCATAGTTTTGAAAATACGGTAATTTAAAAATATGTTATAGATAAAATAGAGCCACTAGAGCCTCCTAGACATGAAATAATACTCCTAAGATCCCCTTTACACTTGTGTTGCCCAGTATAGTATATTTAATCAAAGAAAATAAGCCATTGCTTGTGTGTGTTGTTGGGGGTTCAGAGTTAAGTTTGAATATGTTATTATTATTATTGTGCCAGTCATGAGCTAATTCAATTCTGAAATGAAGCCTGTTGTTGATCAAGTCTGCTGCTGGTATGTTTCACCTACTGACACCAGCTCTAACGTTGCATCTTATTTTAACTCATGCTTGAAAAGGCTTCATATAGGCAAAGGTACACTTTGCTGTATATGTAAATATATACTGTAAACTTTTTTCAAATAAATAGACTGTATTCAATCATGAAACAGCATGAGTTATGATATATTGAAATATTGGGGGATACATTTGGATTGGGGTGGGATAAAATGCATGAAGTAGGTTTGAAAGTCTCTGCCCTCTAGGCTGCTGATCTCTGTGACATACAGCAACTTCAGCTGCTACTGCACACTATTGATAATTGTTCTGCAAATGTTTTTGCCAATTCTTGTAGTGTCAACAGCTTTTTCCTTACTGTTACTGTCGAAATAAAGCAACAAATTTAATTTGTTCCAGCACAAAAGTGTATGTCGTCTGCCTGCTGGTGCACACAGTTTACCTTTTCAAAAGTAATACGTAAAGCCGTTTTTATGTTAAGCCTTCTTCACATGATAAGAAAGTCACCGCTGGCTAGACTGTGCAGCATGGTGAGTCAAAGTCCTTGTCGCTGTGTTTGCTGTGCATAAATACCTCAGCTAACACAAGCCATCTTTCAAGCCAATCCTGTATGTAAACTGACGCCACACCTTGCCATTTTTCCAACAGCTCGTACGGTCACGGGTGTCATGCTGAGTTCATCCATGCAGAGAGCCTCTATGAGTAAGGCAGTGAGAATTAATACAACACAGTCAGTGTTCACTCAGAATATAGCAACCTGTTCCCTGTGGTGCAAGCTAGCCATAACAGCAGATGGCGCAGATGTAAAAAAGGAATTGTTCCGGTATCCAATTCATATATTGAATGCCAGGAAGTAATTCTTTGGCGCTGCCCATTAGCATTAGATTGCAACTGCAGTTTAAAATGCAAACAAGCTTTTTATAGACATACAATGAAAGCATTGAATAATAAAATGTGACTCACAACATTTTAGATAAGTAGATAGAAAGCCAAAAGTATTGAACATTTGTCAATGTATTTGTTTGCAGCCTCCCTATCCTTGATGATAATGATGATATAATACAGCTAAGCAACAAGCAGCTCGGATGGATGAATGGATGGATTCATGGACTAAACACTAAAAGGAGCTTTACTTTCTCCCCGATCCATCCAAAAATCCTGAGTCAGCTTTTGTTAACCAACAGCACTTTGACAGTGCACGCATCCGCCAAGACCGACCGTAATGCTCAGTCCATATATTGAGATGGACCTTTGCATTCACAAGAGTAAGATTCAATTTCCTGAGCTTGTTGGTATGTTAGTAATACAAACTTTGTACTTTGAATTCTTTTTTTTTCCACCGCAGACATTACTGTAAAGTAAATAGCAGCATACAGGCACGTGCACAGATATTTTGTCAGTTTGTCCAGGTGGGCGGCGGCTGGGCCAGTGGCATACACACAGTGTAAGTGCAGAAGAGTGTAAGAGTAGAAACTAGTAGACTGCAATATATTGTCATATGTTTTTAAAGTACTTTTTCTAGGCGTGTAACGATTCATTCACTAGATCGATGCATCTATTTATATTCCTATGATCCAACTACATGGATCTGTGTTCACCAAATTGCCATTCCAGACAACATATATCGATAGTTTAAAAGGTAATCAGTCGATTGGATAGATACTAGGAAATAAAACATTGAATTTAAGCACTGCAGGTTTTATATGTATTTTTTTAAATGATAAAGATGTTAAAAGTTACGCTTATAACAGTTTGATTTGTCATAAGTCGATTAGTCATGCCTGTTGACTGGGGCGCACGGATGACGTTTTCATAGGATATTGGGCGTATGTTCATTTGGATACATGTTTGTTAGCTAGATTACTTCTTCCTTTTCAATTTGGTATGGGATTTATACTGAGTGTTGGACCACATCCAAAGTTAAGTCCAACTTGAAGCCTTTCAAACTCATGGATGGGAGCGCCAGGACAAGATAAAAGGTATGTAGCGAGTGTAAAGTTATGTTGAAGAGGCAGCTTTGTGTTCTGGTTGAATGGGGGACTTATCGTTTGGGGCTCAGTTTGGGAGCCACGGTTGTTCTGGCGTCGGTTCGATTTTTTCCTTGCAATGATAAACGTGTTGATCAAACACCTCCTTGTAGCTTTAATAGCATCACAGCAGGTAGGATATTCATTTACTTTAATATCTAATCTGCACATGAAATTTCATTCAAATCTTCTTAATACTTTGGTTAGAGAAGTGAATGAGGTATCAAATTAAAGTTAGGCATGTTTTATCAGATAAAATTAATCATTCAACCTGTTCATTCATTCATTGTTAATTCAACCTGAAGTGTTGGATGTACTTTCTTCAAATAAAACGTGAATGCCTTTGGCATGAATTGTTGTTTACCTTTTTGTTTAAATCCATAATTAATGTATAACTTTCAAAAAGCAAAAATGTTCTTACAAAAAGCAAAGGGAATTTAGGAAACTTCACCTGCACCAACCAGCATCCAGCTATTTATTTCACCATCAGACTGCAAGGATTTTCGGCTAAAAAGATACTGGATCGGTTTATAGTTACTGAATGGTTTAGGATTGTATCGTTCTAAAAAAAACAACATTGTCCTTGAATCGAATCATTGTTAAAACGAATCGTTACACGCCTAATTTTTTCATTGTATTTTTTGTTAAAGTACAAATTTAAAAACCTCGTTTCGTTCTCAGAGGCCCAATTTCATGTATTGTCTCTTTTTGAGTTATTTTCATGAGTTATTTTGGTTTGTTGTAGGAGTAGTTGAACCAGTAGCAATATAGCATTTCCAGCAGCACTGATGTTGTGGTTCATTTAGACCCAAACAACGTCAAGGGTTTGCACAAACACTGTTAATACCTGTCTGTCTGACGCTGCAGGTCAGAGGGGACTGGTCTGGCGCTCAGGACTACATTAGCAGGAGGAGGAGGACAGTAAGGGGGTGCGATGGGTTGCCTGAGGGTGCGCTGAGTAGACGGGGGAAGAATTCTCACAAAAGTTAAAAAAAAATGCCCTGTCAGATATCAAAACATATTTAGGGGGGTTGTTGATGACAGCATTTCTTATTCTTAAATTAATGGGGAAGAAAAACAGAAAGGCCACTTTTCTCATGCAGGCCAAAGAAGCTTGAGTGCCCCTAGGAGTCTAGCTGTGCACGTGGCTGGTAGGACACATACATGCATAACAGATTTTCTCCAAAACTATGTAGTGCAGTGGCACATGAGCCACCAAGAGGCCATTGCTGCATTTTAGTGAGAATCTGGATAAAATTGTGGAAATGTGTTTATTTTATCAGTGTGGCATCAGTCAAACTGTACACCCTCAATTATCATCATGGCACCATCTATTTGATCGCCATCCTCCTCCATAGACCAATAAATTATTAACAACACTTTTTTAGGGGAATATGGGAACATGTCCATCCATTCATCACAGTTTATTCTTGCCATCACTGCAAGCCACAAAAAACAAAACAAAACAAAAAAACAAAACAGAAGAAGCAAACCACATATTGGGGATTAATATTTGGATGCCTTTTGCACTGTAGGCTAACAAGATGCTTTTTGGCTTCATGTGATGATGACTTTAACAGATCCAATTTTCTCTACTGCTTTTGAGGCATATTTCTTCAGAAATTCTGTTTGAACACCAAATTGTGTGACATTCCACGTACTTCTCTAAATTGCTTGTACTGAACGTACCTTATTTCATGTTAGTTCCCCTCTTCTTCCCAAGTAGGCTATTATTTTCTAATGTCTTTGTTCCATCAGAAGTGGCCATTTAGCCAGCACTTTACTGTTATTTGTCACAAGCCATTAACCAACACCATATAGCACATATGACACACACTCTATCTAATTAGGTAACCCAGCCCGGCACGTCTGACAGTTCAGTTACTCTACTGTATGTCGTAACATGCAAAGTACCTTCCTTACTACAAACTGCTAGAGGAGCAGCTAGAGCAAACATACAACCATGTACTTAATGAGAATTTTGTAGGCAATGGTCCGGCATGTTAAGCATTAGATTTTCTTCATAATTGGACATTTTTTTAAGGTAGACGGTCAAAAATAATGACTTCTACTGCAACATACCCTTAATATGATGCACTAAAAAGAAAAAAAAAAGCCAACATTCAATTAGAGTTTTTTCTTGCCACTTTGCAGTTCTAATGTTGCAGCTTTATTCTACTGCAGTATTTCACAACGAAATGAATTTTTGAATCATGGTGTTTTGTGGTTAAATACAAATTATTATTAGTCCAAACATATGCATATTTAAGCAAATTGTACTTATTCCTCTTTAAATTAAGCATTTTTAAGAATAAAAATGGCTAGGTGAACTAAAACACAAATACAAGCCATTCAACAGGTGCCTTCAGATACTGTACGTTTATATGTAGTATTCTTCACTGGTCACTAGGTGTCAGTAATGTTACAGTAGTGTTTGGTGAGACACACAAGCGTCGAACTTGATTGCCAGAACAGGCTTTTATTGCAGGGTTGAATGGTCACAACAGGCACAATAATCCCCAATAAAGATCTCAAATAAAACCATGGACTACAGTTGCAACCAAAACCTACGCCACGCTGAAATGCAACTTTGACCCTTGACGTCATCTGTCTGTTCCTCACTCATCTCCCCTAGGGAACAAATTCAAAGCAACACACAAGAACGGGTATTATTTATGTCTTATATAGATGATTTACCCTTACTATGTCTACTATATTGCATAATATGAGTGTAAAGGTTACTATTGGTGTTATTTCATGACTAGAGGGCTAAAAAACAAATTGAGAAGGTCATGAACAGGTTTTCTATACTCCAACTACAAATTATTCCTTCTATAAACAAAGAATCCCACTTTATGGAAATTCACTTGTCACCGTCGGGTCTGGAACCATATAACTGTGATAAATGAGGGATTACTATATCTGTATTTTGAGTTAAAGTATTTTTTGTATGATGAATATTGTAACTGGAAATTACATAAGAAAGTGGCATAGGAAAACAGCACTTTTTTATTTTGCACATGTTTCTCTTTTTACTTTTCTGTGCATTCTAAAGATATAAAGACAAGAAGTGTTTCAGGTGACATATTTTTGCATAAAGACACTGCTATACAAGCTCACTGTTGCACACACACGGACGCAGTATCTATAATTTACCAAGCTACTCAATGCTTGTCTAAAAAGCAAATAAGCCAATTAAAAGTCCAAAGAGAAAATAGAGGTGGGGCTACTGGAAAGCTAGTGTCTGGGGCCCTGGTAGGCAGGAGCTCTCAGACATCTTAATCAATAAGCTCAGCTCCATCAGAGAGCATCTGGCAGACCAAAGACATTGAATTGTTCAGCTCTCACTGCCTCACCTCCCTTCGAAGTGACTTGACACTTTGTGATTTGGGGTGGAGTACGAAGAGAGATAGATAGATGAAGAGGGTGACAGGGAATATATTGGCAGAAAATGAAGTAAAGGGGAGGAACGAAGCAGTAATAATAAAAGTCAAGCCATGTTTTCAATGTATTTTTATCTGCTGATGTACCATTATGTCACAGGACTATACATGTGAGAGCTATTCAATCTTTCGTACGACTGGGAAAAAAAACGCCCCTTGAATACAGATATGTGTGTGTGTGCATCCATGTTTGTAACTTCATATATGGATGTCCAACAAATACAGTAAACATATGACTGAATATGTATTTCTAGCAATTCTGATATGCGATACTTTCTGCAACTGTGGTTGGTCAGTTATTTGCAGAAGCTGTTTAGCTCATAACTGTGCCTGGGGCTCCCCTCCCCTCCTGACTTGATCATAATGATAATTGAACTGCCTAATGAACTTCATACATTATTCACCCAGCTAAACGTTTGAGTAACATTCTTAATTGTCATACAAGTGGGGAAATATTAATGTGATAGAACACTTGTTAAACAATGCTTAATGGCCGTTAAGTAGTTTTGTTTTAACAGTTACACAAGTGTAAAGAGAAGTCAAGCACCTGTGAAATGTATCACTTTAAAAAGTATGATCCCTGTATCCTGTTCCACCATAATTGCAAACCTCATCTTCGCTAACCTGATCATTGTCAGAACTTGTAATTTTTCTCGGTTTTCAATTGTGAGCTTGTAAGCACCTTGCTGTGCCTCTGAGGGATATTCATGCAGAGAAGTGCAACCATGGCCTTGCACTCATTTCATCTTGAGCTATGTGTACTGTACAGTATATGTCAGTGGATTTGTGAGCACGTGTGTGTGTGTGTGTTCACACAGGGATGAATTATACAATGATGCACCCTGCTGTGCCACCTTACAGGCGGTGTGGATGCATAACATTCTATAACACATTTTCTTCCACCTTTGTAGTGTGCCTGTTTTCTTTGGTTGTCATGTCCACGAATAGTCACCTAATGTCACGAGGTGTGTGGGCTACAAAAGCAAATAACCGTCGGTCTCTCCATTTAGCGTCTGATCTAAAACACTGGCATTAACAGCCATGCCTTTAAGCAGCCCCCTGATGTGGTTTTTAATTATCTCCACAAGATGCATGACTGCTCCACATTCAGCAGCTTTATCGACCTCTGCATGCGCTTTAAAATATTGGTTGCGCTACTCAGCTGTTGGTATGAAACTCATGTGTGTTACATTTGCCGTACTATTTTGCACAAGGAACTGAGGAGTGGTGTTATGCTAGCTGAGCCGTTGGCTGCCCACCACTATTGCAAAATTGGTTCTGTTGCTGCCGTGGTTTGCAAGATACTTTACTTGATAATGAATGACCAGGCGGTCAAAGAGAATGTTCCTTTCGGCTTTCTCATGCGCTCCAAAATCACGAGTAAAATTTAAAAAGTATAATGTATATGTTATATAGAACAGTATATATTAGTCAAGTGGTAAACTCGGATGACACGTATGCTACATTTGCTTTATATGTTGGATGAAACTCTCATTTTGTTACAACAATTTAATGGACCAACCAGCCACTTCACTATCCACATATAACAACATATAACATAACAATGGTGGGGTGCACCGAATATTTAAACATGATGTTGCTACATAAATACAGCAACTGGTGGACCACACTTAGCAAACTTTCCAACACTTATGACACAAAAAGCAAAGTTACCGCAAACAGGAAATATGCTAGAGGTAGGGTGCTGTTGGCTCTCCACAAAGTAGTTCCTCGTTTATGGCAGTGAATTGGTTCCAGAACCAACTGTGATGAATGGATTTCTGCCAAGTAGGATTCCTTATTTATAAATGGAATAGTTTTGTAGTTAGAGCATAAAAAACCTGTTTATGACTTTCTAAGAATGTTTTTTTTTAATTTTATTAAAGCCCTGTAGTCATAAAGTAACACCCCATAGTCATGTCAACACTTTAGTGTTCAGTAATGCTGGTGGGCCTGCTTGGTTACTTGGACTTGGACACTAATGATCCAATTCAGAGACTCTAACCATTTTGTTATTCCTTATGAATGTGAGTTTAGCGCCATCATTGCCACAATTGTTGTAAATTACACCTTGGCTCCAAACTGAAATAGTTCCTTGTTGGTTTAAATATTCCATTCACATTTCGTGTGGTGTTTGTTGCATTTTATTTCCGTGTGATAACAACATGACAGCATATTTGTCATTTTTACTGTCTAGGGAAAATCTGCTGCTGGCTTCAAAATAGATACAAGACAAGACACGTTTTTATAAGGGAATAATGAGAGGTACAGTTTAATAAAAGTCGAATGCAAGGAGACAAATCAGACAGATTTGTCAAACAGACGGCTTTTAGAGAAAATGTCTGATTATACATGGTAAAATGTTAGCTCATATAGAAAACCACCTATGGGAGGGGAGGGGTGATCTGCCCCTCCTGTGCGAGACAGAGACGACGAAGGGCAGACTCACATGCCTAGACATCCAAGGCCATCCGAAACAGGTGATGAGCATATATAGGACTTTAAAAACAAGAGAGCAGATAGACATAGCTAGTCAGTGGGACATTAAGGTGTACCTTAGAAAAGATAATTAGAAGTAATAATATTATTAACATTGAATAATGGACACAAACCATTTTAAATGCAATCGCAAACCATATTTTTCTGACATTTGCTCTGCAGCAGTCATTTCAATTTCTAGCGTTTGTATTCAGCACTCTGTAAACTCAATAAATTCTGGCTTTCACAGTGCCGTTTGATTTCATACTGACATACCTGTGGTGATAATGCCAGGGATAACTGTGTATAACAACAAGCCGTCTGAGTTTCACGCTCCCTCCCGCAAATGATATTAGCTTTGCTTGCGGGTGCAATTTTTACCTCTCAAATAACCTCTAGTGATCTTTTTGTCAGTTTGGTGGAAATGTTGCCAGAGAAGAAGAAAGAGCAAGGGCTGGACAACAAGACATAGTCAAAGACAGACAGAGACTTTTCTCTCTTTTTTTTGAAAGGGGTGGTTAGACACACACAGTGAGAGAGAAGAGGAGGACTGGTGAAGAGATGGGAAGGCTTAAAAAAACAGAAACTCACAGAAGCACAATCTGACAGCGTCTTGACATGAAAGAAGGGGAGAGTGAATAAAAGAGAATATTAAATGAACCGTAAGCATGCACTTATATCTTTACATACACACTCTCCTACACACAAACACACGGTGCAGTCTCTGTACACACTGTATGCAGAACCTGTGCTATACGTTAGATGTGATTACTAAGGTGGGAGAAAAAATAGTCGGAGGCTTTATGGAGAAGGTTATTTACGATCATGAAGCTGTATTTGGCTTTAATTATTAGCTCCCTTCCTGTTTATTCTTAGTATCCCCCTTTTCACTGCATGCTATCTACTTGGCTCAGCATGGCTAAACTTGATGTTGTCACTTTTCTTCAGGCAAAACCAAGACCACGATTCCTAGCATGCAGAATTAATACAGTACAGGTCAGAGGTTCTTAACCTTGGGGCCCAACTTTTCCAGTACAGATAGGCTTGGGGCCATCCAAATATTGCCACTGAAATGGTAATCTCTGAATTGGTTTTGTATCAATAACGCTGCCTAACCTACTTAGAGCCTTGTCAAATGGAACTATGTGCTCGCCACAAAGACATGTACCACTGGAACAGAATCCAAATGTCCAAATGTTTGCTGGAGTCCCAAAGCTTTAGAAATGCCTTCATAACCTTTCCCAGAGTGATAGATCTCTAATCTTTAGCCAGAGAGCCAGAAGTTACTCTTCTGTGTTCTTTGGCGTTGTTACCTGTTACAATGACTGTTGTCTTATTCTGCTTGTTTGAGCTTGCAATCGACTGTCACAAGTGGTGGGAGGGTGTATTTCTACTGAGTGTCTCGTTGCCTTCATGGCCCTCATAGGCAAAACAGATCTTTTTTGCCAACCCACTAGAGGGAGCTTGCGGCCCAGTCATGGGCCGGTTAAGAAACAATGGTATAAATGATATACTGCCAGGCACTCATTGGTGTAGCAGTTATTGTTGGATATTTCTTGTGAAAGGGGCACCAGAGACCTAAAAGGGCATAACGCACAGACTACAGTGAGTTGCAGCTCTAACTAAACAAAAATATACAGCAAAACACACACAAAATAAACACACGAAATAAACCTTAGGAAACAGTGTGAAATATTTTCCTCTTGTATGTAAAACACAATCTGCTGTCAATTTCAGCCTGTCGGAACATGATCAGATAAATAATACAAAAATATTGAACTTGAATATAAAACTGTGATTTCCCACAAATAACATCGTATTGTACACCAAACACATTTTACTGTCCACTTGAGAGTATTGGTGTTATTTCTCCATTTTCTCATCAAAATTCAGACAATAACAAAAGTGACACTGACTCACAATAGTGTCCGTGATAATTCATACTAGATTTCTACCAATCTATGTTTTCTAATGAATACACTTGGGAGAACTGTTTTTCTTACATCATGCTTACGTTGAAGGTGAAGTGTGTTACTCTTGTGCTAACGAGCAATGTTTTAAAGAACACAGTTTAAAGCGGTGTCCATCCACTAGCTCTGTGTTACATTCAAGATCCAGCATGTTTATAATTTAAGCTAAGTTCAAAGGATTTATAGTGATAGATATATATGATATGGCAATATGGTATATTAAAGTGATACTTTATTTTATCATGCAAATCGGTTAGAAACTGGTGCTCTTTGTAGCCCTTACAGAAGACTGACCCAATGGTGTAACTGTTTTTTTTTCAAAACTTTTGACTTAAAACTCAGCTATTTACTCATCAAAGTGCAAATGAAACATTCATCAAAAAATAAAATATAAATCACAGCGTTTTTATATAAAAGTTGGTTAAAAAAGAAAAAAAAGTTGAAGCCCTGCTGTCATAAAACACCCCTGCTGCAAGTTTTTATTTATAAACCGAAACAGAACAAGTAATAGTTTTTTAATATGCAAATTGGTCATAAAATAACAGCTTTCATTTTTGCCTGCTATGCCAAACTTTTGGTAACCCCTTGTTACATTTAGACATACAAATGGTGAGCTTTAGGTTGCTGTATTATTGCCCGCAGTCCCTACTTTCCTGCAGCTTTCTGTTTTCTCGCTGCCCTCAGTTTCCTTTTGTAAAGAATGTTGTCCTCAAACCGGGACAGGAGACCCTCATTCTGCTCCATTGTCTGATGGATTGATGAACTCCATGGGGATGATCAAGCGGAGCTGAGACGACACTTGCAGCCTAAAAGCCGCATTGGATTTCCAGGCAAGCTGAAAAAGTACAGGCCAGTCACGACTATTTAATGGATATGATAGCATGACCAACAGACCGCAACCAATATGGCTGCTGGTGTGGAGCGGCCTGTTAAATCATGTCAATATTCCATCAAACTTTACATTTCCTCCTACAAAAAACACATTTTTACTATGAAACGCATGCCAACAAGAAAGTTATGCTGCATGTCTCTGATTGGTTGTCAGTCTATCCAACTGCATCCAGAGGCAATTTTGCTTCATTATGTTACTTAGAGATGGAAAATGAGCTGAGACAGTCCTATTTGGCAAATGCAAATAGGTCTGGAGATGCTGAGCTTAAGGTGAGGCACAGGAAGAGAAAAAAAAACGAAGATAGAAAGAACCTGGGAGGGAAAAAATTCTAGCAACGAAAGTCGGCACACAGAGGAAGGTATAGATTTAGGAAAAGGCACTAATGAGACATACACAAATATACCTGCAGAGCACCTGCACTCATTAAAGGAGAGGCTCTCTTGTAAGGCCTGACAGTAAGCTGAAATTTACAACAAATAGCTCACAGCAACACACATAAGAAAAGAAAAACAACCTCGGTTGCACTCGCTTCACATCCATCCATATAAGTGCATGTGTGCACATTCACAAGTAGAAGTGAAGGCCATCACATTTAGTGGGCACAAAAAAGAGCTGTAGTCTGACTTGTGGGCAAAGGAGCCTCTTGATCGAGTTGTAAGGGGAATAGTAAAGGGCTAGAAAATGCAATTACAATGGTGTCAAAAAGTGTTTGCTCCCTTCCTAATTTCTTGTTTTTTGCATGTTTGTCACAATTAAATGTTTCAGATCATCAAACATAATAAATATTATATAACACAAACAAACACAAGATTACAGAGACCCCCAGAAGGACATGGAGAAAATGAAATTGGCGGGTAAAAAAAAAGGGCCAACTTTTGCGTTCCCTTCTTAAAAGATGAACACAAAATGTCCGAGTGGCCTGCATATACTTCCTTGTTTGTCCGGAGTATTGCATTTGGTTCTTGATCAAATCAACCCAGACAGCAAGATCGGAATAAACTTTACGACGTGACATCCCACGCCCACTTTCACTTTCACTCTCATTTACATCGAACCCATGTTTACTGCTAAGCACTGTTTTAATATCTCTGGACTAATAAAACTAATAAAAATAAAACTCACTAAACTTTTCCCACTTCCATTGTCGTGTCTGTTTTGTTTCCGCAGTAAATACGGAAGTATATGCAGGCTGCACAGAAGTGTAATACGTTTTGCGTTCCTTTGCAAAAGTTTTGCATTCCCTTGCAAAAGTTTAGCGTGGAGTCATTAACACTGACCTGAACTGAGGCAAGTGAGGCAGTTCTTTGGACGTTGTTGTTTGGTATTTTGTGACCTCTTGGATGGGTTGTCACTGCGCTCTTGGAGTTATTTTAGTTAGCTGGCCACGCCTGGGAAGTTTCACCACTGTTCCATGTTTTTGTCATTTGTGGATAATGGCTCTTACTGTGGTTTGCAGGAGTCCCAGTTTCCAGAGCGATAGAGCTCACTTAATCTCAGTTAAATTGTGTTTTTTTTTTTTTTTTTTTTGTGATGGCAACTTTTTTTGGTCTTGTCCAGCATCATAACAGCTGAATGGGAGTCAAGCTGCCTTTAAATGCTGAGCAAAATTTCTTTGCCAAGGGAGACTTGAGGCAAATGAGACTCCAAATGAGTCTCCTTTGACATTTGACTGCGTTTATTATGAATTTTGTTGCGCCACATTTCGATGCCGGACCTGACCTGAAAAGGAACGGGTGGGGGGTGGGATGGGGGGTATAAGAAAGGGTGCAGAAGAACCTCACAAACATATTTCAACCATATTATAAACAACCGTGATAATCACAATTTCAGCAACAACCAGAACAGTCACAGAGTAAAATGAGCAAAAATACAGGGGAAAGAAGAAAAAAAAAAAATACTAATACTAATATACATGTACACACATTCATATACATACACATATATATACATATATATACACATACATACATATACATACACACACACATATATACATATATATGCACATATTCGTACACGTATACATACACATACTGTGCACATACACATATCCATACAGTACATACATACATACACACACATACAGTGTGCACATATATGTATACACACATACATACATATTTACTAATAATGAGAAACATACAAGAAAAACAACGAGAAAAGAAACAGAGCCTCTTGAACAACGACCATCCAGATGACACGTGCAACAAATCTACATTAAATCTACATTAGTCTGCAGTGACTGAATAACCGCATCAGACTGAAACAGAGAATGAGGAGATGTTTGTGGTGAACACCGCCATGCATCCCAAACCCTCCAAAAGTGAGGGTCCGACTGGGAAGACGCCGTAGCACGGCCCACCAGCAGGTTCCCTACAGAGGGGAAGGCCCGACCCCGCCACCCCAAGAGGCAACCGCGAGTCCACTCCGAAGAGGTGCAAGGGAGACCCGGCCTGAAAATTGTGTTTTAACAGGGGGCAATCACTTTTTCACACAGTCATTTTGGATTTTTTTCTCCCTATAATTAAAGGTTTAATTTAAAAACTGTATTTTGTGTTCGGTTGTGTTGTCATTGACTAATGTTTAAATGTGTTTGAATATCTGAAACATTTCAGTGTGACAAAAAAAAAGACATCACGAAGGGGACAAACAGTTTTTCATGCCACTGTATGCGTATGGAGATAAAATGAAGTCCGTGCTATTCTTAAATACATAGTTGACACACTGTAAATCTGTGACATGTATGGACAGAAAGTGTGTTTTTTTATTGTGTGGAAAAACAGAATGAGAATAAAGGACACAAGCAGACACGTGTATTGGACAGGAAAGGAGACATAACTGATGTTCTCGTCCTATTAGCTCTAATTCCTCCTAATGTACCCGGTATTTAAAGGCGAGATCACCCATTTTCTCCGACCTTGACTATAGCTCTCGTACAACTGATGGAGATTCAGTGCTCGCTGTGATTGTCTGGCTCATTGCCAACAATTCATTTGCTCCTCACTTGACGGACAGCAAGGAAAAAAGGCTGTACTCCATTTATTGCTGCATATTTTACAGTTTTCGGTCAGTATTACAGCCTTTATTCTACTGCTCTCTTGCCTTCCCGTTGCATGCAAGTACTGTGTACCCTGGCATACAACAAAAACATGCAATGCATTTCAAATGATGTGCTTAATTGCAACACAGGACGGAACTTAAATGAAACCTTAGTGGAATGGTTACCCTGGAAGAAGTAGAGCCCGGCAAAGAATGATGGAACAAAAATACATACAGAAGTCCCTCAATGGTCATGAAGACACATAGGAGCTATCACCAACACAAGTAAACTCTGTTACTTACCCTAAATAAGCAGCTGTTTTTTTCACATTATCAATGAACCCTGCGGCTTAAACAATGATTGGGTAAATTTGTGGCTACTACAGTTCCCATGATGCTAAGAGCGCAGATTCAAGACAAAGTGAATTGGAGAATGGGCTGTACGGTGGCCTAGTGGTTAGCATGTCGGCCGACAACCAGGCCACCCACCTCACCCAATGTCAGCTGGGATAGACTCCAGCATACCTCCGCGACCCTAGTGACTCACTTTATGAAGATGCTGTACAGATAACTGAGAATGAACAGGAAAGCATTTGGTGAGGCTTTTTGTACACTAGATACCGCTGGTATTAATACGTATTGTATAAGAAGTATATTTAAGATGTTTGGTAAAATGACTTTGGCTATGTAATTGATATTTGATCACCATAATTTTCTGTGTAAACGCTTGTACAGTGATGTGGATAATTTATGGCTAAAATTACAATTCCCATGACGATTCTTAATGTGCAGCTTTAGGAAGTAGTGACATGGAAACTAACCTTGGGCAGCGTTGTCTGATACATCTTAAGTAAATGAAGTAAATGTAAATGTAAATAAAGTAAACGAAGGGTAGAATTACTATTAATTTATTTATTAGAATTAAAATTTTTGTTTCTCTTTAAATTTAGTGGGTGGCGCTACCGGTGTGCTCTGTAGTCCAGAAATTAGGGTAATTTAATTTCTCATATTCTACAGAGCAGCCAGACACTTTCCTATGTCGCTATCGGTTCCATTTCCTGTACTGCGGTTGTCATCACACTTTTCCTTTTTGCTGTCACTGTACACTTTTATTATGGCATCTAAAAAAAAAGATGAATTATGACGTTAGTATTTTTGCCAGCATTACTTTGCTTTGTATAACATAAGAATGTAAACAGGAGTTAAGAACAATCAGGAGAGTGCGCGAATGTGAGATTACTGACATAAAAAGGTTAAATAAAGTCAAAGAGGCCAGGCTTTGTGTCTTTCTGACTGTTCTCTAAATTTCTTCTCTCTCCCTTCACACCTTCTTTCGCACTCATTTTCACTCCTCTATTTCTGTTCCCAGCCCGGCTGAACTCATTTGAATAAAGACTGCAAGTTGCCTTTTGAAAACTGCTGCAAAGCCAAAACGTCATTTACTGTGAACATCCAGTGCCGATGTAAATATAGCTGCGTAGCCTTGCTTTAGGAAATACGGTTTGCTCATGTATATGCTTGCTAATGTGCCGTGACCAAATCAAAACCCCTTTTACCAAATTGCCGCATCAACTGATCATCACTACTCCTGTTTGTGGTGGCTGCAGTTGAATGGATGAGCCGCACACCTGCAGTTCTTTCCCCTTTCTTCTCCATCGATGCGTTCCAGTCAAGTAAAAATGTCACCTCCAATTTTTCACATATAAGACTACATCCTGTGAAAAACGAAATCGAACCCTAAAAGCACGGAGCTTTGTTTAAAGGCCAAAATAGGGCTACATTCACATGTGTATTTAGGTAACATTGTGAAAAATTGAAATAACTGCATACATAGAATAGTGGCCGTTTATCAGTGTTTGAGAAATCAGTCTGTATTTGTACAAAATCAAATGAATATGAAAGTAGGTCATCAAAAGCACCTGACCTGTGGCCCGAAGGCTATTTTGACAGGTCGTAGCGATGTTACTTTCTATGAAACACTCATGAAACAAGCCACTGTTCCTTGCATGGAATTAAAAGGATAAGAGTAAGTAGAGGTGGTCTGTTTCCGGAAAGGGCCTTTTGTTGAAAAGTATTTTATAATATAATATGTACCATATACTGTAATGCTGTCATAACCAAAAGCCGCAGTCGTATCACTTATTACTAAGGATGGACATTTTACCCAATTTCCTTGACTATGAGAGGAAAAAAAATCTTTGACAATTAAAATAAACAAAACAAGTTTTATCCTGGGTTCCCCAAGGTTCTTGATGTTGAGGGATTGCCTTGGCTGACAAGTCTCTTCAACATTGCGAGTCGAGAACAGTTGAAGTGGCTCAGGCATCTAGCCTCCCCAGGGAGGCGTCTGGGAGGCATCCTGACCAAATGCCAGCGCCACCTCATCTGGCTCCTCCCAATGTGGAGGAGCAGCGGTTCTACTCCGAGTCTCTCCCGGATGACGGTGCTTCTCACCCTATCTCTAAGAGAGCGCTCAGCCACCCTGTGGAGAAAACTCATTTTGGCCACGATCTTGTACTTTTGGTCATTAGGTGATATGTATAAGTCATTGTTATGGCATTAGATGGTTTATTTTTGGTGCTTCTAATTTGATGTTGTGCTTGTTTAGTTTTATACACAACACAAGCCAATAATAGCAAATCATAACCAAAATAGCAAAACATTACTATCATGTTTGTACTTCTTCTCTGTCAACCAGAAGTTTGTGGGATCGCTGAAGACCACTGCTCTAGATGGTCAAGATTCTCACACACAAGGCTGACGAATGAAGAGTAGGATTCATTCATGCTGCTATTAAAATAAAAAAAAACTATATTATTTTAATATTTGAAATAGATTAGCTGTTCTTTGAAGCAGAAAATATGTTCTATTTCTTTCCATCTGGTAGTGCGGCCACACCAAGCAGATCCATCAACATTTGATTCCCCGCTTTTTGCTACTCAAGGTCAGGGTGGGATGCTGCTGTTCGTGTCAACGTGCGCAATACGTAATCCCACATTGACACTGATGTTAACCACTGTGGGGAATTTACGACAAGTGCCAGCAGGCGATAGGCCACCCCTGCAATATAACTGAATAAAATACAAGCAAGCAACTAACAAGGTTTTTAGGTTTCGTCGCAGGCTCCCGATCACATGGCGACCCATGATGAGACCGAGCGTGTTCCCCAGTGCTGTCGTCAAACGAAACAAGCTTGCACAGCGTGACACACGTCTGTGCTGAAACAAACAATTACACCTACAGACACAGACTAGCACTTAAACACTTCTGCCTGCTAGGTGGTCCATGTATTTATAGTACACACATATACTCCAAAGGTTTGCTAATGTTGCACAATATGTTTTTTCATTACTATGTGGACCACCTACTGAAATGTGTGTGTGTGTGTGTGTGACCATGTATAACATGATGAGAATTGCTTCCTGTTTGTGTGCAATTTAAGACACAGACAGGTAAAAACAGCCTTGTCCTTTGTCTCTGGTTAAACACATAATTGCATCATTCCCAATTTTAAAAAAGATGACTTGTACAAATGTAGTTTGAAAGCTACTACATTGTCAGTAAACAAGAGGCGATATCTTCTCTTTCTCTACGGATACAATGATGTGCTCTAAAACCGTCACCTGTAATGAATCTGAGCTCATCGTGATAAGAAGCCGCAAGTGGCCTCAGAGTATGGCAGAGCTGCATCCATGTAAATCACATCAGCAACGCTAAATGTTTTTTGTATACTTTTGAATTCAGCCTTTTATCAGAACAAAACACTCAATTAAACCTCTTACAATTTTCCAGTGTGTCATTTAAATTATTCCAGTGGCCTTGCAACAACGCTAATGTTTTTCATCGGGGCTGTTGCATAATTAGTACACGTGTAAAACTTTCATTCATTGGTGAGATTCATTGGTTTACATAATATGTACATTAAACAGCTTTTGCACATAATTAATTCAAAAACATAAATACAAATGCAAAAAATCCATACTTTTTATAACCATTACCATTCCATACTTACTATACTTACAAATGTATTTTCCTTCACAACAATTTTTACATGTCTTCCACGTTTTTTACCGCCACAAAAAAGGTTTATTGTAAGGCTTTGTGATTAGACCAAAACTCTGGGCCAAGAAAGAACGCTGTGCTTTTTTATCACTATTATAATAAAGAAAAATAGTCTGGAGCCGCAAACATATCACATGTTTTAGTCTTTTAACATTTTACCCATTAACAGAATACAACAAACAGCCTTTTTGAGTCCTTCCCATATTATTCTGTGTAAAATTGGAATGTAGCCCACTTCATTATAATAAATAAATATAGTTGGGTTTTTTTCTTGTCTCACCGGTTCAATGTAACTTGTGTTTCTGATGCTTGATGCTGATCTTCTCTATGTCAGGGCAGTAACATATGACTTTGCTCATCACACAGGACTGTAGGCTCTCATTTGTGATGAAATATTGATGAACTATTTGATTATTTTGTATGTATTCAAAGTTAGCTCACCGCGCGAATTGCACGCTCAAGAAACCACATGCAGGTACATGTGGATGTGGCGCGTAATTTAATTGACTAATTATGAACATTTCTTTTGAAATCTATGTTAAAGTTTCACTTCAGAGTAAGTCATGTCTTGTTTATATCATGTCTTTTAAACGCTATTCACAACTGCGACAAGGCTGTAAAGCATTATAAATATTATATATACAGTACATACTTTCACAGCAATATGTATGCTTACTTTGTATGCTGCCCGAAATATAAAATAAGTCGGGCTATAAAGACTATGAAGAAGCCAATTTAAAACAACAATTGAAAGGTAAGCAACGTCACAGTAATTTACACTTGCCATTCTATGTTTGAAGGCGACCAATCTTAATCTAAGTTCTCTATCATCTCCAAAGGATTTTCGCTTCTTTTGTCTTTGAAAACTATTGATTGACGCATTGCTTTTTGCAAAAATCACTGCAAACATCCTCTGTTTTGTACATGTCTGTGTTTGTTTATGTTTAGTAACAGTACTCCAATCGTGCCACTTCGGGAAATGAGACTAAATAGAGAGAGCTGGCTTGTCTTGGGTGGCGCTATAAGCCATACATTTTTGCAAATTTACCGCTCACAATATACAGTGCAACTTACCGTATTTAAGCAAAGTTGATAATCATGTCAGGGACACTTTCACTACTCAATAAATAATGAATACATACCAGGCCAGGGAGAACCAAGGCTGGTGCCTACAGTCATGGCTGAACTGGGATAGGCTTCAGCTTACCCGCAACCATGAGTCTTAATGACAAAGTATAGGAATGTAGAGAGAACACTTTAATGCTTTTCTAATTTAGCATTATTTGACTTCGGCAGGGATCTGCACTTTACCGTCATACTGTTTCTCAAGTGTAACCAATCATTTAGCCTTTAGAGGTTGCTGATATCAATCATGTCGACCTCTAAATTCAATGATAATACAACCCTGGGTTGTTTTTGTGATGATCACAGCGAAGTCGTAGTGAATTGCAATGAGAAATGACGCTGTGCATGAGCGAGTGCAGTGCATGCTCAGTCAGCCTCAGCAAACAGCAAAAGAGCAAAGTAACAGCACTCCGGTGGAAATCATATACTGCTGTTAGTCTCCTATGAGCATGAATACAGATCAGATTTTTTTAAACCTTTGCTTTCCTTTGCAGTGGTAACTGTTAAGCTGTGAAAGGGGTGAGGAAAGATGAATTAGACGAAGAGGACGGAGGACAGATGAAGGAGAAACAGCAGAAAAGGCAAAGAATGGCTTGTCAAAAAAGTGAGTGTTTTGGGAAGCGACTAGAGAGCCGTGAAAAAGGCAAAAGAGCAGGACGAGTAGTAAAAAGCAGCGCTATGATCGACTTCAAGGATGAGGGCACTGAGAAACGAAAGGATGAGGACAAAGGCAGCAAGATGAATGGCAAAGTGAAGAACGGGCAAAGAAGGGAGGAAGGAAAAGACTGTTAAGAAGAGATTCCAGAGAGGAGGATGGAGGGAAGGTCACAGGAAGGGAATAAATAATGAGAAGGTTGACAGTGATGGAGGGGACAGCTGACAGGAGGGGGAAGTCGACATGAGCTGGGGGCTGCAGAGAAGGGAAAAAAAAACATGGTGTCTGTCATTATCGGATACAAGCAACTTTTGTAATTTGAGATAAGTAAGCAAACACATCAACATTTCCTCCTTTAAGCGCCGTGACTGTTGCATCCCACTGACTACAAATGATGAATTACTGAAATTACACCCCGCGATTGTACAAAACAAGCTGATGCTTTGTCAATTAATTTCTAAACTTCCAGTCAGACTTTGGTTGAAATTAAAAGCCTGACTCAATTACAATCAGCTTGATAAAACTTGATTGTTGCTTAATATGCGCAATCCATCATTGAGAACAGCCGTTTTGTTTATTCATGCTTGGGTTATTTTGATGTCCAAATTTCCACTCCTCATCGATGGAACTGAAAGCCAAGTCACCATTGTGGTAAATTCAAGACAGCATACATGGATTGAAACTTTTAGAGCTTTAACTTTAAAAGATAATGACATTAAAGGTCGGTGAGTATTTATTCCATCACATTTATACTTACAAACATAACATAACATACGAACCTACTCGTGATGGGTTCCGTTCCATAAGGCTTGGTTGTCTTGAGCATTTCTGCACCTCATTCAAATCATTCAAATCTTATACTCAACAAAAATATAATGCAACTCTTTTGTTTTTGCTCCCATCTTCGGATTATATCTCAAATCCTTGATACTGGCACTCTGATAGCAGTCGATTCCAGCATGTCCATCCAGCAGCAACCGTGTGATCACGACTACATTGTTTGCGGGAGTGCAAGGAGCAGGACTCATGTCAGCCCTCAGCCGTGTGGCAGTAAATAGACATTGCAGCCAAGTGCAAAAGTTAAAGTTGAAGATGTTGAACTTCATTGTGCATATGAAGCGCATCACACAGAAAAAGTCTATAACAGAAAAGAGTGAGTCCTGTCGGTGGTGAGGAATGTTGGGTTTAAAGGTTTCATGGAGCACCTCGAACTTCATTGTAAATGAAACTATAACCCATATGCATACTTCTAATTCTATACCTACTATTGCTGACCCTAAAGTTACAGCGTGTGTTTTGTAGACCACATTAATAAGTCAAAACTTTGAGATTTAATAACGCGGCATCATGTGGTGTATTTGTCAGGAAAATAATATCAAAGGCAACACAGTGCATGTTTTGACTAGGGCTGTCTGAAATTACGAGTTAACGGCAGTAACAAATGTATTTAATTCATTTTTTTAGCATACACGTAATGGCAAACCAAGCCCGTCTGTAACGACGACAGAGGGCGGCACAGTGTAGCTTCCCACAAAGTCACACAGAGTCTGTTGCGATTTTATAACTTTTTTCCGACCTGAACACATCAAAAGCAGTGCGATCACATATATGTGTCTCCAGCTCACACGTCTCTAGTCCATTAAAGCCTTGGAATGGCGCTTTATCAATGCCTCTATTGCAAGATGCATTCAGGGACACTCAGTCAATTACAACCTCTTTATTATGTGTGTATGTGTGGCCTTAATAACCAGAAAGACAAAGAAAAAAATAAGTGGATATTCTTATTATTCACTTTGTCACTCTTAATGCGGAAGTACAATTTGCTGCATTTAAATATGCTTGCATAGGCCCAAAAGTAAACTCAAAACATGTAAATTCAACTTAAGTTACGTGGTGTCTTTGAATGCAATCCCTCATTGCTTATAAATAGCATGGTTAAAGTGTCATTTGTTTGGAAACTGCAATTAATCTGATTAAAATTTATAATCATTTACATCCCTAGTTTTGACACATTTTCATCTTTTTGTGTGCAGTAGTCCATGAGTAGAAGAGTATCTATGATACCTAAGCAGTATCTATGCTACAGTACAGGGCACGTGACAGGCAGTCAAAACCCCAATCCCAATACTTGTCTATATAAGGTGGTAAAGGGACCATTTGGAGAAGAAGAGGATGGAAAAAAGAAGAGAAGAAAGGTGAGCAAGAGAGCAGTGACATGGAGGGCGTGTGTAATGCAGCCAGAGTATGGATTTTAATCTGTGGAGGAGTGGCAAGGGTACAGAGTGGGACAAAAGTGGGAAAATTGATGGATGGTGGGACATGGAACAAGTATGGATAAGGCGTGGCTCTATATCGGTTTCAGACGATATTGAAGGCTGCAATATTGCTTTACCACTGTTTTGCAGGTAGGCATACAGCTACCGGTGCACTAAATGTAGCTTGCTAATCTGTATTATGGCAGTGCCACATCCACTCATCAAGACCAAGCAAAAAGCGGATCCTTGAAGGTGGACTGGCTGTCGGAGTATGCACACTCAGAAGAGCAACAGGTGAAATTGCTAGGTGAAAATTTTTCATTTTTGAACAAGAAAGGGCTGCTCTGAACAAACATGTGGTGAAGCAAGAGTAGCAAGCCAGTTTTATGAGTAACAAGTGCGAACGGAACCGTGTGGTGTAACCGTGCACATTTTGCTGCCATGCTTTTATATTGATGCCAACTGGATACAGGAAGTGTTATGCCAATGGTTGACGAAGGTACGTGGTTGTTTTTTACAGTTGAGATTTTAAATGAACTTAAATTAATTAATTTTAATACACCATCTGCAGTAATTCGGTCTCTGTACCGGACTGTCGTGGTGAAGAGTGAGCTGAGCCGGAAAGTAAAGCTCTCAGTTTACCAATTGGTCTATGTTCACACTCTCACCTATGATCACAAGCTTTGGGTCATAACCGAAATAACGAGATCCCGGATACCATTCCATTCCACTTTCTTCCGCTTATCTGGGTCCAGGTCGCGGGGCCTGCAGTTTCAGTAGGGAAGTCCAGACTTCTCGGTCTCCGGCGTCCTCTTCCAGCTCCACCGGGAGGACACCAAGGCGTTCCCAGGACAGCTGTGAGACATAGTCCCTCCAGCGTGTCCTAGGTCTTCCCCGGGGCCTTCTCCCGACTGGGCATCCCCGAAACACCCCACCAAGGAGGCGCCCGAGAGGCATCCGGACTAGATGCCCTAGCCACCTAAACTGGCTCCTCTCGATGTGAAGGAGCAACGGCTCTACTCTGAGCCCCTCCCGGATGGCCGAGCTCCTTCCCCTATCTCTTAGGGTGAGTCCAGCCACCCTACGGAAGAAACTCATTTCCGCCGCTTGTATCCGCGATCTCGTTCTTTCGGTCATGGTCCATAACTCATGACCATAGGTGAGGGTGGGAACGTAGATTGATCGGTAAACAGAGAGCTTTGCTTTCCGGCTCAGCTCTCTCTTCACCACGATGGTCCGGTACAGCGACCGCATTACTGCGGACGCTGCACCGATCCGTCTGTCGATCTCACGCTCCAACCTTCCCTCACTCGCGAACAAGACCCCGAGATACTTGAACTCCTCCACCTGAGGCAAGACCCGCAGCGTACAGTCCACCCGTTTCCGACTGAGAACCATGGCCTCGGATTTGGAGGTGCTGAGTCTCATTCCAGAAGCTTCACACTCAGCTGCAAACCGCTCCAGTAAACGCTGAAGGTCAGAGCCTGATGAGGCCATAAGGACCACATCGTCTACAAATAGCAGAGACGAGATCCTAAGGTCGCCAAGCTGGACTCCCTCAACGCCTTGACTGCGCCTAGAAATTCTGTCCATGAAGATTATGAACAGAATCAGTGACAAAGGGCAGCCTTGGCGGAGGCCAACGTTCACCGGAAACAAGCTCGACTTACTGCTGGCAATGCGAACCAGGCTCCTGCTTCGATTGTACAAGGACCGAATGGCACGTAGAAGCGGACCATCAATCCCGTACTCCCGGAGCACCCCCCACAGGACACCACGAGGGACACGGTCGAATGCCTTTTCCAGGTCTACAAAGCACATGTAGACTGGTTGGGCAAACTCCCACATACCCTCGAGTACCCTTGCAAGGGTGTAGAGCTGGTCCAGTGTTCCGCGACCGGGACGAAAACCACATTGCAGCTCCTCTAACCGAGGTTCGACTAACGGTCGTACCCTTCTCTCCAGCACCCTGGAGTAGACTTTCCCAGGAAGGCTGAGGAGTGTGATCCCCCTATAGTTGGAACACACCCTCCGGTCACCCTTTTTAAAAATGGGGACCACCACCCCGGTCTGCCAGTCTAGAGGTACTGTTCCTGACTTCCATGCAATGTTGTAGAGGCGTGTCAACCAACCATGCTTGATAGGACTCCTTCTTCAGCTTGACAGCAGCCCTAACCCCCGTTGTCCACCATCGGGTTCGGGGCTTGCCACTACGACTGGCACCGACCACCTTGCGGCCGCAACTACGACTGGCTGCCTCAGCAATGGAGGCACGGAATACGGCCCATTTGGACTCAATATCGTGGTCCTCCCTCGAGATGCAGGCGAAGCTTTGCCGGACATGAGAGTTGAAAACTCGACGAACGGGAGACTCTGCCAGACGTTCCCAGCACACCCTCACTACGCGTCTACCAGGTCTGTCCGGCATCTTTCCCCGCCATCTAATCCAATCCCATCCTATCCATCCCGGATACAAGAGGCCGAAATGAGTTTGCTCCGTTAGTGTGGATGAACTCACTCTAAGAGATAGGGTGAGGAGCTTGGCCATTCAGGAGAAGCTCTTTAAAATCCAGAGGAGACAGTTGAGGTGGCTTGGGCATCTAGTCCCGATGCCTCCCAGACGCCTCCTGTTGAGGTGTTCCGGGCATGCCCACCCAGGAGAAGGCAGACCCAGTACACGCTGGAGGGATTATGTCTCACATGTCTCACTTCCGGTTGTCCTCCCCAGACTAACTCCTGGATGAAGTGGAGCTGGACCACATCAGCCCAGGATCTCGATATCCAGCATCTTCACCTCCATGATCATCTGAGACTGGTTTTCATCAACAAATAATTAGTTATGTTACAGTAGAGTAGAACTGCACATTTTAGAGTGGTCTTTTATTGTAGCCCGCCCAACGCACACCTGTGCAAAAATCATCCTGGATATTCCACAACAGATTTAGATCGATGGCTAAACAATATTTGAGAGAGAAAGGCCTTTTTTTTAGCTAGAAAAACTTTTCCATCTTTGAGCTCACCTGTAGTTCACTGTGCGTTTTCCGGATGTGGGTCAAACACTTTGGGTGTTTTCATGCATATGCATTGTATATATGTTGATCCTCTTATCACGCAAGTTGAACACAGCTTTAGTCGAGAGCAGCAGGAATCCACCAAAGCTCCCTGAGGTGAAGCTATGGTGTGTTCTAGAAGTTAAATGATAGCGGGAGAAAAACCCTGCAAACAAATCATTATTACAATCATTCTATTCAAGCATTGAGGCATGCTTTGCAAACTCAGGATGTTTGTACGGATGTTTACTTGGCTGGGATCTGTTTCAAACAAACAATATATACAATTACACAAAAGCTCAAAAAGCAGGAAAATACTTGAAAATACTTAAATAAAATGTATTGTCTTATTCACAGGAACTACAACAAAAATGTTACCATAGTACATTACCGGTCCGAAGTTTTAGAAAACCCCAGTTATTCCAGTTATTTATGAAAATTCAAGTCTTTCAAATCCAATTTGCTTTAAATGGTGCAAAGATAAGTGTTTAAGTGCCATAGGTTAAAAATGTAAGGTTACATCAAAGGACCTTTCTTCAAGAGAGTCGCAGCTTTTCTTTATGTCACTCACACACACCAGGAGACATGCAGCCGCGACCCACTCGGAAAAGGTTGTTAGCAACAGAGACAGGAGAGAGAAGGAGTACTGAAGAAAAGTCGATCAATCAATGAAGCAGAGTCACCAAACAGAAAGAAAGAAGATATGTGATATAAATTGTTATGGCATGCTACCAGTTGATACTAAGGTGTTACATTTGGGTCAATACAGTAAAACTATACAATAAACAATACAGACATAAAAAATTAATTTCTTAAGACCTGCTTTTAATACTTGATTCAGTATTTCCCTTTCTATTTTGTATTTAATAGTCACATATATATTTTTTAATGTATTTATTTTTGTTGCAAGTTTATATTTATATATATATTAATATTAATCTTTTTACTGAAATCATTTTGTTGAACAGAATTATAGTGAGACGAGTGCATTTTGAGTTACCAAAAGATTGTTTCTTGCCCTGGAAGGGGATTACAGAAATTAAAGCAACAGTAGGTAGTTTTTGTTTGTTTTTTACTCCAGGGCCCCCTTTACAGTATTACTCTACAGTAATTCAATTTTAAATATAGGTGTAGTGAATTGTAATTTACCAAGTTCCTTCCTTTAAAGTGCAGCACAACCACATTTAACATTTATCTATTAATCTATTTACTTGGACATTGATTGGTTAAACCTGCATCGTCACTTGTGTGCATTTAGTAATTGCTACTTGTCCAAACGTGGATCTTTTCATGTGTGAAAGAATAGATGGATGGATGGAGGTATGGGCCCAGATAATGGGTGACTCTATCAGGAGGTGAGAGATGTGGACACACGGGGTGGAAAGTGAGCGACGGTTAGATGGATGGTCTGATGCAGCGGTGGGAGTGTAGATAATGGGTTGACATAATATCCGGAGTAGAGACAAGCGATTAGGGAGAAAGTTGGGGAGAGTGTGGTTAAAGGTGTGGAGGGCCACCAGGCAAAGTGGGAAAAAATTGGCAGTTGGGGATGAATGGATGGATGGATGGATGGATTTAATGTCTGGAAGGACAAATGACAGGGACTGGGTGGAGTGAATGGGTACGGGTGGCAGCAGTGGGGCAATGAGTTAAGATAATTGGTCTCCATCTAATGCCTGGAGGAGAGAAAGATAAGGAAAATGAATACATGAATGTGCTTGCATCTTTATACCTGATGGCTATCTGTATGTCCCAGAGTGACAGCATTTATATGTTGCTGTGTTTGCAATGTCAGTCTGTAGAATCGCTTAATGCTGCAAATCGGACAATTCTAGAAATTAACTTTGTAGGAACAGTGCAGGAAAGGCAGTTTTTATGCCCATGCACATGCAAGGTGCATGAAGGTGTGTTTGGATGAATTTAGGACAAGGGAACCCAAGTGGGACATGTAATTTGTATCATCTGTAATCCAAGGCATTGGGACTATGTGTCACAATGCATCCATCAACCAATGATCCAGCATCTACAGTCATGTGAAAAAATTACTCCCCGACCTTTGTGGTGCCACCTGTGGTTTGTGTTAAAAATGCTTTGCTTGCATCCTTGTTTATGCAATTGTGCCATGTTCTCATTTTTTTCTGTGATTGTGAACTTTTGTGGTGCCGCCTCTGGGTTGTGCTCATAATTATTTGGAAAAGGTGCCACTATATACTCTAGGCCTGTGTAGTACCCTCAAGGATTTACAATCATCAGTCATTTACAATCAATGATGTATGGACATTTAGCTCCTCCGTGACACTGCAAAGACTTTTTGCTTGATAGTGGGCATGTTTTTTGACCAATCTTGCTCAACCTAAAGTTACAGTGGGTGTTTTGTAGTGCACATTGAGCAGTGTGACACATTTTCTGCCAATCTATTTTAGACTTTGGGGTTTAATAATTGTGCCACCATGTGATGTTTTTGTCAGAAAAATGATATCACAGGCAACACAGTAGGAGTGCATATGTTGACACATTTTCACCCCTTTGCATGCAGCAGTCCATGAGTAGAAGAGTTAGCTTACACAATCACATACTATAGTGTTCAAAATAATAGCAGTTCAATGTGACTAACCATATTAAGTACTGTTATTAGTATATTTTTATTGCTACATGGCAAACAAGTTAACAGTAGGTGCAGTAGATTCTCAGAAAACAAACAAACAAGAGGCAGCATCATGACGGCCACGCTCCAGTCTGTGCTATTGTGCAATTTGTTGAAAGAGGTATGTTAAAATAATAGCAGTGTGGCATTCAATCAGTGATCAGTGATCAATTTGTGAAATTTGAATTAGGTGGCCCCCGTTTAAGGATGAAACCAGCACTTGTTGAGCATGCATTTCTCTTTGAAAGCCTGAGAAAAATTGCTCATTCAAGACATTGTTCAGAAGAACAGCGTACTTTGATTACAAAGTTGATTGGAGAGGGCAAAACTTATGAAGAGGTACAAAAAATGTTTGGCTGTTCAGCTAAAATGATCTCTAATGCCTTAAAATAGAGAGCAAAACCAGAGACACATGGCTGAATGCAAAACAGCTATAAAAATGGATACAAGAATAACCAGAATGGCAAAGGCTCAGCCAATGATCAACTCCAGGAAGATCAAAGACACTCTAGAGTTACCTGTAAGTACTGTGACAATTAGAAAAAGTCTGTGTGAAACTAATCTATTTCCAAAAATCCCCTGCAAAGTCCCTCTGTTCAAAAGGCATGTGCAGAAGATGTTACAATTTGCCTAAACACATAAACTAAATGGAAGAACATTTTGTGGTTGATGAGAGTAAAATTGGGTTCAAGGGCCGCAGACAGTTGGTGAGATGACCCCCAAACTCTGAATTCAAGCCACAGTACACAGTGACAATAGTGAAGCATGGTGGTGCAAGCATCATAATATGGGAATGTTTCTCCTACTATGGCGTTGGGCCTATTTATCACATAGCAGGGATCATGGATGAGTTTGCATATGTCAAAATACTTGAAGAGGTTAAGTTCCCTTATGCTGAAGTGGACATGCCCTTGAAATGGGTGTTTCAACAACACAATGCCCCCAAACACACCAGTAAACAGGGAAAATCCTGGTTCCAAACCAACAAAATTAATGCTATGGAGTGGCCAGCCCAATCCCCGGACCACAAGTTGTTTGACTGCATCTCACTCAGATGTGACGCAGTTATTAAAAAAAATTGGTTTAGTGATTCATTGGGTTACGAAATCCTAGAAACAAAAAGTTTTTTGAGTTTGTAAAGTCAGTGGCAGACACTGCTATTTTTTTAACACACCCCTTTCAACTAATTGCCCAAATGCACATCCTTAAGAGCATGGATATCATTAATGCTGGGTCTTGTTTGTTTTCTGAGTATCTACTACATCTACTGGTAACTTATTTGCCTTGTAGCAATATAAATATACTAATAACAGTGATTCATCTGATTAGTGTCATTGCACTGCTATTATTTTGAACAGTACTGTACATGCAGACACCCAATATAGGCCTCTATTCCATAGGTCCAAACCCAGCGGGGCCCTAGAAGACCTGGATGAGAGAGATGAATATTGCCAGGGGGAAAGCTGCATGCGTGCCTGGATGGTCACTGGGGGGGATCACTTAGCATTTAGGCGTCGTAATCGACACCAAATACTTAAAAATGTCCAAATAGTTTTGTCTATACAGGGTGGTACAGACACCGTTTGGATAGGAAGAAGATGTTTGTCTCCAACTATTATGTATGTTGACAGCCAGGAAAAAGGAGAGCGAGAGAGCGCTGACACGGAGGGAATGTGTGATGCAAAGCCAGAGCATAAATGATAAGGAGCTTGTAATGTGTGGAGGAGTGGCAAGTGGACAGAGTGGAAGAAAAGGGGGCAAATGGATGGATGGTGGGACATGGTGCAAGGATGGATGAGGATTGGAGGCAGAAGGAGAGATGCATAGATGGACGGCAGAGGAGTGAGTGTAGATAATGGCTAAGCCTAATGTCTGGAGGGCAGACATCCATCTGACTGACCGATTTACAGTCCAGCTCACTTTCCGCAGACTAATTACTGGAGCAGGGGATTCTCACTCCCTCTTACTCCCTCAGCGTCTTTGTCTTTTTCTCAGTTTCACTACTAAAGGGGATTTCGAGGGCTTAGGTGTGGGGTGGATACCCATACTGATAACGTGCACCTTTGCTCAGCTCATAGATCAGCTCACCTGCCCTTTGTTCGCCTTGTTCACCCAAATCCTTCATTTGTTACCTGCCCTCCAACACCCTCATTTGCCTTTTTTCACTCCCCAGTCCCCTGTCACCAATCTGTTCTTGGGTCTAATCTAAAAAGGAAACAGTACGTCTGTGCGTGTTAGTGCCATTTTTAACACCCTGGCTTCTTGTTGTAGTTTACAAGAATTAATAATTGGGAGAAACAACAAATGGGCATGCACAGTGCAACTCTTTACATGCTCACAAAGCCGTGATTACGTCATTAATTAATGACATAATCCCGCAATTACATATGTGTGCAATTAGGTTCACCCCCCC